>CAOLHI010001083.1:0-579274 GCA_948474755.1 Ctenosaura bakeri | reverse complement strand
GCTAACTGAGAAATAGAAATGGAGAGCTTTGGGGAATGGGTAATACGACACCTGGTCTCGTAGTCCTGGAGAGAAACGGAGGTTGAGGGGAAGCTCAGCGCGGCTTGCTGAGGGGACAACTTCACTAGACAGAGCAGCAGCAAGGCTGGATGGAAGTCCAGGGTGATCCAAGGTAGTCCCAAAAATGGGGACTTTTTATAGGGTGGACTGTACCTACAGGCCATGCCCTGCTCGGTGAGAACAAGGGAAATTTGGAGCTGGACAAAGGAGTTGGAAAAGGTCAGGTTTTGCATGATGAGCTTAGCGCTTGATGACAATAGTATGACCAGTATGCAAATGGCTCAACAGAAAGGAATGGCTCGGCACTCGGCCGTGCGTCTTTGTATAGTTTCGCACTGAGCAAGGCCGGCTTGCAAGAAGGTGTTCCCTGAAGCATCGGAGAGGCTTAAGTTGCCTGCCTAAATGAGGTTTGGAATGTACAACCATTAACGGCCGTGCCTAATATGTGCTTGTCTGGTGGACCTCTGCAAACACGTGGAGGAGGGTGGCAGAGAAAGGTCAAGTAAAGGCCAAATTATTTGATATCAAAAGGATATCTAGTGCTCTCACCATCATATCATATCCGAGGTAACAAAAGCTGTTCATCAGTGGAATATGCTGCCTGGGAGTGTGGTAGAGTCTCATTCTTTGGAGGTTTTTAAGCAGAGGCTGGATGGCCATCTGTTGGGAATGCTTTGGTGGGTGTTCTTGCATAGCAGGGGTTTGGACTGGATGGCCCCTGGGGTCTCTTCCAACTCTATGATTCTATGTTGTTATCCATTGGATATAGTATCCCCCATACTGGCATTATGAAGGGTGTAATTTGGTATCCAACTCTTATTTAAATATACTCCATTTATTCTGATTTCTGTGTCACAACTGCTAAGCCAAACCCTTCATCCCATTCCATTACATTTGTAACAATAATTTTCCTTAACACTCCAAGGAACCCTCACAAAGGACCTATCACTGATGCCCTCTGATTTCCAAGTGAAATTATTTTCCTTTACCTTTTTCCACCAAGTACTTGTATTCATTACAGTACTATTTAGTGGGACAGGAGTCATGGGAACTCCCCGCCCTTGCGAATGAATGAACATGAGCACAAATCCAACAATTTGTTTGGTTTAATCCAGAGGTGTATGGATGGGGGGGGCGATAAGGGCAGGCCACTCTGGGCAGCAATTTTTGGGTGTTGTCCCATGCAACACAGCCACGCCCCTGCCCCTCTACCCCCTGACCCCACCCCCCCAACCCGAACTCCAAGCTATGCGGCTGGTTTAACCTCTTTGATATTTCTCCTACAGACTGAACAAAAACATTCCCTTTACTCAGGCCAAACAGCCACACAGAAACCTTAATCTTGACTCTCAGGTCTCTCACCAATCCTGTGGGAGTGTCACACTCAGCTTCTGGAGTGGGTGTGTTATCATCTGTTATTGCTGATTTTATTCTGGTATAATGAATCCAAGGCCGCACTCCCTCCTGCTTTATTGCTGTCAGTCTTGTTAGTAAAATGGTGTATAGACCCTTGGCTGTAATGGTTCATCTTTCCATGTTTTTAGCCACATCTGATCTACTGGATGGATATGATGTACAAGTTCTATTAGAGGAGGTGGCTTTTGTTCTAGACTAAATCTGTGGGGAGAAGACAGCATTCTAGAAAAATTTAGAACATATTCTTTTTTCCCACATTCAGCCCCACACATTCATTTGGTCTCCATGTGTTATCTCTTTGCACACCAAGGGAAAGGGATGCCCATACATTATTTTAAACAGACTCAACCCTGTCTTTCCCATAGGGGCTGCCCTAATTCTCAATAAAGGCACTGGGAGCATGACTGGCCGTTTGAGATGAGTCTCTCAACACAACTTTGACAACTGTCACTTTAAAGTCTGATTAGCTCTTTCAACTTGTCCACTAGACTGCAGCCTCCAGATTGTAGGCAAATCCCATTGGATTCCCAGGAATTTTGCAGTTTGTTGGCAAACTTTATCAACACAATATTTTCCTTGATCTGATGATAAGTTGCAAGGTAATCCAAATCTCAGACAAATTTCTTTCAGTAACATTTTAGTGATTTGGCTTCATTTGTCTTTGTGGGAAAGGCTTCTAGCCATCCACTCATGGTATCACAGAATACAAGCAGATATCAATAACCCACTGCTCGTGGTAGTTCGGTGGCCTCCTTTGAATCTTAGGGTTTGTTTTTAATACAGATAACACATTTTTTCACAGATGCATTACAATAGGCTCCTAACTGTGGGACATAAAAGTATCTACTTACATATCCCTTCATTGTGTCTCATCCCCAATGAGTGCTGTCATGTACATTCTTTATAATGGTCCAAGCCCCTTTTTCTGGTACTAAAAGATGCTTATCTAGTAGAATCCACCAGTCTCCCTCTTTTCCAGACTTCAGATGTCTTGCAAGATGCTTTTTCTCTCATCGTATATTTTGGTGGATAGAGGTGTGAAGAAGCAGGAAAGCATCTGAAGGTCTGAAGCCACTCAAATATGTTTTGTAGTTGCCTGCTTTGCTAATCGATCTGCCATTCAATTTCCTTTAATAATTTCACTATCTCCCTTCTGATGGGCTCTGCAATGCATAATGGCTACCTCCTTTGGAAGCTTAATGGCCTCTATGAGCTTCTGGATTTCTTTCCCGTGTTTTACTTTCATTCCTCCAGCTGTGCACAAGCCTCACTCTTTCCAAAGCACTCTGTAGGTGTGCATGGTGGTGAAAACATATTTCAAATCAGTGTAAATATTTATAATCTTTCCTTGTCCTATTTCCAGGGCTTTGTGCATGGCTATTAGTTCTGCCTCCTGTGCTGACATATAGGAGGGTAGCGACTTTGCCTTCAATGTGTCCCACCAAGTTACAATGCCATATCCAGTTCTTCTGATTCTGTTTTCAATGAAACTACTTCCATCAGTGAACATTTCTAAATCTGCATTTTGAATCGGTTCATCCTTCAAATCTTCCCTCAGAGAATGTACCACCTCCAGAACCTGTATGCAGTCATCAAGTCTCTCTTCCAGGCTTTCTACCGGAAGCAAACTGGCTGGATTTATGGTAGCTAAAGGCTGAAACTCCATATCATCAGATTCTAAGATAACTGTACACTGGGCAATCTGGTTAGGAGACATCCATAATGCACTTTTGGTGTCTAGCAAAGTGGTGAACTTGTGTTCAACGTACACTTCTATCTTCTGGCCCATTGTCAACTTTTGAGCTCCTTTCACCATCATTGAATAAGCTATTATCACCCTAATGCATTCTGGCCAGCCTTTTGCTGTTGGATCCAGCTGCTTTGACAGATAGGCCACAGGTCGTCAATCACTTCCAGGCCTTTGTGTGAGCACCCCAACTGCTACCCTCTTATGTTTACTGTTATAGAGCTGGAAGGGCTTCATAGGATGTGGGATTCCTAGTGCAGGAACTGTCATCAAAGTCTGTTTCAAATAGTTGAATCCCTTCCTGCAATCTGCTGTCCACTCCAGATATGTCTCTGGCCCCTTCGTTGCTTCATAGAGAAGCTTGGTCATTACACAAAACCCTGGGATCCACAAATGACAAAAACTCACCATTCCTAGCAGGCCTTGCAGTTGTCTCTTAGTTTTAGGAGGGCTAACCAACATATAGCCTCCTTTCGGTCTGTACTTGGGGCTTGTTGTCCCTTTGTCAGGAAGACACCCAGGCATTTCACCCCTCCTTGGGCTACCTGGAGCTTCCTTTCTGAAACCTTACATTCAGAGTGGCCCAAGAAGTTCAACAAGCTCACCATCACTGCCTTACAATCTTCCTGAGTTGATGCCTCTACCAACAGATCAGCCATGTATTGGAGGAGTGTATTAACTCCCTCAGGTCTTTTCCATCTGTAGAGATCTTCACTTAAGGCCACACTGAAAATTCCTGGACTGTTCTTAAAACCTTGAAGGAGAACTGCCCACTGGAGCTAAGTCTGCTGTCCATTTAGAAAAATTCATTCAAATGCAAAAACCTTCTGGCTGTAAGGGTATACAGAAAAAGGCATCTTTGAGATCTATCACTGAAAACTATTCATTTTCAGCCCATTTTTGAGTAAACAACATGTAAAGTTTTGGTACAGGTAGGTGGATATCCTCTACAATCTTGTTGATCATCCTGAAATCCTGAGCAAATCTCCATTGTCCATTCAGCTTTTTAACTGGTAAGATAGGTGTGTTATAAACTGAGGAACCTTGAACCAACAGCCCATATTTTAGAAATTGGCCCAAGATTGGCTGTAATCCTTGTCTTGCTTCTTGGCAAATGGGATGTTGAGGAACTGAAATGAGCTTGTGATTTGGGAACAACTTAATTTGCACTGGAGTGACAAAATGAGCCCTCCCTGGGATTTGTCCAGCCCACACAAGGAGGCAGATCTGATCCCTGATGTCATCCAACTCTGGCTGAATCGGAGAAGTTGCCCCATCTATCAACAATGCCATCTGCTTTGCCCATCCATTCTTTTTTGACACTGTAAGTGTAATCTGATCTGGTGAGAAAGAGACTTGTGCTCTAAGCTTGCACAGGAAGTCTTGTCCCAGTAACAGCAGGGGGCATTCCAGCATGTAAAGAAGCTGATGACTGAGATTTACCCAGTGAACACTCCATAGGGGCTAGGAAGGGATGATATACTCTTCTACCAGTGATCCCTACTACTAGAGTCTTGGTTTTTGACAAGGGTCCCTTGAAATTTGTTACTACAGAATGGTTGCTCCACTATCAAGTAAAAAGTCTATAAGCCTGTCTCCCACTTCTACTGGAACCAGGGGATTGGTGGGAGACCAAGAACATATTCTGCTTTCCCCAGTCCCATCCGTCTGATTGTTCTCCATCTAAGAGGAGCACCTGACCTTCCCTGGACTCCTCTTTCTGCCCCTCCTGTCTGGGCATTCTCATTTCCAATGCTCCTCCTCCTTGCAGATTGTGCACTGATTGGGTCCCAGGCATGAAGTGGGAAGTTGGCTCCTCCCTCTTCCCCTCCCCCTGCTTGTGACTCCCTTTGGCCACATCCTTGACCTCTTCCTCTATTCTCAGTAATAGCTGATGCCAACATTGCCATCTTTCGTTTTGTCCTTTCTTTATCTTTCTTCTCAACCTCTGCTCTCTTCATATATCCTTTGAAACCCACTTCCATCAACTGTACTGTATTCATTCTGCCCAACCCAAACAGTTTTTGGATCTTCTTCTGTATATCAGGAGCTGCCCCAGCTACAAACCACAAATTAATCAGAGTGCAATTTCCCTTCTCCTGAGAATCCAAGTGAGAGTACTGGACAATCATCTCTCTCAGCTCATCCCACTTCCCCAGCCAGTGGCAATAAAGTTGCAACTATAAGATGGTATCATAATCAAGAGTACCCTCTGATGGCCATTCATAATCTCCCTCTCACTTCTACATTGGCCAGGCCTGCTGACAAAGTTGTTTCATCTTTTTCTTAGTCATCATATCTCCCCCAAACTATCCCCCATTTTTCAAAATACAACCCAAAGGGGTGCATCTAAGACCTTTAGACTGGGAGCCATCCCTCCCTCCCACTTTATTCAGCAACTACCTAGCCTCACTGGACCAAGGTGGTTCATGGGACTTGAACCTGGTTTTGCCACCCCTGCTTTGCAGTGTGATTAATACTTAGCCAGTCTCTGCCCTTCCCAGTGCTATCCCTGAAGCCGTCTATGTGATCCCAAATGTGTTGCCTTAGGCCTGTTGTCATCCACCCCAGCAAATGTCAGACTCTACCGAAATCAGCCGGTGGCGCCTAGTCCTTGATACTGTGGTGACGCTCCCAAATGCCAATCAGGACTGGCCTAGGCTCGGTCACATCTGGGGAGCCAGAAAATGCTGCTAAAATGCAGATTTCACTTGCCTGGCTGAATAAGCCAGTCACCACTCTGAGGTGGGTATCACAACAGGAACAGCTATATCTTTTGTCTGCATAGTCAGGTGCAAGCTGGTGATAGTTCACGAAACAGGTTCCACGCACAAAACAACTCATATAGCTCTCTTATAATTTTTCAGCAAAACTTCTAACAATTTCTCTTGACTGTGATTGATCCCCTAATGTAGCCTTTTAGCTACAGTGGGGAGGCCTGCCTCATTATGCAGGCCCTATAGGTCAGGTTAAACAAGTTCTTTCTGTTTTTTTCCGCTTTAGTATTAAGTGGTATTTAAATTGACTCCCCCTTCTCTTTCCTTTTGCATTTCTTTCTGTCATGTCATCAAGGATCTTGCCTCTGCTACAGAATGTAGTATAGATAAATCTGAAGAACATTAGATGGAGGCAGGACTGGATTGTCTCATTGTGGGCCAAACAACAATTTATTTTGAATGTGTAGCTGAAATTAACATGTTTCCATTTATTTTTTGTTAAAAAGTCAGTGATGATATAGATTGCAGGGAAGCCCTTCTGACTGCAGGTCTGAAGCTCTCTAGCAAAACCATCTTCCTGAGCTTCTCTAACACTGGCTTTGAGGTTACAGGTAGATTTATTTCAAGTTTCCTATTAGACAGGGGCTAGACTACAACTTCTCAGGAGTGCTTTAGCAATAGATACCTGCACTGGCAGAGGTTAGACCAGATAGCCCTTGGGTTTATGTCTAACTCCATGATTTTCAGTTGGGAGAGCCAGCATGAGGTTTGTGTGTTGGACTAGGATTCTGAGCGACTGGGTTCAAATTCTCACTCAGACATGGAAACACATCTTGAGCAAGTCACACTTTCTCAACCTCAGTGGCAAAATCCTTCTGAACAAATGTTGCCAAGAAAACTCCGTGATAGGGTTGCTTTAGGATCAGTTGGAAGTTGGAAACAAATTGAAGGCACACAACAACAAGGGCGTAGTAGTAAATTAGGACGTTCACATGTAGCACCGACACTCAGACAGCAATGATGTGCAAGTGTTCCTTTCTCCCTGTAAAACTTCCATGAAGTTGCAAAAGCTGACAGGTTGCTGCTATCTTGATATAAACTCAAGTACAATTCTTGAAAGTTCCTTTCCTGTAGTTTCCAAGGCACATTGAGTACATCTTTGCTGTCCGAATGGCCTCCTTCACTAGATAACTGTATGTCTCATCCCATAGTGGTATGAAGATGGGAGGAGCATTCTCCTGCACACTAAGTTGTATGAGGACGAGATCGAGCAGCACCCGGAACTCTTTCCAGAAGTCAAGAATCTGAAATCTGTTTCTGTGCTCCAGGCCTGGCTGGCAACTTACGGCTTTAAAGCAAGAATGACAAAGTAGGTCATGAGAGATTTCTGTATGTTTACTGCAGTGCGGAGATAGGACACATGGGAAAATGAACTGAGTTCTTGGCATCTTACAAGTTTAAGGACATCAGTTAGCAGTACTGGGAGAAATTAAGTAGCCAGAAATAGGCAAGATGGACTAATGATCAGATTCAAAGCAAGACACCTTCATAATTATGTGTCCAGAATGTGGCACTTTGAACAGCTGTAGAGCTGATAAAGCATCCTGATGGTTCAAGGAAAGCAAAAGGATCTGGGAGAAAGGAATCAGCAGCCCTTAAAATCATCCCTCCAGCTATTTCTTCTATTGGTAGGCAACTGTGAGTGATATACAGCCTGCCCCATGCTCCCTAAGCTAGTTTCTTGTCTTTAATTGAGGATGCTGTCCCATCAACCAATCTGATTCAACTCTCAGTCCAGGTAGTTTCTATATATAGATAGGAAGAACACAGAACTTGGGAAAATTACTTTGCTGGACTATAGTTCTCAGATTTCCAAAACCAACCACATTGAGTAGGAGATACTGAGATACTGTTCCCAACATCTAGGAGAGTACCATCTTGCCTTCCGTCATAGGCCTTGTGCCTATCAGTGGACTGAGAAGAACAGGTTGTTTACCTGTAACTGTGGTTCTTTGAGTGGTCATCTGTGAACTCACACAAATGCGTCATCTGCACCTGTGTAGTGCAATATCCTAGGGCCTGAAACCAAGTGTTTTGGTGGAAACCCAGCCCCATCTTGAGGGTATATAGTTCCCTTCCCACCTAAACCATTAGTTCCTTGGCCACCTAAGACAGCAGACCCAGGACCAACAAGTAGAGCAGGACACCAGGGGGGAGGTAGGGCAGGGTTATGTGAATTCACAGATGACCACTCAAAGAACCACAGTTATAGGTAAGAAGCCTGTTCTTCTTCTTTGTGGTCTCTGTGACACACACAAATGGGAGACTAGCAAGCTACTAACTGTAGGAGGTGGGAGCATTATGCTAGAGAGGAAAACAACACTGCCCTTACAAACTCTATCAGTCCTTGCTCTAGTGTCCAGTCTGTAGTGTGCAATAAATGCGAGGAGCTGTGACCAGGTGGCAGCCCTGCATATTTCATGTAGAGATGCACCATGCAGAAAAGCGGTGGAGGCTGCCATAGCTCTAGTAGAATGGCTTCTTAGTTGATGAGGAGGCTGCTTGCAGTTCATAGGCAAGATGAATAATTGAAGCCACCTACTTTGAAGACACTGGTTGATCTTTCTTGGTTGTAGAATAGCTTACAAAAAGTATGTTGGATTCTCTGAATGGTGCTGTACACTGAACATAGAAGGCCAAAGTGCATCTGACATTGAGGCAGACACTCAAGCTCCAATGTAGGATTCTGTAGGATGGTAGGTAAGACGATGTCCTGATTGAGTTGAAAGGAAAACACCACCTTTGGGAGAAACGAGATTTCTGAGGACCACATTCTCTTTATGGAAGCGGAGGTAAGGTAGGTCCACTCAAAGAGTGCAGAGTTCACCAGCAATTCTGGCTGAGGTGATGGTGAGTAGGAAAGCCACTTTCCAGAGGAGGCAGAGGTTGCATGTGGCCATGGGCTCAAAGGGCCTCTTGGAAAGATGAGAGAGAACCAAAGGTAAGTTCCATGCAGGGACTGAAGGAAGGGTTGGAGGGTGGACATGCTTATAACCCTGTTCTATAACTGCTTCAAGAAACAAGAGGCTCAACCTAATTGTTGCAGGTGCCATGAGATTGCTGAAAGGTAAATAAAGTTTTTGAAACTAAGAAATTTTGAACATGCACACAAACCAGGAAAATGGCTTGCATATAGATTAAGAAGGGAACAACAAAAAAGAATAATTTTGAAATTAAAAGAAGGGGATCAATAATTTACTAAAGAGAAGGCTCTACAAAGAATTTTCTATGAATGTTTTTCAAAACTGTATATTAAAAAAGACTTAGAAAATTCCAAGACAGAAGAATACTTCAGGAGATGACACTTACCTCAATTAATAGAAGAGAAAGAATGGATTAATGGTAAGATTACTACAATAGAAACTAAGCAAGCCATTCAGAGAATGAAATTGGGTAAGACTCCTGGACTAGATGGATTAAGTGCCTCTTATTATAAAATATTGAAAGAGGAATTACTGCTCCCACTTCAGCTAGTAATGAATGCTGTTCTAGAAAATTGGTCTAATTCTAGACTCATGGAAAGAAGCGAATGTGACTTTAATCCCTGAAGAAGGACAAGACCTGGCATTACCAAAGAATTATAGGCCAATCTCATTATTAAATAATGATTACAAGATATTCACTTTGGTCTTAGTGGAAAGAATTAATAACTTCTTGAATAAATATATTAATGAAGATCAAAGTGGATTTTTACCTGGAAGACAAATGAAGGACAATTTGTGAATAGTTCTAGAATACCTTGAATGTCACAATGAAAAACAAGGAGCACTGATATTTCTGGATGCAGAAAAAAGTGTTTGATAATTTGAACTGGCAGTTTTATTGAAAGTCCTGGAAGAAATGGATTTTGGAACCAATATGTTGATGTGGATTAAAGCTATATACTCAGAACAATGGGCAAAAATAAATGGAACATCGGCCAAGCCTATTTCCATTCAAAAGGTTGTCCTTTATCTCCTCTTTTGTTTATCTTGGCAATGGAGGTTTTGAATCAAGCCATCATACTGATCTAAGAGGAGTAAGAATTAGAAAAGAAGAATTTCAATTAAGAGCTTTTGCAGATGATGTAGTGATTATACTCCAAAACCCGTTGGAACTGATTATTAAATTACAAGAAGAATTGAAAGAATTTGGTCAATTAGCTGGTTTTAAAATAAATAGGCAAAAGACTAAGATTCTAACTAAGAATATGACAAAGAGAGAAAAAGATGAATTACAACTAAGAACTGATTTTAAAATTGAGAAGAAAGTTAAATATTTAGGTATTTATATAACAGATAATTCCAGCTAATTATACGAAAATAATTAAATTAAAACATGGAAGGAAATTAAGAACGACATGGGAAAAAGACAAAAACTGATCACTACTAGGAAGAATCTCAGCAACAAAAATGAATGTTTTGCCAAAAAAGTTACTTCTTTTCCAAATGATTCCTATACTGACTAAGGAAACTCCATTTACTCAATGGCAAAGAGATCTGTCAAAATTTCTTTGGGGAGGAAAAAAATCTAGAATAAGGTTTAAAGTTCTACAAGATTTTAAAGAGCCAGGAGGTCTTGGATTACCAAATCTGAAGATTTATTTTGCAGCAGCAGCTATGATATGGATTAAAAAAATGGATTATGTTGGAAACAATAAACTTTTAAATCTCGAAGGACATGGCTTAAGAATTAGATGGCATGCTTATCTATGGTATGATAAAGTCAAGGTCAATGTGGCCTTTAATAAGCATTGTATAAGATGTGCCTTATTGAGAATTTGGAATAAATATGAGTCAAGAATATATCCAAAAACATCGCTTTGGATATCTCCACAATAAGCTTTTTATAGAACAGAAATGAGAACAGATCAGTGTTGGATAGCTTATTCTGATTTGTTGATAAAGACTGAGGCAGATTACATAATGAAATTGTTACAACAATTACAAGAAGAAGGCCTAAATATTCAGTGGCTTGCATACAGACAATTTTACTTAAGATTTAAGGAAGATAAGAAGAACAAAGACTTTGAAAGAAATATATGAGATTTTGAATTATTGCTATGTGCAAAGGAGAGTCATTTAATGGCAAAGACATATGAATTATTATTACAATTTGAAATGGAGGAAGAGCAAGTTAAAGACTATATGATTAACTGGGCAAAAAAAATTGGATATTATATTCATATGAATCAATGGGAAAAGTTATGGATGAAAGAAATCAAAACTGTCTTCTGTTATGATCTTAAGGAAAATTACTATAAAATGTGTTCCATTGACATATGACACCAGAAAAATTAGCTAAGACGTATAAAAACATGGGAAATACTTGTTGGAAATGTCAAGATCATATTGGATCCTTTTTTCATATGTGGTGGGTTTGTGACAAGGCTGAACAATTCTGGAGTAATATTCAGAATTTGATGCAAAAATTTTTGAAAAGCCCAAATCTTAAAAAAACAGAATTATTTTTTTAGGCATTTCAGATGAAAATACTGATGAAGAATCACCAGAAGATTATACAATATATGTTGCTTGCAGCTAGATTATTGTACACAAAATATTGGAAAAAGTTGGAAATTCCATCAACATATGAATGGCTTATTAGATTGGCTGAAATAGCCAAAATTAACAACTAGATTAAATGGTCAAATAAATGAGAATTTCTTATTTGAATGGAAACCTTTGATTGACTATTTAAACAAAAAAGAAAGTGAATTGATGATAATAGGTTTAAGATATTAAAATAATAATATGATTCAGTTCCATATAACGTAAGTAAGACATTATTTAATATTAGATTATTTTTGATTGTTACTATTTTTGGTTAATGACTGATGGTACTGTCATGGATGGTGAGGAAGTTTGGTCTGTACAGAGACCTCCAATACCAACCTTGAGAGAGTGTCAGAGGAGCAAACCACAGTTGCCTCAACCAGTGTGGTGTCACCAATATTTCCTGGCCCTGTCCTGTCGAATCTTGGCTAGTAACTTTGTGATCAATGGGAAAAATGTACACAACAGGTCCTGTCCAAGTGTACAGAAAGGCATCCTCTAGTGATCCCTCATCCTTCTTGTTCCCTGGAGCAATAGAGATCACATTGGTTGTTGAGTGGGGATGCAAAAAGATCTGTTGGGGGGTGCCCCAAGCTTGGAAGACATCTTTCAGGAGACCTAAGTGTAGTTTCCATTCCTGGCAGGACAGTGGAGCGGGACTGAGAGTGTGCGCCAGGAAGTTCTCCTCACTAGGCAGGTGGACTGCAGACAGTAAGATTTTCCTGTGTAGACACCAATCCCAAAGATGAATGGTTCACTTTAGAAGAGTGAGAGACCAAGTTCCTCCTTGCTTGTTGATATAATACATGACCGTGCTGTTGTCAGTCATGATCTGAACTGCTGTTCCCCAAAGATGGTACTCGAGTATGCAAAAGGCTTTGATGTTGGCCAAGAACTCAAGAGTGTTGATATAGAGAAGCTTCTCGGATCTCAATCACTGACCCCTGATCATCAGATCTTAAAAGTGGGCTCCCAGTCCTCCAGCAAGGCAAACATTGTGTCTGCTACCGAGAGTGGTCAAGAGAGGAAGGGCATGCCTGCTAGTATGTTTCAAGGATCTTTCCATCACTGAAGAGATTAAAGGACTGGACACACTATCATGACAAACTTTGAGGCTTGGTGTCAAAAAGGATCAATGTTGACAAGGAACCATGACTGTAAGGGATGCATCTTCAGCTTGGATGTGGTGGATGCCATGAAGCCAAGGATGACTTATATGAACCTTGCCCTCATCCGGCAGTACTTGCACAAGCAGGAAAGAACAGGTTGCCTGCCTGTAACTGTAGTTCGAGTGGTCATCTGTGAACTCACATAAATGGGTTGTCTGCGCCTGCACAGTACCGACTGCGGAAGTTTCCAGAGCTCTAGGCTTAACATTTTGGTAGGAACCCCTTCCCCTTCCCCTAAGGGTATATAATGCATCCTGCTGGCTTCATACTCAGTTCCTTGACCGCTGCAGCAGTCTTGATATAAGGAAGGCAGGACATGCACAGAGGGGAGGTAGGGTGGAGTTGTGTGAGTTCACAGATGACCACTCGAAGAACTCCAGTAGGCAATCTGTCCTTCTTCATGGTCTCTGTGACTCACACAAATGGGAGATTAGCAAGCTGATATAAAGGAGGTGAGAGTGTCATGCAATCATAACAATGGCAGTCACCAGAAGTCCACCAAAGTGAACAAAGGCCTAGTTGAAAATTGTAGCATTTAATTCAAGAATTTGAACCGGTATGTGCAACGCAGAACAGAAAATTACCATTTGGTATTCTGGAATCCTTACTGGGTGGCAGAAAATAACACTGCCCTGCCAAAAGGAGCATCACTAGCGGATCCCTGGTCAACCCTCTAGTGTGAAATGAAAGTCATTAGCTGCAACCAGATAGCTGCCTTGCAAATGTCATGAAGGGGAACACTTTTCAAGAAGGCAGCAGAGGCTGTGAGAGCCCTGGTGGCATGGCCTCTATCTGTGGGGGAGGATACTTTCCCACCAGTTCATATGCCAGTCTAATAGTAGAAACCACCCACTTGGAAAGTCTCTGAGAGGAGACTGGAAGTCCTTCTTTGAGGAGGAATAACAGAAGAATAGTCTCTGGGATTTTCTATGCTCTGAAGTGCATGGTGTAGAATGTCAGGGCTCTCCTGACATCCAGGGAATGAAGGATCCATTCCAGGTCCATAGAGGGGTTCTGAAAAAAAGCAGGAAAGATGATGTCCTGGTTGAGGTGAAAGGCTGAAACCAGTTTTGGGAGAAAGGTGATGTCCGGCCAAAGAACCACCTTATCCTGGTGAAAGCAAAGTTATGGCCTGTTGACTCTAAAAGCACAGAGTTCAGAGGCCCTTCTGGCTGAGGCAATAGCAACCAGAAAGGCTGTCTTCCAGGAAAGGAATCTGAGGTCACAAGTGGCCATGGGTTCGAAAGGTCGCTTTGAAAGTTGTGAAAGAACCAAAGGCAAGTTCCAGGCTGGAATAGGTGGTACAACCAGAGGATGGAGATGTTTGTACCCCCTAAGATAATCACGAACTAAGGGTTCCTGGAAACAGGAGGGTTTCCCGAGGTGCTGAAGGTGAGAGGAAATGGCAGAGAGGTAGCAGTGGATTGAGGAAAGGGAAAGTCCTTTGTCTACCAGACAGGAGAGGAACTCTTGGAGGTGTACGTTATCAAAGGAGTCAATATCGAGGCCTCAACGTCGGAGGAAAACAGTGAACTTTGAAAACTTGTATGAGTAGGAACATAGTGTGGAGGGCTTTAATGCTGCATTGAGGACCTGACAGACGGAGTTCGGGAGGGTCACTACTGAAGGAGGTTCCACACCATGAGTCTGAGATTGTCAATCTCTGGGTGACGGATTCTGCCATTGTCGATGGTCAACAGGTACAGTTTGGGTGGTAACCTCCAATACCGAGACCCTGAGAGGAGGAGAAGTGGGGCAAACCAGGGCTGGCGAGGCCACCAAGGAGTGATCATGATTGCCAAGGCTCCATTGTGCTGGATCTTCCTGATGACCCAGGTGATCAGAGGGAACGGGGGAAAGATGTATACTGTTGTTCCTGCCCAATGGTGGAGGAAGGCATTGCCCAAGGATTCCCCATCTGCCGTGGTCCTTGAGCAGAAGAGGGAACACTGTTTGTTGGAGATGCAAAGAGGTCAGTGAGGAGTGTTGTCCATGAGACAAATATGTCTTGGAGTACCAACTTGTCAAGCTTCCACTCGTGGGAGACCAGCAGTGTCCAACTGAGGTGCTCTGCTACAGTATTTTTGGTACCGGGAAGATTGACAGCTCTCGGAAGGACTTGTCAAGGGAGACACCACCACCAGAGTCAGAGAGTTAGGGAGAGGAGCGTTCATAATTGAGTACCTCCTTTCTTGTTTATATAGTATGTTACTGTGGTGTTGTTTGTTAGGACCTTTACCATGTGACCCGAGACTACAACTTCAAAGGCCTTGAGGGCTTTGAGGACAACTAGCATCTCGAGGGCATTGATGTGGAGGGTTTTGGAGTATTTCGACCATCAGCCTCGCACTGAGAGGTGACGACAGTGGGCTCCCCAGCTGTTGAGGGAGGCATCGGTTGTGATGGATACCGAGGGTTCCGGGAAGTGAAAAGGCATGACTGCCCAAACATTGCAAGGGTCTTTCCACCACAAAAGAGAGCAGAGGAGATGTCTCAGTATCAAGAGGTGTCGGTGGGGATCGTCGGTGAGGACGTCGAAGGTGCTGAGGAACCAACTCTGTAAAGGCCCCATGTGAAGTCTGGCAAGGGGAATCATAGTTGAAGCCATCAGTCCTAACAGGACCTGTATGGCATGAGCAGCCGTATAGCAATTCTGTTGTAAGAGCAACACTCCTGTGGAAATCCAATGTCGGTGCTCCCATGGAGGGAAGGCCAGCTGGGATGTGGAGTCTAGATTGCTCCGATGAACTTTATGCAACAGGTCAGGTGGAGAGGAGATTTGGTGATGTTGATCATAAGATCTAGGTTGTGGAGGAGTTGACAAGTTACTTCGAGGTCCCTCTGCAAGCTGGTACAGGAGTGGGAGATGATCAGCCAGTCTTCTATATAGGGGAAGAGGACGACCCTGTGCTGCCTGAGGGCTGCTGCTATCACCGCCATGCATTTGGTGAACACTCTGGGGGCTGTACTGAGGCCGAAGGGAAGCACTTGGAACCTGAAGGCTCGATGTCTGATCATGAAGGCGAGGAACCTCCTGTAGTCCCAACAAATGGCTATGAAAGTAGGCATCCTTGAGGTCCAGGATGGAGAACCAATCCCTTTGTTGGAGAAGGGGAACGATTAATTTCAGGAACACTATCTTGAACTTGCAGGGTTTGATGTAACGATTTATATTGCGAAGGGCCAGGATGGGTCAAATGCCTTTGTCCTTTTTGGACACCAGGAAATATCTGGAGGAGAAACTGGTCTTTAGAGATGAGCGTGGAATTGGCTCTATTGTAGCACACCCAAGTGTGCAGGTCTCCTTCAGAAGAGCGGCCGACAGTGGAGTGCTTTGGATCTGGCCCGTAGGACGGATCAAGGAGAATTCAACTGCATAGCCGTTGGTGACAATGTCCAGAACCCAAGAGTCTGTGGTGATGGAGGACCAGGCATGAAAGTGCTTCCTGAAAGTGGACCCAAAATATGGATCTGGATGGTAGGAGAGCAGTACAGATAGTTCGTGTTCATAGGTGGAGGAAGAGTGAGCCAAGACAGGTAATTCTAAGGCAGCGGTGTCTGTAAGGAAGGGGTTGTCCTGCAAGATGTCAAACTCGGCGTTTGGCTGTGTCAAACTTTTTCCTATAGGTGGTTTTGGAGGGGGCGTGTGGGAAGGCAACGAGGGGCCTGGGTGGAGGCCACCTGGAAAGGTTGTTGCAAGGCATATGGGTGAGAGACCGGCTGGTAGTGACAGTAACAGTAGCAAGATGATTGATGAGTAGGTTGCATAACGTACTTTCTTACTGAGGATCGCATCTTGCGCATGTGCTCCAGCTTGTCATCAGTAGCCTTGTTGAAGAGCCCCACAAGGTAGGTCCTCGACCAGTGTCTGGGAGGATGGCAAAAGGCCAGAGGATCGGAGCCAAGAGTGGCAGCCGAGGGTTATGGAGGAGGTAAAGGCCTTCGAGGCACAGTCTACTATATGTCTCGCTGTTATTTGCTGGTTAGTGAAACGGTGGGCCTCAGTGACGAAGGCATTTGCCATGCATCTTTCTTCGTTGGGAAGTCTGTTGACAAAGACCTTAATTTTCTCCCATAGCCATTGATTGTAGGCCACCATCCAGGCCATGTAGCTTGACATTTTGAATATGAGAATGGCATTGGAATAGTTTTTCCAACCTATCACATCCAGCCTGCTGCCCTCCTTGTCGGGTGGCATGAAGTGAAGAGACTGTGAGGTCTTTGCTTGGGTTGAGTCTACAATAATGGAGTTAGCTTTTGGGTGAGTTTGGAGCCAGGCCTTGTTGAAGTCGGCAATCTTGTAGAATGAGTCCAACTTTTTTGAAATAGCAGAGGTGGAGGCAGGAGATGACCACAGTTTCTTGAAAACATGCAAGAGGTACGGCAATAATGGAATTGCTGCTAGAGATGGGGCATTTTCCTGAGGTCAGTGGTAAACTGGGTCATCGATGGTCCTCAGTTTGGAAGCCCAGGTTCTTGGCCATTCTTGAGATCAAGTTGGAGAAAGCCTTGACATCATCAGATGGAAAGACAAATTCCCCTTGGGAGACTGACGTCTCAGGAGGCTTGTTTGGTAGCTGGCTAGCTGAGTCAGAGGAGATAGAAGAAGACCTGGATGGAGACTGAGGGACATGGATTTCTGGGGTGGGTTCCCTGGACTCATGACGAGTTGCAGGGGAAGGTCTGTCGGTCATCACCACAGAGGCTGAAGGTGGACAGTTATCAGCAGGTGGGTTAGACTCTGGTTGTAGCTGAGGTCTCTTAGGGAGAAGAGATGGTTGAGCATCAGTAGGTGTGGGAGACCTAGGATGGGGCGGGATGGTACCTCATCATAGTATCTGTGGCCTCTATGGCGGTGAAAGGGAATGTAGATCTCCTCCAATGAAAAATCCTCAGAGTACTCTGATGGAAAGCAATAGAAGTAAGTACGGTACTGACGAAAACAGTGGTCGTATTGCGCATGGTTCCGGTACTGAGAACGATGGGATAGGTCAGAAGAGGGTGTTCTGGATCGACGTCGATGAGAATCTCCGCGGTGGCAATGGTGGTGATCTGGAATTGATCTTGAGGAAGAACGAGAGGGATGCCTTCGAGACTGAAAATGGATCGGGGATCTAGAGGGCTCCTGGCAGGGGTGTGGAATAGGTGAGTTTTCCTGGGACAGTAGAGGAGGAGGTGTCGTCTCAGTCGGAATATCCCCAGTGGGGTCTTGATAGGGGTCCCTGGTGGGAGTTGGGTCCACTATCTCTCTGTCAGAGACATGAGAGTGGACTGATGGAGACTGGGAAGGATGTTGAGATTCAAGTGCAGAGGCCTGGAGGCCTGCCTCTGAGGTGATTCTGAAGGGAGAGCAGAAACTATCTCGGAGATAGTGACCACTGTTAAAGGTTCTATTCCCTTCTGTGAGGATTTCTCTTTGTTCTTCCTCCTTTGTTGTCGAGCCAAAGCCTTACCAATGTAGCAGTCTGGTGGAGGTGGTGGAGGTGGGGAAGGCGTAGTCAATGTGGATGTCAATGGTCTGGACATGAAGAAAGCTGATACCGATGGATGATTGGAATGGCTTGGTGTTGGGACCGAGGCTGGGCAATTGCAGTGCACTGCCTTCAAGGTCAAGCGGGCCTTCAAGAAAGCACAATGAGCAGACTTCTTCAATGGTTCCATCATCACAGTTCTCCAAGAGATGTTCTCAGAGGGGACCAAGGCAGCTGAAGCAGATGGAGCTGAATGTGGCTTCAGAGGCTGCTCATAGAGGATGGCATGAAGCCAAGCCTAGTCTCTGGAGCAGCAGAAAACAAGCCCACTTCCTCCTCAACATGACATCCCTTCAAATATTTAAACATGGTTATCATGTCCCCTGTTAACCTTCTGTTCTGCAGATTAAACATACCCAGCTCCCTAAGTCGCTCCTCATAAGGCATGGCTTCCAGACCCTTCACCATTTTGATCACCCTCCTCTGGATATCCTTCTTGAATTAAGATACCCAGTTGGACACAGGATTCCAAATGAGGTCTAACCAAAGCAGAACAGAGTGGTATCGTTACCTCCCTCAATCTAGACACCATACTCCTATTGATGCAACCAAAAACCACGTTGGCTTTTTTGACTGCCCGCATCACACTGCTGACTCATGTTCAGCTTGTGATCTACCAAGATTCCTAGATCCTTTGCACATGTACTGTTATCCAGCCACGTGTCCCCCATCCTATATTTGTGCATTCTATTTTTTCTGCCTAAGTGTAGGACCTTACATTTCTCTGTTGAAATTCATTTTGTTAGCTTTGGCCCAGCTCTCCAATCTGTCAAGGTCATTTTGAATTTTGATCCGGTCCTCTGGTGTATTAGCAACCCCTCCCAATTTGGTGTCATCTGTAAATTTGATTAGCATGCCCTCTACTCCTTCATCCAAGTCATTGATTAAGATGTTGTATAGCACTGGGCCCAGGACAGAGCCCTGTGGCACCCTACTAGTCACTTCTGTCCAGGATGAAAAGCAGCCATTGGTGAGCACCCTTTGGATTCAGTCGGTCAACCAATTACAAATCCACCTAACAGTAGCCCTCTCCAGCCTGCATTTTACTAGCTTCTTTGCAAGAATGTCATGAGGAACTTTGTCAAAGGCCTTACTAGACTCAAGATATGCTATGTCCACAGCATTCCCTTCATCTATCAAGCTCGTAACTCTATCGTAAAAAGAGATAAGATTAGTCTGGCATGACTTAGTTCTGAGAAATGTTTTTGAGATATTGAAGGCTGAAACCCATACTTTTTTGCTATAGTGCACATCTTGTGGGCATGTTCAAGTTTTTAATCAGTCAATGAACTGAAGAGTCTCATATCATCTAAAGGAAGATCTTCAATCATCAACCTTGCCTGCTGGGAGAGGCCTGGAGAGCACAACCATGCATGGCATCTTAAGGACATGACACCAGCATTACCACTTCAGTTTGTTATATGTTGGCCATCATAATTTGTTGTGAGGCAAGTCGATAGGCTTTGCCATAAAGGCAGAAGCAGTCCTCCAGTCCTCTTCAGGAAGTAAGTGTAGATATGGTTTTATCTTACTCCATAAGAATTGCTGGTAGGCCCCCATGCATGCTGAATAATTGAAGATCCTGAACAGAAGTGCTGTGTTGGAATAGAACTTTCATTCAAGAATATCTAACTTTTTGCCCTCCTTGTCTGTGGGTGTAGAGTGTAGTTTTTGAGAAACTTGAGATTGGGTTGCATCCACAATGATAGATAGTTTTGGATGCTAGATGAGCTACTCCAACCCGGCGTCCACCAGATGATAAAGATGATACCAACAGAGACAGAAAACTATAGCATGGAGGAGAAGCTGGAATGGGACCACAACGCCCTTCCTGGGCTGAATGAGAAGCCAAAGGAACAGCCTCTGGAACTTGACCGAGAGAAACAGCAGGATTGGAGACTTTCATGTCCCCATGAGGCTTCTCTGCAATAGGTCTCAAGGTTGAGGAAATGGTCTGATACCGATGACAAAGAAGCGAGTGAGAGTGTGACCTTCTGGATGAGGGACAGTAGCAAAACCTGCGGTAATAGTAGAGGTCCTCAATGCAGGGATACTGATGATGCTGATGATGTTTGTAAAAATAGTAGTCTTCTAAGTAAGGTGATAGCTCCAGTGAACTGCAGGAGAATTCTCTATACCTGCAAGATGATCAGTGCCTGTGAACTGCACAATATCTCAGATCTGAACAAGGCAAACAGCTGTATGATCTAGAGCCCCTAGGAGAAACAACTAGGGGTGGCGGTCTTGCGTTGAAGGAGAAGGTTGGTGGTGTTGAGACGATGTCAACATCCATTCCAAACCAGAATGAGGTGGTAGAGATGGAGAGATGTCATGACAGTCCTGAGAAGGCTGGTGTTGAGGCCATTGGGCAGGCGATATTCCAGATGGTGCAGGAGAAGATTCAAGAATTTCACCATCCAAGGCCACGTGCACCTCAGTAAAATCTGGAGATGGAATTGGGCTTTAAGGTATGGGAGAAAGATCCTGCCTGGCCACCAACATAGGGAGCTCCTGTGGGGACACCTGGGAAGTTGGGGGAGCTGAAGCTGGATGGTTCAATGGATGGTCAGAGTGGCTCCCAGATGGAATTCATTGCTGTGCCTACATTGGAGCAGGAAAGTTTAGTACTGTCTCAGGTGATAAAACGGGGGAAGAATGAGGAAGAAGGTCCTTAGACCTCTTCTTCTTGTGTGCCTTGGGAGGCAACAGAGCTGCTCCCGGTGAAAGAGTAGTAGACTTGTGCTTGTGCTCCTTCCAAGATGGACAGTTTGCGTCAGGCAGTATTGGGGACTGTCAAGCTTGATGATCCAATGGAGGGGAATATTGAGCATGCACTGAGGTCAAAGGAAGCACTTCTCTCAATCCTGAAGTAGACAGGGGCCTCTGCTCTTCCCTAGAAGGTTGACCAGATGGTCCTGATGTGTGGTGTCAAGCTGGAGGGTGGTTTGAAGACTGTCATGGAGGTGGAGTGCAAAGGTCTGGCCAGGAAGATCAGCTCAGTAGCACTTAAGACTTTTTCCCAGAGGAGAACCTTGAGCCTTGTCACCTGATTATGCCTGCTCTGTGAACAGCTGGCAGTGGGCACAGGACCCAATGTTATGCCCCTCTCCTAAGCAAAGGAGGCCATTCAAATGTCCATCCTTGTTGGGTATTTTACTGCCACAGGAAGAGCAGCACTTGAACACAGCTATGGAGACCATACAGCAGTAAGCCAACACACAATAGAAGAAAGAGACCATTGACAAAGGAGAGTCAGAACCAAAGGGAAGCCAAAGACAGACTGAGACAACCAAACTGATGACTGAAGAAGAACAAACCAAAATGCCAAAGACAAACCATGAGTTGAGAAGAAAACCAAAGTCAAGACCAGGAAATGAAAGCTCTGAAAGAATGTTCCTTAAATGCTGCTGCCGTGGCAGAAGAAAATGAACTACCGGTAACAGTTTAGGCTGCAAAGGGGCTATATCTCTTCGGGGAATGGGGGCGAGGTCCTGCCAATACAGGCTTCAGGCTCTAGAATGTTCTGAATATTGCACTGTGCAGGCAGAGATGACTCATTTGTGCGAGTCACAAAGACCACAAAGAAGAATAGAAGAGCTCCAAGTCTGCAGATTATGCAGTTTGAATACAAACTGCAACTGCCTTTGTTCTTTTTTTTCTGCTGAAAAATAATTGAAAGGAAAAGCAGGAAAGAGCAGGTATGCCGGTTCAGCTCTGATGGAGCTGATACCTAGCATTGTTTCCCAACCAGATAGCTGGACTACAGCTTCTATTATTCTCAACTAGCTTGGTCTGGTTTGAAATTATGCACTGCAATTCAACACATCTGGAGGATACTGGGTACAGGGCAGTTGATCTAGCAAATGGTGGCCCAGAGTCTAATGAACCATGACAGTTTTGCTGGAACTACTTCTCTCCCTTTTTGTCCTCAACCTTCTCATTTGCCTGTCATATCTTGTTTCTACCTCATAGAACTGACTCTGACATGCTCATCTTCCAACATCCAGACTTCAAGAAGCTCCCTATAAAGTCAGAGGAGGCAGTGGGCCCCAAAGTTGAAGTTCCACTCTTACCAAAGCAGCCCAAGAAATCCAAGAAGAGGAAAAGCACACTGGATATCCCAGTGGCTCTGTCTGCCAACACTGGAAATGTACTGCCTCCAGAGTCCGCGGGTGTAGAGAGTGAGTACACAGAAACATGAGAACATACAAACTAGGTCTCCCTGGGCTGGGGGGGGCAAAATTTCAGTATATTCTGTCTGAGGTGGGAATAACTGACCTGTAGAAAATGAGAAGATTCTACCAGTTCCTATAAAGCAATGATGAAGAAAAGATAGCAGGCTCTTTTGAGCTGTATATAGGTTAACATAAAAACAGAGATAATTACTTTCAACTGCTTAAACACTAGAACTTCTTACCAAATTTGTGTCGGATGCAAGGGAGATTACTTCTGCCCTCAGTTCCATCACCAAGATGCAGCTTCCCCAACATGGCATTCTCTAGATCAGTGGTTCTCAACCTGTGGTTCGGGACTCCTTTGGTGTCGTCACAGGGTCGCCTAAGACCATCGGAAAATATGTATTTCCGATGGTCTTAGGCTCCATTCCCTCCTCGGTGGTGGTGCGCAAGCGTGAGCCACGTGCTCGCGTCTTCCTGCCCCCTGTTCAGAAGGGACTAAAATCGCTTCTCTTCTCTGCTACCAGGAGAACCTCCTGTCTGACAAGCCAGCTTGAGGGGGCGGCGGCAGCATGGGGCAGGCCCCCTCCTCGCCTCGGCCCCTGCCCCACTCGCCACAGAGGGGGGCGCTGTGGAAGGGCCAGGGGGCTGCAAGATGGCGTTTTTCCAGGGGGGGCGAGCTGCGCCC
This sequence comes from Ctenosaura bakeri, assembly GCA_948474755.1. Lineage (NCBI taxonomy): Eukaryota > Metazoa > Chordata > Lepidosauria > Squamata > Iguanidae > Ctenosaura > Ctenosaura bakeri. The sequence goes on along the minus strand of CAOLHI010001083.1, from coordinate 556,177 downwards.
GGTGCAAAAGACAAAGGCGCTGGGATTCCTCCCCCCCGGCCAGGGTCGACACTCTGGAAACTTTTCCCACACTGCCCCCCCAGTGGAAACGAGCGCGAAGCAGAAGCAGAGCCCTGGAGGGTTCTAGGAGTTTTTTCCCGGGGGAGATGCGCAGCTCCTCTTTCCCTCCCTGCCCGCCCCCCCGTTCCTGGCTGGTGAGGCGGCCTTTGCCGGGGGGGGAGGCATTGTAAATAATAAATAAATAATTTTATGGTTGAGGGTCACCACAACATGAGGAACTGTATTAAAGGGTCACGGCATTAGGAAGGTTGAGAACCACTGCTCTAGATATTTGGATTACAATTTCCATAATTCCCAGACAACATGACCAGTTAAGAGTGACTACCAAAAATACCTCTGATTTCTAATTAATTTATGAAGCATCCCAAAATTACGTGGTTGTATTTCCCTGGTCTACCAATAACATTTTCTCCCACACATTTCAGCATGAGAATTCAGGTTCCAGTATCCTTGTGCTGCAGATAGGGGATGGTTCTCTCTTCATCAAAAGACATGACCCTTGCAAACCATTCCTACTCCATTACCATGTGGCCTTGGAAAATTGGTTGTTTGTTGGGGTAGCTGTTGAGAAACCAGACTGGGGCAGTGGTGGAGACCCTTCTTGTCTCAAGCATCTTGCATCTGGAAAAAAAGGAAGGGCAAAGGCATTTCCCCCTTGCAAATAAGCATGACAGTTCTTATCCCAACAGCCGAGTGCACCTCAGAGACTACCTTGCCTTCCAAAGTTCACTTCATCTTCTTATTTCTAGGAAAGTCTCAGCGTCTGCGCCCTTTATATCAATACATCAACTATGACAACCCAGAGTTGAACAGCCCGTCAGACAAGGAAAGTGATCTGCCTCAAATGGAGGTTCCTCTCACCTTAGAGGACAAGACAGGCCCCTTAGAACTGAAAATCACTCCAAACATAGGTAACAAGCTGGGAATACACAAGGAGATGGGCAGTTTACATCTCCCTCCATATTCCACATCATGAGGATGGGAATGGCATAATGGGTTGGCCTTTGAAGGAACAGTGAGAAATAGAAGACAAATGAACCTGTACTGTGTGGTGAGGCAAAGACTCCTTTACTTTTTAGCTAGAAGGTATTGAGTACACATGAGAGTGGTGGGGTAGAGTAGAAAAAGCAACTGGTCAGCTAGCATTGAGCCAGCACAATGTAGTGCAGAGCTTTCCAAACTTTTCATGTTGGTGACACACTTTTTGGACATGCATCATTTCATGACAGAGTAATGCAGTTTTACTAACAAACCAGAGGTTAAACAGCAGCAAAGGCACCCCCCTTCCCAATCCTGGCTCACTACCCTTGCCAAGGAAGGACCCCAGCGAGGGCAGCAGCAGCAGGAAAGGCAGCCCCCCTACCTGATCCTGGTCCACTGTTGAGGCAGTGGGAGAAGCTCAGGTGGGGGGGGCTTTCTCAGCCTGGGGAAGTGACATACCTACGTACTTCAGGCAACACACTAATATGTCACAACACACCGTTTGGAAAACCCTGGTTTGAGTGTTGGATCAAAATTCTGGGAGATCAGAGTGTGAATGGACAAGGAAACCAACTGGAAGACTGGGCAAGTCACATTTTTTTTAATAATAAAGTTTTATTGAATAAAAACAAACAGCACTACAAAACAATACAAACACAATGAAACACTAGAAAAGGGAAAAACAAACAATACATACCAAATACATAACAAAATTACAAATATTAAACTACAACTTACTAAAAAGATTACAAATAACTAAAAATTAGTTCCCACCCTTATTGCAAACAGTGAATATTAGTTGAACAGTTACAATGAACTATTAAATCCTTAAATTTGTATCAAGGTTAATACTTGTTACCAATCATTCTTTTCATACTAAATATATGACTATAATATTAATTAATGAATAGAAACCTCTTATTATCAAATATATAGTCAGCCCTCCACATTTGCAGGTTTCATTTTTGCAGATTTGATTGTTCACAGATTATTTGCTGTCACCTCTGCTGCCTCCCTATGCCATTTTTAATTGGGACTGCAAGCTTTGTTAAACTGAGAAACTGCTTGGAAGGCTTGGAAATTCCTATTAAAAATGGTGTCGGGCAGCAGGGGAGGTGGTAGTAAGCCCCACCAGCCATCCACTTCTATCTTGTGAAGGAACCCTGATGCCTCAAAAAAATCCATGGTGATCATACTTTTTTTGTGTGTTTGTATTTTGAAAGCCTAGAGTTATTCACCATTTTTCCACTTTCATGAGGGTCCTGTGCCCCGAACCCTAGCAAATGTGGAGCGATGACTGTAATCATTTATCAACTTATTTTATATTTTATACTAGTATTAACTAATCTCCAACCACCAAAAAATAATAATAATCAAAAGATACTAATAATTCTAAGTAATTATAGCTTAATTATTAAAGATCACTTTTAATCACTTAATAGTACTCACTTATAATCACTTATTAATCGTTTAGAATCATTTATCAGCAAAATACTTATTAACTCTTTACTTACTGACTTAATACAAACATAATCCTTCTTAACCTATTCTGTATTCTATGTTATCTATATATTAATCATCCCTAACTTGCTCTTAAATTTAATAGTCCTCTATGTAGGAACTAACTTCTAAAACCAACAGGGTAAGCCTGTCAATTCGAATTGCACTTCTCTTGTGATAGTAAAAATACTAAGTTTAAGATTAAAGTTTAAAAAATAAAGAACCTATCATCATCATCATCAATTCACCCTCATTCCCTTCCAAACTCTTCTCGTTTTTATAGTCCGTCCTTCCTTCCTTCCTTCCTTCCGTCCTTCCTTCCTTCCTTCCTTTCTGTTTCAATGTCAGGATTGTATGAAAGGCCTGTCAACTCAGCCATGCTCAGTCTATGCCTGTCATATCTCAGTCCTGCACAGCTGGCAAGTCAAACAAACAAACTGAATTATCTCCCAGCTTGTTACTTACTTCCAAGCAGTAAGCAAAGAGTCATAAATAAAGTAACATAAACAAAGTCCAGCAGGGTTGTGTGTCCAAGGTCAATCCGAGCATTTGTCAAGGCATCCAGCAAGGTAGCAGGTCAGATAAGCTCTGACAACTTGTGGAGGGGAAGGACGCCAGCTAAATAGACTCAAAGCCTAGTGCAGCTGTGCCTTGATTGTTGCCAGTTATAAATTCTGAAAGAGCAATGCTGAGTCTTTCTTTGCTGAAGCTGGGTCTGGGTAAGTGTTCCTCTATATCTGAAGAGGCAGGACTCTCCGTTGGAGCTGGCACCGTCCCCTGTTCTGTTTCTGGCACTATAACCTCTCTCTCTACGGCAGGCCCTGGCATGCCCTCTGTTTCAGCCTCTGGCATGCCCTCTGCTTCAGACTCTGAATCAGAGTCCATGCTCTGGAAGCAGGGCATGACAATGCCTTTTATTCTTGTAAGTAAAAATCAACTCTTCAAGTCAGTCCCAGTAGGAAAGTTTTTCTGGTAAGTTTGTCCCCCAAGAAGTTATAGTTCTCCTTTTTCCTGAAAAAAAAAAATTATTCTAAAAGTACGACAAGTCATACATTCTCCATAATAATTTCTGATCAGACTCTAAGTTTGGTCTTTCCACTTTTTAGTTGAAGGCTGAATTATAGTATCACTTAAAACCTTCATCCTTCTTATATCAGCCTATTGGCTCTCTCCAAATCTTGCTGCATGTTTTATCTCAATTTGTACAATCCTAATTTCTGAGTCTTGAGTCAGATCTTGCAGGGTTTTTACTGCATCCTCTTTCCGTTGTGATTGCAGAGATATCATTTCAGACACCTGCTGAATTTTGGTGTCTTTATCGCTCTCTGACCCATCTTTAGACTCTCTTGATAGATATTCTATGAATACATCAGACTTATATTCAATGGAAACTTATAATTACATAAATTCAGCCAAAAAACTCACAAAGTACGCAAGTACATCCTCCTCTTCCACTGGGTCTTTTCTAAATTGTCATATTCCAAAATTGAAACCATGATTACTTCCATCCAGTATTCAGTGTATCCTCAAACAGGGCGGCTTGTGTTCCCAAACATCAAAGAAAGGCAAGTCTTACATAAACATTCTCAGAGATTAGCACAGTATCAACCAGCAACACACTGACAAAGTTATTTTTAAAAAGAGCCTATCTTCATAATATCAAGCATGACAATATTAGGAATAAAAACAAAATCTTATTCAATTGTTTATGTAGGCCAAATATAGGCATGATCCAAATCAGATAGTCCAAAAAAAAAAAAACTGTTCAAAGAGAAAATAAAAGAAAGTCAATGTTCTGAGATTCCAAAATCCAAATCAAAGCCCAGATATACCAAAAACAAAACAAAACAATTAAAGAAAACATAAACTAATAATCATGTCCTTTTAAGGGTTCTAAAATAAATTCCAGAGTGCAAGAGAGAGAGAGAGAGAGAGAGAGAAAGAAAGAAAGAAAGAAAGAAAGAAAGGAGTTGAGTTCTTTAAGTTAATTAACTTATTGTCCCAATAATGATCAAAAAGAAGTACTGTCACTTTAAATGCTCTGTAGCACAGGAAGGTTCTCAAGCATTAGGACGTAATTTCAGCTGCTGTGAACAAAGGCTTCTTGTCTTCAATAAACAATGTTACTGGAAAAAAATCTATGTATGTATGTATGTATGTATGAATGAGATCCAGACACAGTAAATGTAATGTCCATGGTGGAGGAAGCCCTTACTCTGGCTTTACTGAAGCATATGATTCTCCTCAGCCTTGGTACCTGCTGTGGCCGCTCCATTCTTGAGCAGACACCTAGCCAGTCCTGATCCCAGCTGGATAGGAGTCTTCAAACTCTCCGTGCATCAGGGAGTCAACTACCTTGACGGGGGAGCCCCCTGTCAGGCACGCTTTGGGGGTTCACAATTTAGCAGAGCTCGTTAGATCATGTCCTCCACTGATGCAACCAGAAACCAGAACCAGCAAGTCACATTCTCTCAGCCTCAGAGGAAGGCAACGGCAAACCCACTTTGAACAAATCTTGCCAAGCCCATAATAGGTTCACCTTAGGGTAGCTCTAAGTCAGAAATGACTTGAGGGCACACAATAGCTAGTGTTGCTTTTCTGTATCAATTCATGAGACAGACAGATTCATACTGAGTTTTTGTTTTCTATTTTAGTTGCAGATGACAAAGGCAAAGAACAGAAAAGTCCAGTAAGTGCCACTTCAGGAGTTGCAGCAAAAACAGAGGTAGACAAGTCCACACAAGTAGACATTGACAAGATGCTCAGTGTGTGCGCAGCTCATCTTGTCCCACCGTTGTCACCACAGTACAAATAGCAACATCTAGTTGGATACGGAACTACTCAATGAGATAAGCCTAAGGGCATAGAGCTGGTTTAGTTCCTCAAATTTTTACAATGCTTGCATTATTTTACTAGACATGCCTTCTATCATTACTGAATCTATTTCTCCAAGGATACCTCATTATATTCAAGTGTGTCAAGCCAGTGCATCTGTCTCATTTGTAAGAGAAAGGGAATTTTAATGCCAGTTCACCCATTTCTTGAGCAACACAACAAATAAGGACAGTATGACCCATCCCAACCAGACCTCCTCTGGCACTCTTCAAATGTGTTGATGATAACACTCATCCTCTTGCTGACCAGGCTAGCAGAGAACAATGGGTATTTGGGTCATAATATAACTGAGGAGTGACAGGTTAGGCAGGCTGAATTTACCACATTCCATAATCAACTAGAAAGGAAACTGTCTAGTAACTCAACACACTATTATCATAGATTCTATATGAGCATGAATCAACTCAGTGTACAGTGTACATATGAGGATCTTTAAGCTGATGGAGTTACAAAACCTCTTCATGGAAGTTGGCAATATGTCCATCTCATCCATAACTAAATGGAGTCTCCAGGAAGAGAAGTACTATGTCTCTTGAATACTGGGGTGAGGGCTGGAGTGGGAAACAGCAGCAGGATGCTATTGCCTTCATGCCCAGCTTTTTTCTTGAAGCAGCTGAGCTACTTAAACAGGATTGTGGACTGCCAAGAGGTTTTGGTGTGATCCTAAAAAGACTCTTTATTTTCGTCCAACTTCTGTTATGGTACTGTCACCTATTTGTATTTTACACCCTTTACAAGATACACCCATATCAGCTACAATGGAATATTCTATCTGCTCTAGGGGAGTAAGGCAAAGAAGCTAGGCGACAGTAGTACTGTCTTCTTAAACCCTGGCAGATACACCTTTGGCACAGAAAGAAGTGGTCAACCTCATAAATAATTTTAAAAATAAAATGAAAGGCTTCTAAAATATAAGGAAAGTGGTGGCAGGAATCCTACTTCTTTTTGACATTAAAAAGAATCGTACAAATACGGAATCAAATAAGAGGCTCAGTGAAATAATGCTTCTTTCTTTCCATCGATTCATATTTTTAAAGAAGCGCAACTTATCAATTCACTTTCCAAGATCAACAAGATCACAGTATCCATAATGCATACTGAAGTACACAAGAATTACCAAACTCTAAACAGAACAGATTGTTCATGCAAAAGCAAAATTAACTGAACAGATCAGTCTTTTTAACCAAAGCAAACCATAAGCAAAAGTCACCATCCACAGCTGATTTATTCTGTTTGAATTTTTACTTCATAATCTGAAAAAGAAATTCAAACAATCTCAGTGTTCAGAACAAATTCTTAGCCTTAACATTATTGTGCATGTATACATTCTGCTATAGGCTTCGAAATCAAAAAAGCTAGAAGCAGGAATTTTCAGTGTGCAAATGTCAAACTTTGTGTGCTCTGCATCATTACAGTTTCTAATCCCATACCCTAAAGTTTCTAATTTAGGACAAAAATTGGGAAAATTCAGCCTCTGAGGCACATATGGCCCCAAAGGCAGTTTTTGCTGCCCTCAAGTCATGCTTTGTTGTTGTGCACCTTCCAGTTATTTATGACTTATGGCAACTCTCTCATGGGGTTTTCTTGGGCTATTGTGCAACACACCCATGGTCATCCAGTGGGTTGCACAGCCAAGCAGGGAATTGAACATTGGTCTATGGGGTTGTAGTCCATTGCTCAATTCACTATCCCATGCTGACTCTCCAAATCATGCTAATACCCACCAATTTATTCCTTTTTTCATCAAAATGTCCCCTAACTAGAGATCTTGTGAGGAAATTTAGCCATTCAACTCATACCATTAGAAACTTTCTTCTTAACCAGGAAATAAAACAGAAGTCATACCTAAGTGAGGGAACCATGTTCAGCCCTCCCCATCTAAAACATTTTTTTTAAAAATTAGGGAAAACGATGCACCTCTCCAAGTTCCCATTCCCACTCTCCTGACAGTTGTCCAACTCAGCATCTTCTTCAGCTTGGATTTAAGGCTAAGGTGAATAAGATGTTCCATCTCAATTTCCTTTAAAAGCAACTGAAGGGTAAGAAGGGAGATTGGATCAGGAATATGGAAATATGGGAGGTTTTAAAAGGCCTTTTTCTCTAGATTTTGAGGCAAATTCCAGCTTGATGAGGATACTTTAGATCTGGAATACAATGTCTGTGCACTGATATACACCTGAGAACCTTCAGTGTAATTCCACACTGGCTATTTTTTTAAAAAATCCAATCCTAGATTTCTGTTGTTTCATTTGATGCAGCCCTCCTAATCTTCACATTCCTTGTCAAAGTAAGTATTTTGCATTCTTAAATTCAACATGTTGTGAAGAAAAGTTGGAAATCTTAGAACTGAGATTTTTCTTGTGCACACCGGCAGGTTCTGCCCTATACTATTTTAAAATCTAGTTGTACAAGACCTGTAACTGGAATTAAGGATACAACTGGTAAGGTTAAAAATAACTCAGAAGAGGAAAAAATGTGAGAAGAAAACAGCTGAGCAGGCTTTTTTAAAATTCTTATGTGTACTTGGTTTCCCTCTTCCACAGTAAGTCACCATTTACAAGAAAATACAGACAGTTGCTTATTAATACACAGAATTAAAACTTAGTAGGAAAACATTAAAAATATTCAAGTAAACAATGTATTTCATATAAAAGTTAGCCACCCTTCTCAATTTCAGCCGAAGCAAAAAACAGGTCTGGGATGTGTTCGTTGTACACTAAGATCCACTCTACAAACAGTGCCATTCTTCCAGAGGATAGAAGTTGAAAGGGATAGGGAACACCATCCAGTGCTTGATTCAAAGCAACAGCTGGGTGATTCTGGGAGTTTATGTCCAGAAAGTGACTTTTCCAAGTTCTGGCTTGATTAAACCTGCTTAACTCACTGTTTGCACTGACAGCACATGAACTCCACAGAGCACTCCAGTCTATTTTCTAGAAGTAGGCCAAAACCTGCTAGTCTCAAAGAGCAGCAATTGAATTTAAAACATTTAATATCAAAGTCCAAATGAGAAGGATGGGGCTGTCATTCATATCTCTATCCTGTTCACATGTAACGTAAGAGACACTGTGTGTGATGGGAGATTTTAATAGTAGCAGTCCTACTAAAGTGATGCTGACTCCTCTCCCTACCATACTTCTCCTTGCCCTCAACCAATTGATCCTAGCTAGCTTTATCTGCTCCCAGCCTATTTCCAGCAACAGTGTGAAGAACAGGAAGAACTGCTACAGCACATGACTGTATAACCTAAGTCATGGGAGATTTCCGTCTTCCTCTCCCGTATTTCTTTTAGTGTTATAGTAAGGCCACTAACCTCTACCTTTGTGTGCAAATAGAAGAATGTATGAAAAGAAATGTATGTGCTACCCAACCTGGCTCTAAACTACAGAAACTGCTAGCTGTCCCTTCTAATCCCCTTAACAAACAAATTTAATGTTAGCCTCATTTCAATTCTTTGGAAGGGGTGTCCATCGAGAAACGTCAGAAGATACATCTTGTGTTCCTGCTAAAAAGAGATGCTTCTCTAGCGCTTTATGCCATCATGTGCAACCTGCAAGAATACATTAGCTGCATACACAGAAAGGAGACAGACTTGCCCACAATGGCAGAGTCTGCTCTTTTGTTTTAGCTACTGTTGAGTGCAAAGGGCAATTCAAGTTTTTCTAATGATAAACAATTCAGGAAGTCTGGCTTAAAAACAGGCAGTGACACACAAATCCACAACATTTAAAACTGACCATTCTTCCTCCTCCACTATATCCATCACAGCTAATGAAATGTATCCATCCTAATGATTTCTTCACACTTCCAATAAGTTCTGCTCTCCAGAAATCCTTCTGTTATAGGTTATTTCGCTGTAATGCCTCACATAGGTTTTGATTGGCATCTGGCTCCTCAGTCATGACCTCTACCATTTCCCAATCTCCAGACCGGCTGGACTTTTTAATAGCATCTACTACACTTTGCATATAGAGGCCATCTTCAAAAGAAGCTGCCATTACAACTGGCTTGGGATCCCAGGTTCGCTGGTCCTCCTGTTCCTGGAAGGAGTGACGAAGTGCTTGCACTAGGTATACCATCCCTTTGAGATACAACAGGGGGATGTCTCTGAATCCTTTATCTAAAAGCCCTGCATGAACATTCAGAGAATCTGCAAGCAGAAGCTCCTCATGGGAAGCAGCGTTCTTCTGGCCATACAAATCTGTCCCACGCACTATAAGGCGTCCAGCTGACCCAACAATCATGACTTCATGGACAAATGATCCCGGCATGTTGAAGTTCAAAGTCACTGTGCTACAAACACCTCCTGTCATCAGCATCTGGAAAAAACAAAAGTCATCACTGGTGACATGGCGGATGCCATTGATGGTGGAGTTTTGTTTCACAAAGGTTTTCAGCAAGCCGTGGACTTTCTCCGCCTTTCGGTTTGTCAGGTGGGTGAGAAGGTCTATGATGTAGGTCCCCATTGTATGCAGGCCACCCCCACCCATTAATTCATCACAGATCCAGTTGTACTTGTGGCTCAGAAGGCTTCCCCAGTACACTCGCACATCACAGACAAGAACATTGCCCACATAGTGCTCTTCTATTAATTGCTTCATTTTGACAAAAGCTGGTAGAAATCTCAGGACATTGCCTACAAGGCTCATGAGTTTGGGATAATATCTGGCAGCTGTGACCATCCTGAAAGCGTCCACGGAGGTAGCAGCTTTCTCACAGATAACATTCTTTCCAATACCTGCAAAAGAAGGGTATTTTAATTCAGATTCCATGAAGAGGTCAAAGAGTTCAAGCAATCATAAAACCTACACAGCAGCATTACTGTACATGAGCCTTTATTAAGAAAACAAAGACAAAAAAAAAACTTTTATTCCATCCTTTCAAGGAGACCTGTTCTTATCTCACTCATATAAGAACAAAGGAGGGAGAAATACCTTGGGTTCCAGAGCAATTTTGGTTTAAATAAACCAAGATTTAGGTGGGCTTTCAGAAAACTACAATAATGCAGAAGACAAATTAGTAGATTTCTACTAATAAATCAACTCAGTTTTAGAGATGTTAAATTACTTTTTAACCTTCTGTATATTTTTATGTATATGTTTTTAATATATATCTGTTTAACTTGTGTAAGTTATTTTGATTCTCGGTTCTTGGAAAAGGTAAGAAATGAGTGAATGAAGTTAGTTTACTAAAAACTACACCCTTAACTCTCACATTGCTAGGCCCAAGATCAGAATAACCTCCTCTGTCCGAAAATACTAATTATGGTGAAGGCACACCTTGAATAACTACTATACTGAACTGCTTAAACTTCCTTTCCCACAAAACCCTTAACAGACTGACAATGTTTGTATATTCACTTTTATATCACAAATGATATTAATTTTTAAAAAGTCAAAAATGAGATTTGCAGGAGAATGGCCTTAGCAGAACTGTGCTGGGGCACATATATGTGCTGTTATTTTCACTGTACTAGTTCCAAGCTCAGAAAAACCTTGGCTCATACTATTTACTTTATGCCTTCCATTTCTGCAAGCATGGGACCCAAAGTAGTTCACAGCTTAGATTAAAAGAAAGCACAGATCAAATAACCGTTATTATAATAACAAGGTTTAAAACAATTAAATAAACTGTCCTCTTAGAAACAGCACTGATTTAAACTAATTTAAAAGCATTTAAAATGTAACAATGAGAATAAAAATACAGCATGCACACAGGCACTTGTTAAATCATCCTTCTGCAACAATCTGTTAATTGCCAAAAGGCAAACCAAATCGTATTTGTTTATCTGCGCAGCTAACAAATCCTGTACATTCAGGCAGATGTTTTTAGGAAGAACTGCTGTCAAATCACTCAACCCAGAATCGTTCCATGGTTAAAATTAATCCTTTCCTTTTCATTGATTCTGTACTAAGATTCAGGATTTTTTCTTTTTTGTCCCACTGGCTTTCTTTAGTGCTCTATTAATGTTTTTCTCCAGTTCCTTTCTTAACAGTACAATCCTATACACATCAATGCAGAAATAACCTTCACTCAGTTTAATGGGACTTATTCCCATATGATTATGTATAGGATTGCCACCTAACCTTCCTGTTTCTGTCTTGAATTCTACCACCTCCCTTACTTTTCCTGTACACTTATAGATGACTATGGCTTCCTCCTCTTTCTTCATTGTTGCTTTCGTTTAATCTGAATATTCCTAAAAATACAAATTAAATGTTACTTGATTTCATGTCTTGATCTTTCTCTATTAGTCTTAGTGGGATTTGCAAGAGACTTTGGGTTATCAGATGCTTGTTAAACTTTGCATTTTGTTAGTATACTAGCGGTAATAAATCAGCAAGAAGGTAACAGACCAACCCTTTCTAGCAATTCTTCAGTGGCACCTCTACTTGTCTCTCTGCTTTTGTAATGTATAAGGAGGACTGCCAATACCACAGGCAGCCAGCAAACCTTCATTTCCATAGATTGTCCAGAACTCTCCTTCACCACTGCCCAAGGATTAAATACCATAATGTGGTCTTTGCAGACATTCAGTAGTCAGTGAAGCATCAGAAACACGCTGCTGTATTTTACTCTATCCAATGAAATAAAAACTTAATTACAAATACAGTAAGATTCACCTTCTAGTCCCTGTAAAAATTGTTCTCGTTTGGATATCTGCCATCTTGTGTCAGCTTTCCTTAAGGAGGAATGTAAGCTCTTCCCCAAGAGATACTTTCACATCCCTGTTTCCTGTTTACCAGTATCGTGAAAACATTCAAATCCATGCCATACTTGGTAATAAAAAAGGAAAAGTATCACACAGCTTAAAAATCAGACTGCATGCTACCTCAACAAGTACCCAACTATAATTTCTTTTCCTAATTTCAATGGGTTAATCAGCAACACACATCACCTCAGTGTTAATCGAAAACTATCCTTCAACATCGAAAAAAATGGGCTTTCTCTTTCCAACAGCCCCTTTTGGGGATCAGTTAAAATACAATGCTAATTTTATCTCTGGCTGACAAAAGTGAAGGAATAATTTTTACTCTCTTTTCTTTCTCCCAAAATTTCTGGCCACATTTTGCATTGCTAAGCAAATTAACTCTCATGAAAACAAAGTTATAAAAAAAAAATTGACTTGCAACAGGAGAACAGAAGCCATTTAAAAAACTATGGATGCAAGCAACATATCAGCAGTAACCTACAAAAGGGAAGAAATATTATCTCAATTTATGTTAACAGAATGTATGTCTTTCAATACTTTAGAATTCCACAGTTCTATAAAGCAATATAACGCTCCAAAATGAGGCATTCAATTTCATGGTATCAATTATTCAAGCTACAGCCACCATCTCTCAGCTGGGAATCTAGTAGAGAGGAAGTGAACTGTAAATAACAGCCAGAACAACTTGCAACATGAACACAGTACCTAGAGCTTTCACTGCGATTTCTCGAGTCAGAGGTGGGGGGATGTTGATGCAAACCAGATCTACATCCTGATGCAGCAAAACATCATCTGTCCGACTTGTGTAGAAGGAAATGTTCATTTCCTCAGCTAACTGCTTTGCTTCCTCTTCAGTTTTCCCCCAGAGAGCCTCAATTGAGAAGCCTTCTGCTCTCAGCAGAGGTACCAACAGCCGAGCAGAGCTCCCTGTTCCAAACACCCCCACACCAGGAAGCATTTTCATTTTGGTTTTTTTCCACAATTCACTTCCTGAGGGCAAGACTCAGGCATAAAAGCCAGACTCTTCAGCATCTTGTTCCATCTGGTTCCTAAAATAAGTAAAACAAAAACAAAAAAACACACACACTAAGAAAAGGCACTTTTCAAATATCCTGCATAAGTCAAATTCAACACAAAAGAAAGTCAAAGGCTGGCTGTTTAACTTCAAATATAAATAAAATCTCATGTCTGGAATGCATCTTTATATTTCTGTTTCTTAGTATTAAGCCTGCACATATTCAATAGAATAATTTGATTTACTATAAACGTCTATCACTGCCTTTAAAAGGAATCAAACTATGGGCCTTTCCACACTACACTATTATAGTGCTATTATTCCACTTTCAACATCCTGTGGAATTCTGGGGTTTGTAGTTTACTGAGGCCAAAGAGCTCTCTGGCTGAGAATTCTAAATACTCCTCCTTAAACTGTGAACCCCAGGATTCGACTGGATGCTGAAAGAGGAACAATAGAATATAACAGTACAGTGCAGAAAGGCCCTGAATCTTAGTGTGAAATTTGTCACAATCTTTCTCGTCTCTGCAAGTAAATCTCTCCTTTCAAATATAAGACATTTAAATAGTACCTGGGTTTCCTCATTGATAATTACTTGTTGTTGTTGTGTGCCTTCAAGTCATTCCCAACTTATGGTGACTCTAAGGCGAACTTATTTGTCTGGGGCTAAGAATGTATAATATGCTCAAAGTCACCTAGTAGGTTTTCACGGCTGAGTGGGGAATTAAACCCTGGTCTCTAGGGTCGTAGTCCAGTCCTCAAACCACTACACCATTTTGGCTACACAAAAATTATAACATCTCAAAGTAGCACTGGAGGGTTCAACACGAAGGAATCTAAAATGAGATTTGAGGTTGAACATAAGGATAAACAGAAATATACTTCAGTTAATGAAGTAGATGTGTTTGTGGGCTTTACCTCTTTAACAGAAGCTTTGGTACCAGAGGGAGAAATAAAATGGAAAGAATAGAGATAGGTTCCTATACCACCAAAACAAAAAAAACAAAAAACCCAAACCAAAAACAGTTGGGAGTTACACAAGCTATCAGTCCTGTGGCAACTCTATAAACTGAAACTGTTAAGAATTAGCTTTATATCTGTAGAGTTGCAGAGAAAAGGTGTTTCCAGTTTCAGTGTGGCTTCTTAAAATGATGGCTGACTTGAAGCAGACAAGGCAGAGAGCAGATTTCAAATTTTAAAAAATTTACTAAAAAAAAGTTACATCCATCAAAGAAATTTGATCCTATTAAAGAAAAGCATTTGAGATAAATAACATCCTCCTTTTAATTCACCAATTAATTAGCTGAGAGGTATGTTTAGCATATTAGAGAAGTTACAGTAGAGAACAGTTGACAGTTAGAAGTGCAGTTAGCTTAAGTGTGTTGTGTGTGTGTGCAGTCACAGGAGAACAAAGTGTTCTTAAAGAGTGAGAGGCATGGCCTTCTAAGCTAAGCCAATAACAGACTCCAGAGAGTAAGGCCTCGATGCTACAGCCTGTAATTTTAAACTATACAGAGACTAGGCTATCCTAGCTAAAGCTATCCTAGCTCCTAAAGAGGTGGGGAAGGGAGAATGCTGTATTTTCTCCAAAAACACGCAGTTCAACATATTTCAGCAAACTTCTATTCAAAAATAACATTATGCACATGTGAAATCATAGACTCGTAGAATAATAAGAGTTCGGAGACCACAAGGGCCATCCAGTCCAACCTTCTGACATGCAGGAACATATATCAAAGCACTCCCAACAGATGGCCATCCAGCCTCTGTTTAAAAACCTCCAAACAAGGAGACTCCACCACACTTCAAGGCAGCATATTCCACTGCTGGACAGCTCCAATTGTCAGGAAGTTCTTTCTGAGGTTCAGGTGGAATCTCTTTTCCTGTAGTTTGAATCCACTGTTCCTTGTCTTAGCTTCTGGAGCAGTGGAAAACAAGCTCATTTCCTCTTCAGTATGACATCCTTTCAAATATTTAAACATGGCTATCATGTCCTCTTAACCTTCGCTTTCGCAGACTAAACATACCCAGCTCCCGAAGACACTCCTCATAGGGCAAGTCTTCCAGGCCCTTCACTATTTTGGTCGCCCTGCTCTGGACACGTTCCAGCTTGTCAATATCCTTCTTGACACAAGATGCCCAGAACTGGACAGAGTATTCCAGATGAGGTCTGATCAAAGCAGAATAGAGTGGTACTACTACTCTCACTGATCTGGACACCATATTCCTACTTATGAAACCAAAAATTGCATTGGCTTTCTTGACTGCCATATCACACTTCTGACTCATGTTCAGTTTGTGGTCTACTAAGATTCCTAGATCCCTTTCACACATACTGTTATCCAACCAGGTGTCTCCCATCCTATATTTGTGCATTCCATTTTTTCTACCTAGGTGAAGGACCTTATATTTCTCTCTGCTGAAATTCATTTCGTTAGACTTGGCCCAGCTTTCCAATCTGTCACGGTCAATTTGAATTTTGATCTTGTCCTCTGGGGTATTAGCAATCCCTTCCAATTTGGTATCATCCGCAAATTTGATCAGCATGTTCTCTATTCCTTCATCCAAGTCATTGATAAAGATATTGAACAGCACTGAGTCCAGGACAGAACCCTGTGGCACACCACTCGTTACTTCTCTCTATGATGAAGAGCAGCCATTGGTGAGCACTCTTTAGGTTCATTCAACCAACTACAAATCCACCTGACAGTAGCACTGTCTAGCCTACATTTTACCAGCTTCTTTGCAAGAATATCATAGGGCCAAGTTTTCCAAACTTTCCATTGTTGGTGGCACACTTTTTAGACATGCATCATTTTGCAACACAGTAATTTAGTTTTGTGTATCATAAATCAGCCAATCACAAATCATATATTTTTAAAAATAGAAATGAAAGGTTTTCATGAAATATATTGTGTATCTATACATTTCATTATTATAATCTATGTATGTGTCTGTAGTTACTAACAAACCAGAGGTTAAACTAACTAATGGCCACGCTCGCTGGGGTCTTTCACAGCCTGGGGTGGCAGCGACACACCTACACACTGCAGCTAATACACTAACATGTCACAACACACAGTTTGGAAAGCTCTGTCATAGGGAACTTTGTCAAAGGCCTTACTAAAGTCAAGAAATGTTACATCCATAGCATTCCCTTCATCTACCAAGCTTGTAACTTTTACATCATAGGATTAACAATAAGATTAGTCTGGCATGACTTGTTTTTGAGAAACTCATGTAGACTTTTAGTCATCACAGCATTGCTTTCTAAGAAATTACAAACTGTCTGCTTAATGATCTGCTCTAGAATCTTTCCAGCTTTTGACATCAGACTGACTGAACAATAATTATTTAGGTCATTCCCCTCCCTTTTTGAAGATGGGGACAACATTTGCCCTCCTCCAATCTGCTGGGACTTCTGTTCTCCAAGAAGTCTCAAAGATTATTGCCAGCAGTTCCTAGTTCTTTTAATATCCTTGGATGTAGTTCATCTGGCCCTGAAGACTTGAATTCATTTAGAGTAGACAGGTATTCCTGTACTATGTCTCTACCTATAGTGTGCTGAGTTTCTTCCACTTCCCCACCTGCTCCCCAGCCCCCCGGTTGAGTACTTCTTTCCTTTTGGGAGAAAACTGAGGCAAGGAAGGTGTTGAGTAGCTCTTTTTCTCTGCCCCCTGTTAGCATTTAGCTGCTGACATATCTACAAAATCCCCTTTTATTGCTTTATCTCTCTGGCAAGCCTGAATTCATTCTGTGTTTTAGCTTTTCTGATCTTCCCCCTACATATCTGGCCTATATCTTTAAATTCTACTTCTACATGTAACATTCCTCCAAGTGTCTGCTTCCTGTGTTTGGGAACTGGCTTTCTCCTCAGCAATGCTCCCCACGTGCTCCTTCTCAGCTTTGTTCCCATGTGTACTGTATTCAAGAAATGTCCTCTCTGCCCTACCCAAGAAACCTTCATCCTCCCCAATAATCCAAAGATTTGAAACATGGACCTTCAGCTGCTGGACCCTCTTCCAACAGGGCCACCAACTTGCACTTGCTGCAGGTATACCCAACCACATCCTCCAGCAAGAAAACAAATACACCACAGCTGTTGCAGGTTACTGCAGCAGGTCCCTCATTATCCATATTCAATAATTAAGTCAATTTAAAAAAAACCTGGGGCATCACCTCAAACACCTCTGCTCAACATCCATATAAACACCTGTTAGCCTCACCTGTTCGCCAAGTTCTTATCGCAAACAACCAAGTCAGGTAAGCCTTGCATAAATAAACAAAAGCATTCCGAATCTAATACAGATTACTTGAAAGATTCTTCCAAAATGTATCCAGGAATATTTTTTTCTCTTTCAATAGTCCATTTGTCTTAGATTTTGGTGACAGAACTTACAGATCTATGATTTTTCAACATGCCAGGATAGCTGGTGAGGTAAGCAAATCTGCTTTCCCCCTTTCTTTCAATTTGCTCTTCTCACACACTCAGTAATAGATTCGGAAGGCAACTGTTTGCCCTGCCTGTTGCACACAGCTAAAGTAAGATCACCCAGAGGAGAAATCCTATTCTTTCCCAGATCAAGTTTTATTGCGCTGCTCATTGTAGACATGCTGCTGCAATCCAATGCTGACAATTTGTCTTTCTTTAGCCCGTCTTCACTATCTTCCCAATGCCAGTGCTGGAAAGCAAACAAACACAACCAGCTAGAAAGAAGACAAAAGAGCTCCTGCTCCTGTAAAAAGACTTCGTAAAAAGGTGTTTATCAGAGGCTTTGTTAACTGAAGTATGGCTGTACAAGCTTTCCAGTCATTTGCATTTCTGCTTCTTGGGGACTGTATTTAAGTTGCTGAAACATATCCAAGTATCTTCACTGATATCTAATGATGATTTTTAAGCATTAAGAATTCAAGCAGTTTGAGGATCTGCATTTTATTTTTGTCATTAGGACAATGTACAATACTTCTGCAGCATTCTGTTTAATGGTCTTGTTGGGCATTATCTGTATTTGTACATGCTGCTATGGTCCTTAGCTCTTGCAACATAATTCAATCTTTCTGACCCTCAGATTTAGGCTGTCCTTGAGAGGTTAAATGAAATAGAGCTAATAAGCAAATGCTGACAGATGAAACAAATACTAAATTATTCCATAAAATTTTCAAAAATCCTTGCCATGAAACTTCTTACCAGTCTACAGAAGGTTCAAAAGGAATAAATAAAACTTTTAACATCCTACATGACATACCACAACCATGCAAGCAGATAAGATTATCATGAGCAGAGCAAACAAAAGATTCCAGGAGAGGCTTTTTGTTGATAACCACAAATGGGACTGAAAGCCAATTCACAGTGGGAATTAAAATTAAAAGCAGTAATTAACGTGATAGTTCAACAAATGCCAGACTTTTCTGAAGCCTCAGGAAATGTGATCAAAATCATTAAATATTCACTGTACTAAGAAGCACTGCAGACAACACCACACCTGCCCTGAATCTACAGGACCTCACAGTCTTTAATATGGCACCCTTTCCTCAGTTCTCCTCGGTCCATCTTGCCTTCTACATTCTTTAACTACATTTGTCAAACACCTATCCAATACACTTATTCCTACAAACTTATCCATATCTTAGTGTTTAGACTTATATACACATCATTTTATGCCTACACCCTGGTGCCTTGCATTCTAACTCTCATTTCCAGTTCTCACAGCTCCTGCCCAGACACTGCCATCCTCCACATTATTGTACAATCATCCCTCCACATTCACTAGGGTTAGGGGCACAGGACCCCTGTGAAAGTGAGAAAACTGGGAATAACTTCTCCAAACCATATTTAACACAAAAAAAAGTATGATCACCATAGTCAACCCACCATGGATTCCTCTGAGGCATCAGTGTTCATTCACAAGGCAGAGGTGACTGGCTGGTGGGGCTTACGGCCACCTGCAATGCGCCTCACACCATTTTTAAAAAAGACTTGCAAGCCTTGTTCACAGTTTCTGTCTCATGAGGCTTGCAGTCCCTATTAAAAATGGCATAGGGAGACAGCAGAGGTGACAACAAATAATCCATGAATAATCAAATCCGCAAAAGTGAAACCTACAACTATGGAGGGCTGACTGTACTTAGAAAAAAAAACCTTTTCAAAACTTGAGAAAGCAGCTATTGGTAAAATACATGTTTTTACGATATATTGCCTTTGGTTCAATTCATAAAAATAGCAAAATACTATATAACTTTTTCTTCAGATGAACCCTGCCAGGCATTTCACTCAAGTCTTGCATCTCCCCTTTTCTTTCTCATCTCACTGTCATTACTACTACTATTAATGGTTGCTACATACACGGAAACTTTGCAAAGAAATAACAGACTGCCCCTTGCATTTTATAGTCCTTGGATTCTAGCATTTATTATTTCCCCTCTCTAAACCCCACTTTGGTACATACATTTATACAAACGAAGAAACACATGGCCTAACTATTTGACAAAATAGGTTCTGCACACAAAAAAAAAATGTTAGCTTCTAACTTGTAATAAGATTCTTTTCTACATCCTGTTTCAGGGATAAAGCAGAGATGTTTTATCTGGGCTGAATACAGACTTAGGTCACAGTAAGTGAAAACAATGGAGCTTATAGGAAATCATGAGCAAAGCCCCACTGATTTCACTGAAGGTTTGTCCTATGGGATTAAACAACTGTATTCTCTCTCATTTATGTATGCACACATACAGCCTGAGCATTTCTTATGCACACATGTGCGCATGCACCCACGCACACACTTATTTTCTGATATATATACTTTGGTGAATGAGCCATAACAGCTTTCATTAAAACGAAACAATATCTAACCCTACAAAAGGTATGATTGTGCTGTAAAATAGATGCAATTCAAAACACACTTTTGCAACATTTAACGGCTGATTAAATGAGCTCTACTATGCAAAAGCTTGAGCTACAACAGATTTGTTAAATATTAACATGCTACAAGACCTTCCATGCTCCATTTTATCTACATGGCACGGGAGAAGGCTGAAATGGAAAAAGCAAAACTTGGAAGGATTATTATTATTATTTTTAAAAAGGTCAGACAGCGATTAATAAGGACCAACAAAAAGTTTTGTAGTGACTTAAAAGACTCGAAAAATAATTGATTTGGGTCCATTCCATCACCTGTCTGCTCACTGATGCCACAAGTGATGAAGTGTTCTCTGAGCCCATAAAAACATGCGCTATCATGTAAACAGAAACAAATCAATCAGTTTAAAACCTTTTGTCTCTACAGATGCAGGTGCATATGCACACATGCGCAGGAACGCAAAGACAGCTGTGCTGACCCAATAAAGGTATCACAGGTACTAGATGCTCAGGCAGACATCCTGAGAAAGCTAACCCTTCACACTTCCAACGAAACAATCTGCAAGCGGACAGTTGTTAGTCTGCCGCAACAAAAGGCAAAGAGAATTTTCTGGCATCCTACTTACTCACCGCCATCTCTTAGCTAGTACAACATTTCACGACTGACGGTTGGTCGTTTAGTCCACAAAAGACCACGCCGAATAAAATGCTTCAGGCTTTAAAATGTCACAAGAGTCTTGGATTCTTATTCCACGAAAATTTGCGCCATAGGATAACCAATGGTACAGAAAGGAACAGACCTGTACAACAGAAAATTCAATTTCACAACGTTTCTGTCGACATCCACAGCCGTTTCCGCACTAGCCTGTTATAGCGCGACGATTCCACTTTTAACCTCCTCTGGAATCCTGGGGTTTGCAGTTTCGGGAGGGGCCGTCCGGCCCCTCCCGAAACTGCAAACCCCAGGATTCCAGAGGAGGTTGAAAGTGGAATCGTCGCGCTATAACAGGTTAGTGCGGAAACGGCCCATGTCGTGTGTGTGCATACACACACACACACACACACTATGACCTTCACCCATCGGAAGAAGTCCTTCCACGAAACGTTCTGCTATAATTAATCTGTTGTTAAAAAACCTCAGTCTCTTTGTTGGATGAAGAACAACAGGCTTCTCTCTCTAGAAGCCAACACAGGCTGCCTAACTCGTCAGAAAGGACAGTCTTGGGCGTGTTTGCTGCAACACAAAAACTGCACCAGGGCCATCATCCACTCCCCCCCCCCCCGACCCCAAATAAAATACTACCTGGACTCCCCTCCTCCGTTCCCCTTGGCGGACACCTTCCCCCTCCATTTTCCTCCCTCCTCGCCCTGCTCCTGCTCGGCCCCGCCCCTTTTCGCCCTCACGCATCTCGCGTTCCTTTCCGCCTCAGGATCCTCCTTCCTCGCACCCCGGTCCCCGCTGCCCCCGTCAGGGACGGAAGGAGGGTTGGGGGGGCCGCTCGCCTCCCCACCTCACCTGAGGACCGGAGCGCGCCTCTCCCCGCCCCCTCGCGCGCTCATCGGGCGTGAGCGCGCGCACCACCCTCTCGCGAGCGACGCGACGTGCCGGCAGCCGCAGCGACAGCGCCTCGCTCCTCTCTCCACACGCTTAGAACAGGCGTTGTGGCTGAGGGGTTTTTTTTGTGCTTTCGGTCTGCGCACGCGCATAGGGAGCGGTTGGTTTCCTCTTAAAGGTACCGCAGGCGCTTTTTACCTCCTGCGGATTGAAAAACTCAGGAATACCTACGTACTTATGTACACAGGAACGCTGAGGCGGAAGAGTTGCCCGCTGCTCCACCAGTTAATTGGGAGATTCGTCGTGATCGTCAGTTCAGGCTGAGGACCGTCGACTGACCAGCTCCTGGAGCACCTGAAGTAGTTACAAGTTTGGCTGGGGACTGTTTGCAGCTTGTGGGTCCCGCAATTGCTGACTTCCGCAGAGGAGGGGTGGGGAACGTTGCTGTCGCCCACGAGTCCCGCCTGCCTCGCCGAGCTCGGTGCGAGATCATAGATTCCATAGGATGTTTAAAGTGGAATAATACCACTATAACAGTGTGGTGCGGAAATGGCCCATGATTCTGACACAGAAGCAAAGGGAAAGCAGTGTAAGGAAAGGATACGAGGGAGGGGAGAAACCATAGAATCATAGAAATGTAGAGTTGGAAGAGACCCCAGGGGCCATCCAGTCCAACCCCCTGCCATGCAGGAACACCCTCAAAGCACTCCCACACAGATGGCCATCCAGCCTCTGCTTAAAAACCTCCAAGGAAGGAGACTCCACTACGCTCCAAGGCAGCAGATTCCACTGCCGGACAGCCCTGACTGTCAGGAAGTTCTTCCTGAGGTTCAGGTGGAATCTCCTTTCCCACAGCTTGAATCCATTGCTCCTTGTCCTGGTCTCTGGAGCAGCAGAAAACAAGCCCCCTCCTTCCTCTACGTGGCATCCCTTCAAATATTTAAACATGGCTATCATGTCCCCTCTTAACCTCCTCTTCTGCAGACTAAACATCCCCAGCTCTCTAAGTCTATCCTCATAGGGCACGGCTTCCAGGCCTCTCACCATTTTGGTCGCCCTCCTCTGGACTTGCTCCAGCTTGTCTATATCCTTCTTGAATTGGGGTGCCCAGAACTGGACACAGTATTCAAGATGGGGTCTAACCAAAGCAGAGTAGAGTGGTACCAGTACCTCCCTCGATCTAGACACCATACTCCTATTGATGCAGCCGAGAATTGCATTGGCTTTCTTGGCTGCCGCATCACACTGCTGACTCATGTTCAGCTTGTGGTCTATGAAGACTCCTAGATCCCTTTCACACGTACTGCTATCCAGCCACGTCTCCCCCATCCTATATTTGTGGATTCCATTATTTCTGCCTAAGTGTAGGACCTTACATTTCTCTCTGTTGAATTTCATTTTGTTCGCCCTGGCCCAGCTCTCCAATCTATCCAGGTCATTTTGAATTTTGATCCTGTCCTCTGACGTATTAGCAACCCCTCCCAGTTTGGTGTCATCTGCAAATTTGATGAGCATGCCCTCTATTCCTTCATCCAAGTCCAAGATTAAACTGTGGTGCGGAAATCAGAGCTCCAAAGGGTCTTCTCACTTGCTATAGAAAACCATTGGTTATGATCTGTTGGGGGTGCTTTGAGGGAGTTCCTGCACAGCAGGGGGTTGGACTGGATGGCCTCTGTGGTCTCTTCCAACTCTTCTATGAGTCTATGATGACTCCGCTGAATCAGCTGCTTCGGTCACAACAGAGAAGGGACTGGAAACGCTCCCTCCTTCCAGAGCGCGGTTTCCCCACCGGGAGCCATTAAGCTATTCAGGCTCTGCTGAGGCTGCTTTTCCCCCAGGCGGACTGAGTGCTCATCAACCGTGATTCCTATTACATCTCACCTGTGTAGATTTACAGGAGCCGATGAAAACTGGAACCTGTGTATAGTCAGAACTGCGCTTCCCAGCCTGAGGCGGAGCTTGGAGTGTGAGGAGGGGGCGGGGCTATGGCGCAAGGGGCGGGTCCACTGTGCGTGGGGGCGGGGCTGTGTTGCATGGGGGCGGGGCTACGGGCAGGGACTACCAAAAATGCCGGCGGGGGCGAACCCTGCCACCGCCTCCTGCTCTAGGTGGCGCGTGCCGCCAACAGGCCTTTCCCCCAGATGTGCCAAGCAGTAGCATCATTATTGTGCTCGCTGACTAAGACCCTCCCTCCCTTTCCTCAAACCTCACTGGGGGCCATAGCCGGTGACTTGCGAACCAGTATCAGTTTCCTACCCATCAACATGTCACAGATGAAAACTGGGGCACGTGGCCAAAGAACATCAGAGTCTGGTCGCAATGGCAGGAGCAATTAAATGAGGAAGAACACCAGCTAGGAGAGGCTGCAGCGGTTTGCTTTTGCCTGAGCCAACTGGGAAGGGCAAGAGTTTGGGCATTTCTGCACTACGAATTTGCAGATGATACCAAATTGGGGTGGGTTTCTGATACCCTGCCATAGGATGTTGAAAGTCGAATAGCAGCACTCTAACAAACTTCCTATGGCAGGGTATTAGAAACCCACCCCCAATTTGGTATCATCTGCAAATTTGATCCTTGTGCCCTCTATTCCTTCCTCGAAGTCAATGACGTAGCTGAGAACCGTTAGATAAACAGTGACTGGCACTAGAATGGAATGCACTGATAACAGCAGCCAGGTTCCCAGGGACTCCAAATGAGGGAGGAGTCTTGGGGCAATCTTAAGCTCAATCACTTTCGCTTTCCTTCAGTCTTCACACTAAAGTCATTACATGCACTTCGCTCCAAATAAATAGAACTTTTTGCTTTGTACTATTTGTGTGTGCGTTCTGTTCTTGACACCACTAATCACTTCTCTCCAGGATGAAAGGCAGCCATTGGTGAGCACCCTTTGGGTTTAGTCAGTCAATATTACAGCATTGGGAACAGGCTTGGAAACGAACATATAAATTTACTATAGCCCAGAATTTAAGAGAAAACTATCTGAAAATGCTACATCGATGGTATTTAACACCTGAAAAATTAAATAAAATATACAGTTCTATTCCTGGGACCTACTGGAAGTGTCAGGAGGAATTAGGATCATTCTACCATCTCCGGTGGACATATAAGATAACTAAAAGATTTTGGTTTTGGGCAACCAAAATGGTGAAGGGTCTGGAAGCCATGCCCTATGAGGAAACCTTAGGGAGCTGGATATGTTTAGTCTATAGAAGAGAAGGTTAAGAGGAGACATGATAGTCATGTTTAAATATTTGAAGGAATGTCATGTCAAGGAGGGAACAGGCTTGTTTTCTCCTGCTCCAGAGACTAGGACAAGGAGCAATGGATTCAAGCTGCAGGAAGGGAGATTCCACCTGAACCTCAGGAAGAATTTCCTTACAGTCAGAGCTGTCTGGCAGCGGAATCTGCTGCCTTGGAGTATGGTGGAGTCTCCTTCTTTGGAGGTTTTTAAACAGAGGCTGGATGACCATCTGTTGGGAATGCTTTGATGTATGTTCCTTCATGGCAGGGGGTTGGACTGGATGGCCCCTGTAGTCTCTTCCAAATCTATGCTTCTATGATTCTAAATATATAATAAGATACTAGAAATTTTCAAGTACAAGTTCCCCATGTCTCCTAAATTGTATTTGTTAAATTTAACCTCTGACTTGCATCCAAGCCTATCGAAGAAAAATTGGAGAGTCATGCTTTACTTGACAACAACAGCAAGAATAGTCTATGCAAGAAAATGGGGGAAAAAGTGATATTCCAACAATAGAGGAATGGCGACATGAAATTTTTGAAATGAAATCCATGGATATTCTAACACACATGATTAAGGGGAAAGATGAGGAAGTCATTAAAATGGAATGGGCTCTGGTAATTGAAAATCTTGCATGAAAACAAGGATAGAATTATGGATTCACTTACTAATATAGATACTATTATAGATAATATAACAGATATGATATTCAATGATAATTCATGGAGAGAGGGACTTGAAAACATGTTAGACCACCTGTCCTGAAGGCCAGATATGTCACTGCGAAGGTTCGAAGTTGCGCAGTCTCAGCCAATATGACTGAGGGGAAGGCTTGCCAAGCAGCGCGGCGGCAAGGCTGGATGGAACTCAGGAGCGATCTGAGGAAGGTCTCGGAATCAGGGATTTTTATAGGGAGGAATGTGGCTACAGGCTATTCTGTACTTGAGGAAAACAATGAATTAGTTACTGAATTAGTAATACTAGGGCTTAATAAAGCTAAGGAGTTCTTGATTTTCTTTTATTTTCTATAAATTTTTTATTTTATTTTTCTGTAAAAATGAGGAGCAATGGTAACACAATCACTAGGGGTACTAAGATCTATCAAGTCCCCAGTTGGTGGGTTCTTAAAGGGAATACCTAAGGGATATCTCTTCTGTCTCCCTGTGATACGCAAGGGGAATGCTGATGAGATATCCTTAAAATGCTTGCCCAGCCTGTAATCTCTGGTTACCTCTATAAATTCTAGCAGCAATATCAAATGAGACAAAAGTGATAACAACTCTTGCAGTGATATAATTGAAAAAGAAGTACTCTGTTACTCTGTTTACTGGGGGTCCCGGGAGGAATAACCTTGCAATTACACAAAATGGGGAAATTAGTCAAGAGCACTGGTTGGCACTACGAGGGGCAGGGTAACTCAGCAGGATCTTGTAACCCAATGTTTACCAGGCCAAGTCAAGAAGCAAACCATGTTGGAAATAATGAATGATCTTTATCAAATACAGGCACACAATGTAAGCAACACACGCACACAGATAACTAAGGAAAATAAAGGTGTGAGTATGATAGCGGGATTTTCAGAGGGATAGATGATTCGGGTGATACGAAACCTGTTCTTGAAGCCCAGAAAGAAGATAGAAAGCAAAGCTGGGGTGCGATGTATCTCAGCACGTGGAGCTGAGGGGAAGCTCGCCAAGCAAAGTGGCAGCAAGGTGGTCTGGAACTCGGGAGCAATCCCAGGGATGGCCTTGGAATCAGGGGTTTTTATAGGGAGAAATGTGACTGCAGGCTATGCCATACTTGAGGAAAACAATGCGTTTTAGGAGCGGGACAAAGCTTTGGAAAGGTCAAATTTTAGCATGATTAAGTCCGAATTGACAAAGAGTTGGCCAGTATGCAAATGCAGAGTGCTTGGCATTTGGGTATTCAGCTTGCCAGGTTGCCTGCTCGGGGCAGGGAGTCCTTTGTAAACAGCGTGCATACATAATGAGGGTGTTTGCAGAGAGGTCTCCTAAAGCGAGGATCTGGCTATTTCTGACCTGCCTGGGTGGAGAATGGAATGTCCAGCGATAAGTGGCTGAGCCTAGTTCTGTGCTTGTCCGGGGGCCTCACAAACACGTGGAGGGGGTGGTGGAAGAGAGCCAAATTATTGATATCAAAATGATATCTATGGGGTATTTCCAAGGAGGCTTAAACTGCAGTAACAACTCTATCTTTTGTATAGATTCCAGTTTCTACTGGTGCTATACCAAAAGATACTAAAAGCTGCAAGAAATGTGTTTTTTGCTCCAGCTGCAATAGCATACCCATTGGCTTTGGGTAGTTAATAAACACCAAGTTATGTTTCATTAGTTGTAGATGCTGAAAGTTTTTTGTCCGACATTGCTTCAGTTTCTTTCCATATGTTGAGAGTTCCCAGAGAAAAGAATTTGTCTTGCTTGGAAACTGAAACTGCGTTAGTTCTTGATAGGGATGGGCCAACCGAATTCGAGTTTCGGGAATCTGAATCTCTGTGCCAAAATGGGCAAACCGAATCTTTTGAATCCACCACCCAAACAGTTTGTTGGAAACCGGGACACCTGAAAACTTGGGAGACCAGGATACCTGAAAACCTGGGAGACTAGACACACAAGGGGAGATGGCAAGTAGGTGAATTTTTCCCTTGGACTAATAATGGCCTTTGCTAACAATTTCACAAATTACATCCAGGGTTGTATCCTAAGATATTTAAATTGAACATTTCATATTTAAGTTCAGCACTTGACTGGAAGCTACAAGCTTGAGATTTCAATGACAGCTGAAATATTCCTTTGCAGAGCTCCCTTGCAAAGCTCTTTCAGACACAATTCTGGGGTTTGTAGTTTTACAAGATGTCACAGCCTTCCCTACCAAAGTGTGGTGGTGCATCATCTAACTACAAACCCAGGATGCCAGAAGTAGCTATGCAACGAAAATCCAGTTTTCACCTGGATTATCTCTGTACTGTAGTGGTCCTGTTTACACAGGCAGGGAAATGTGGGATTAATCCACATTTTCCTGCCTGTGTACAAAGGGCCTTCATGACATTTTCAGTCTGGGGAGATCCTGAGGTAAAACTGTGACAGTTGTCCTGGCCAGATTTCTTCAGAGGGAGATTTGCCTTTGCCTAGGCTTTTGCTAAGGTTGAGAGAGCATGTCTTGCCCAAGATTATCTTTTTTCCCCTTGCTTTTTAAACCTTTTTTTAAAAAAAGGATTCAAAAGATTCGAGATTCATGAGATTCGTGGATTCCCAGAACCTTCTAGGGATTCGGATCCAGATTCGGATTTGGAAAATTCTGGATTTGTCCCATCTCTAGTTCTTGAGTTACTACTGCAATTGCTCCTTCAGAAATGGGTTGATTCTGTGGGCATCTCATCTCTAGTGCTGGACTTACTGTTTTTTTATTTTCCAGATTTACTTTATTATTGGGTCTCAGAGGGGACATCCTCTTATTCTTGTTCTATTAGTAACAGAACACAGCCTCAAAGCCCAGAAAATCCACAACAACCTATGGATTCCGGCTGTCAAAGCAGGAGATGTTCTCATCCATCTACACTGATTATGCTGACTAGGTACATCTACCCCAGGAGTCAGCAAGGTATGGAAAACTTGGAGGGTTGCACCCCCTTAGCACAACTCCTTATGAGAAAAATCAAACCTTTTTTTGCTCCCCAAATAACTTCTGTTAAAAGGATCCACAAAAGACCTTTGTTATTGAGGCTGGTATGTGGTTAAAATTTGCTTCATGTATTCATTTGGTAAGCCTTTTGAAAGCCTTTTGGCAGAGAGACAGCATATAAATAAGTAAATAAAATGCAAACATAAATAGCATCTAACATTGAAGTGTACAGCTTTTGGGAAATCTTCTTGGAAGTGCTGCTTTTTCATGTTTTGTACTAGCTGTTAAGTGAAAAAGAAAAGGAATTTTCCACATGCTGCATCAACTAGCTTGCAGAAATAGGAAAAAGACATAGGTTTACTGTTATCTCCACACAGATGTTGCGATAACAGTATCTTCAGAGTGGGTGGGTAAGAGTTAGATGATAGAAAACACAGATTAATCTTTCTGTAGCACCCCATCCTGCAAACAGTGGTCATATTTGCGGTAATGGTAGCAGATCAAAACACTGACAGGGGACTGCTAATTAGTTAAAAATGCTAAAACTTCTACTCCCACTGTAACAGAAGAAGAAATAAAATCTCTGCTCCCACTGTAACAACCCTTTCATTAAACAGAGGGAGGTATCCAAGCCAGATGTGAGGTGTCATGAAAAGGAAGCAAATTGTTAATTCTTTCCTTCATTATTTTTATATTTTTATTGCCGAGACTAGGGGATTTTCTGTCTCATGTGACAGAATAACTTCATATCTTGACCTGGATGAGTGGAAGAATGCCATTTGTTGCTCTGTCTCAGGAGACCTTCTTCATGGCTCTTCTGTGTCATGTATCCCTTGTCCGAAAATCAGGGTTGTTGTTTTTTTAAAAAAAACAAAAAACTTTGTTATAGATATTGTAGAGCTTCGAAAAGAAAATTTTTGGGACTCCATGGCAGTATGGTGAGTGGGAGGG
The DNA here is from genome assembly GCA_948474755.1 of Ctenosaura bakeri. Classification (NCBI taxonomy): domain Eukaryota; kingdom Metazoa; phylum Chordata; class Lepidosauria; order Squamata; family Iguanidae; genus Ctenosaura; species Ctenosaura bakeri. The sequence goes on along the minus strand of CAOLHI010001083.1, from coordinate 526,772 downwards.
AGAAGCTGGTGGATGTCCTTGTGATGGGCACCACCAGAGCTGGCTCAGCCATTAGGCAGATGGAGACAGTTACCTCAGGTGGCAAGTTCTGAGAAGTAAGTGCAAGGAACAAGTTGTGTGTCACAGAGGGTGGACACATAAAAGAAAGGACAGGGCTCATATGCCTTTAATACTTGAGTGGCTAAAGGCGTTCCAGCAGATGAAGTTTACATGATAAGCTTAACTTCCCTCATCCATACAACTGTTAAAATATACAGATACAGGAGTCCTGCTCTTCACTCCCTAAACTAACCTGCTGCATTCAGGTGCAGTGGAGAAGGATACTGTGCCATTGCTAGTGCAGATGAGGGTAGCTATAGGATGAGGTTCAAAAGGAGGTATTGCTTCTCCAAATAAGAAGTGTGTCCCCCATATGCATCCATGAAATTTTCCTTCAGTTCCCAACTTCCTAGCATTGCAGAGAGTGAAAATTGTTCACATCATTGTTCATATCACATTCTTACTTTTTCTGTATTCATATTCCCTTGGTAACATTGCATACCCCTTTTCTTTGGATACCCAAATTCTATTATTTCTAAATGTTCAATTGAAGTTTTATGTAACTGCAATGCTTGAAACTGGGCAAGTGAAGGAAAATTTAATTGGGAAGAAAGGCCCTCATTTGTATTGAGAAGTCAGTATCCCCTCCCACAGAGAATCAATGTGGTGTAGTGGTTTGAGTGTTGGATTAGGACTCCAGGAGACCACTGTTTGGCCATGGAACCCATTGAGTGGTCCATGGAAACCCATTGGGTGATCTTGAGGAAATAATGTTCTCCCATCCTAAGAGGAAAGCAAAACTTCCTCTGAATAAATCTTGCCAAGAAAGGCTCGTGGTGGATTTCTATTAGGGCCACCATTAATGGGGGCTGATTTGAAGACACGTAACAACAACAAAATGCCCTCCCCAGTGGCAGTCCTGTGCTAATGCAAGATGCAATTGCCAGCTTTAGGAAAGAGCAGGTTGCTTACCTGTAACTGTAGTTCTTCTAGTGGTCATCTGTGCCCTCACACATTAGGAGCTTTCGCACGTGCGCGGTAGCGTTCGGAAGATTCTAGAGCTTAGTATCTTGGCGGGAACCCCTCCCCCATGCCGGTACTGCGTATGCTCCTCCCGCTGATTAACAGTCTCTCCTCAGTTCTGTAGTCTGCCGTAAAAACACAGGGACCTGAAAAAGAGGGGATGGAAGGGCGGGTATGTGTGAGGGCACAGATGACCACTCGAAGAACTACAGTTACAGGTAAGCAACCTGTTCTTCTTCTTCATGGTCTCTGTGCCTCACACATTAGGAGACTGTGTAGCTTACCGGTTGGATGGTGGGTCAGGTCCTAGAAAACGGAAGCCAACACCTCACGTCCAAACCGAGCATCTCTGCGAGACCAGCAGTCAAGCCTGTAGCGGTGCACAAAGTTCGATGGTTGGGACCAGGTCGCCACGTGGCAGAGTTCCTGTAGATCAACTCCTTGGAGGAGGGCTGCAGATGTCACCACGGCTCTGGTGGAATGGGCCCGAAGGAAGGCTGGCGGAGGCTTCTTGGCGAGCTCATACTCCAGCTGCAGCGTCTGTACCACCCACTTAGAAAAGCGTTTGGTGGACACTTTGTGGCCCCTTCGACATCTGCCATAGCACACAAAAAGGTGCGGAGTCTGTCGGAAGGAAGCAGTCCTGTCCTTGTAGAAGGCCAGAGCCCGATGTACATCCAAGGAATGAAGGGACCGCTCCAGCGGTGTCGTCGGATTTGGGAAGAAGGTCGGCAGGATGATGTCCTGGCTTAGATGGAAGTTGGACACCACCTTCGGTAAAAATGAAATGTCAGGCCAAAGGACCACCTTGTCCCTGTGGAAGATGAGGTAGGGCTCGTCTGCCCGTAGAGCTGTCAGCTCTCCCGCTCGCCTGGCCGAGGTGACAGCCACCAGGAAGACAGTCTTCAAAGTAAGCAACCTGTCATCAGCAGTCGCCATGGGCTCAAATGGCAGCTTCATCAGTTGCGATAGCACCAGGGACAAGGACCACGGCGGTAGCGGCAGTGATACCGGTGGGTACAGGTGCTGCAGGCCCTTCAAGAACTGTTTGACGGTATCGTCACGGAAGAGCGTTGCCAACCGGGATCATTGAGGTTTATATGCCACGATAGCGGCAAGATACACCTTCAAGGACGGGAAGGCCAAGCCCTGCTGTCGAAGGTGCAATAGAAAGTGGAGCACGGTAGGCAGGTTGACAGGTGATACTGTCTCCCTTCCCTCCTCAGCAAAGGCCATGAAACGCCGCCACTTGTAGTGGTAATTGTGGCGTGTCAACTCCTTCCTGGCCACCGTCAAGATGTTGCCAATGATGGGGTCAGCTAGGGCGATACCCTCCAGGAACGGAGGGCCAAAAGTGGCAGGTCCGGGTGGAGTACGAGGCTGTCGGAGTGGGACAGCTGGTCTGGCGTTGTCGGGAGCCTGAGAATTCAGTCGTGCATGGCCTCGAGGAGGGGCGCGAACCAGTGCTGCCTCGGCCAATACGGGGCTACAAGGACGACGTCTGCTTGGGCGGCGAGGATATATCGGCTGGCCCAGGAGGGGGAACGGAGGGAACGCGTACAGGAGCCCATCTTTCCACTTGAACTGGAAGGCATCGCCCATAGAACCTCGATCATGACCGGCCCTCGAGCAGAACCGACGGCACTTTGTGTTCCTGCTGGTTGCAAAAAGGTCAATGGTCGGCTCGCCCCATCGGTTCTGAATCAGCTGGAATGCTCTGTCGGAGAGGGACCACTCGTGGTGGCAAGAGGCATCCCTGCTGAGTGTGTCCGCTGTGGTGTTCTGCTTCCTGGCAAGGTGAACAGCCACTGGATGGATTTGAAGTGAGATGCACCAGTCCCAGAGGTCGAGGGCTATGTCGAGGAGGGTGGTCGAATGGGTCGCTCCTTGCCTGTTGACGTAGCAGACTGCCGTCGTGTTGTCCGTCAGGACCATCACCGTGTGGTCCATCACAAGATGGCGAAATGCTCTCAGAGCTTTCCAGATGGCGAGCAGCTTGAGAGCTTTGATGTGGAGGACGGTCTCGTCGTCGATCCACTGGCCCCAGACTCTGAGCTTGCCACAGTGAGCTCCCCAGCCAAAAAAGGAGGCGTCCATCGTCACCGTGACCTGCGGAGTTGCCTCCCGGAATGGCATTCCTGACAAGAGGTGGTCATAGGACTGCCACCATAGCAGGGTGGGACGAACCTGCGGAGGCAGCTGGAGTTGCATTCTCTGGTCGTCTAGCAGCGGGTTGAAGGCTCAGATGAACCAGTGTTGGAGAGGCCTCGAGCAGAGCCTGGCGAGGTAGGTCACAGCGGTGGTGGAAGCCATGTAGCCAAGGAGCTGCTGGACCCTCCTGGTTGACATCGTCGGGGCGTTGTAGGCTGCTAAAGTGGCCCGACGAAGCGTCCGTGCCCAGTCCATCAGCAGGTAGGCTCTGGCCAATACCAAGTCAAGCGTTGCTCCGAAGAAGTCCAATACCCTCGCCGGCTCGAGGTGGGACTTCTTCAGGTTGACCTGGAGGCCGAGACGGGTCAGAAGCGTCAAAGTCCCGTTTATGTCATCGTAGAGTTTCTGTCTGCAGGGTGCCACCAACAGCCAATCGTCCAGATAAGGATAGATGGAGACGCCCTTTGTCCGCAGGTACGATACCACCGGAGCCATGTATTTGGTGAAGACCCTGGGTGTGGTGGAGAGTCCAAACGGTAGCACCCTGTACTGATAACAGGTGCCGTCGACCGCGAACCGTAGGTACCGTCTGTGCTGTGGGCGAATGGCGATGTGAAAATACGCACCCCGAAGATCGATGGAGGCAAACCAGTCCCCTTGACGAAGGAAAGACAAGATTGAGGATAGCGTCACCATCTTGAACTTTTTGGGACGGATATATTCGTTCACCCCTCTGAGGTCCAGGATGGGTCGCAGGGTTCCGTCTGCCTTCGGTACCGTGAACTACTGGGATAACAAGCCGGTGTTGCTGGCTGAAGATGGAAATTCCTCAATTGCCCCTTTTTGAAGCAAGGACTGGATCTCTTCCAGCAGGGCCGAGCTGGCCGGGGTGGAATAGTAGACACCTCGTGGTGGAATACCTTGAAATTCTATGGCGTAGCCAAGACGGACGATGGAAAGAACCCAAGAGTCTGTGGTGACGTGACGCCACTTGGTGAGATGTCTGGCCAGGCTCGGCTGATCTCGGAAGGCTGCTGGCAGGCTGAAGGTTGGGTGTGGTGGTGACCTGCGAAGGCCATCAAAACCGGGACTTCATCTCGGATGAGGGTTTCTTAGACGACAAGGCCGGGCGTTGTCTAAACGATCTCCGAGCTGAGGAGGCGGTCGATGGTCGGGACTGGCTGGAGTGTGTGGACCACTGCTGGAAAGAGGAGATGGAAGACCGGCGCCAGGACAGACGTGACCCGGAGGACCAACGGACCTGAGATGGTTTATGTATCCCCATCTTCTTGGCGGTCAGGCGCGCCTTGACGATGAAGTCCATGGTCTCGTCGGTCGCGGAGTTGAAGAGGCCTTGGCCATTGAAGGGGAGATCTTCGATTCTCCTCCGGCTGTCTTCCTGCAGTCCCGATGACCGTTACCAGGCATGTCTGCGGAGAGCGACCGAACCCACCATCACCCTCGAAGCAACTTCCACAGTGTGCTTGAAGGAGATGATTTGTTGGTTCACTATCGCCATGGCCTCATTGAAGAGCTGACTTGCAGTTGGGCAACTGTCCTCCGGCAGGCCGGACAGGAGAGGGACGAAGCGGTCTAAAATGTTTCGCGGGTATGCCGCGAGGCATGCCTGTGTATTGGACACCCTGGCAATGAGCGAGGAGGCGGTATAAAACCTCCTGCCGAAGGTGTCCAATTTTCGGCCCTCACGGTCTGGCAGTGTGGTGTGCGCCCTGTTCCCTCCCTTGGTCTGGGTGGACTCCACTACAATCGAGTTCAGTACCGGTTGGCTGAATAAAAATTCCGCTTTCTCTTTTTGAGTCCGGTATAGATGTTCCAGCCGGTGGGGTATAGGGTTGTTTCAGGGCCTTCATGAGCTTCAGTAGTACAGGAAGTGGAGCGGTGGTCGGCTGCCGAGCTTCCACATACTGGATCTTCCTCTTCCGGCTCAGGTTCCACAACTTTCAGCCCAAGGGTCGCAGCCATTCTGAGGAGGATGGCAGAGAATTGCTGGACATCCTCCGGCACAGACTCTGGTACTGGGTCCCCGAAACCCAAAGGAGGTGATTCGTGGGACTCTGGCGTTGATTCTTCCGACTCTGTCTCCGAATCATAAGTCTGAGAAGACAATGTCGGAGACCTCTCAGCAGACCTGTCCCTAGATGTACGGTGGGGAAGCTGGTCTAAGGGCACTGTCGAAGTCGCCACCGCAGCTGCCGCCGTGGTTGTGGTCAGAGTCGTCGTACTAATTGTTGCCGACGAGGTCACCGGGACAATGGAGGACCGCACATGTTTGGTCGCCTGCGTCACCATCGTGGCTGGCTGCGTCGCTCATGTTGAGGTGGTTTCCACAGGGCGCGTAGCGGTAGACGTGACCCTCGGTGGAGGAGATACAGCTCGATAACGGGGTGAAGGCTCCCGGGACCTACGGTAGTGAGTAGAAGGTGAGCGGCTCCTCGATCGTTCATACCGATGTTCCTCCCTGGTCGGCGAGCGCGAACGTCAGTACGGCACCCAGTGCCTGGAATCAGGGTGGTACCAGTACCGGTAAGATGGCGAGTGGGAGCGGTATGATCCCGGATACTCGCGCCATTCGGACTCTCACACATACCTGGCAATGTATGAGGCCGAGATATAGTGCGAGTCAGTGGAGCGACGGAAGTGTGCTGTTTCCTCATGCACCTCCCGGTAGCGCGGTGATGGGGGTCTAACTCTCCGCTCCGGGGAGCGGGATTCGCTCCTGCCCGAGGCTGGTCGTTGCCTGGGCGGGGCCCGGTGGCGTGCCATGACGTCCTCCCGGCGGTCTACCGATTGTCGGTGAGCCAGCGGGGGCTCCACAGCCGTCAAGACAGGCAGCTCCTCTGAGGGCAGGACCTCCACAGCCTGCTCCTCGTCCGACAGCTCAAGGACCTCCCCAGGGTCCGACAGGTCTTCCGGGAGCTGAGTCAGAGGAGGTGTGGGTCAACGAGCCTCCTGAAGTGGTGAGTGCCGCTTCTCCTTCCTCTTCTTCTTCTTCTCCTTCTCTTTGCTACTATCTTTGGTAGCAGGACGCTTCTTCTGTGCTGCAGTTAGTGGCCTAGTTGATGCAGAGGCCTCAGTAGCAGCGGGGATCTGTTTAGTTGTCTTGGCCGCTGCCAACAGCTTAGGGATCCTCAGGAGCGAGGAGATGGGCGGTCTCGACGCCTGTACCGAGCCCGGTACCGATGCGGTGGATGGCACGGCAGCCGCCGATGCCATCAGTGTTGAAGCCGCTGTTGGTGTCTCAGACATCATAGCACGTGTCTTAGGCTCCTCCCTTGCTCTCAAAGACTGCTCCCAACAATAAGACTTTAGTCTTGAGGAACGGTTTTGGAGGGTTTGAGAGGTAAACTCCCCGCAAATTGGGCAAGCCCTGATGTTATGGGTCTCGCTCAAGAAAAAGAGACACTCACAGTGCTTGTCTGAGAGTGCGACCTTCCGCCCGCAAGAAACTCACTTTTTAAAGAGCGCAGACATAAGCCAGAGGAGAAGAAAGACGAAGAAGAAGGGGAGAGGATGGGAAAACCAATTACCGAATCCAATCCACAAGTCCGAAAAACGAAGTCAAAAGCCAGAATCCAAAGTCAAAGTCCGTGAAAAACGCCAAGAAAAGCCAAGAATGAAGCCACTAGCAAAGAACTTTCCGTTTGCAACGGCGGACGAGAAAGAACTGAGGAGAGACCGTTGCTCGGCGGGAGGAGCATGCGCAGTACTGGCATGGGGGAGGGGTTCCCGCCAAGATACTAAGCTCCAGAATCTTCCGAACACTACCGCGCACGCGTGAAAGCTCCTAATGTGTGAGGCAAGAGACCACGAAGAAGAACATTTGGTATATGAAATAGGAAGAAGCATGATTTTGTTCTTTTCCTCAGGCACCAAAATATCTTTGAATTATACTGGGTATCACTTTCATGCTGGTATGATGTGGTTTCAGTACTGGACTAAGACTCTGGAGAATCCCCATTTGGTCATGGAAACGCACTGGGAGACCTTGGACAAATCACATTCTTTCACCCTCAGAGGAAATCCAAGACAAACCCTTGACTGTGGGTTCTTCTGCTATTCAAATGACCGTGGACTTTCTCATCAAGCCTTTTTTTTTTTTTTAACCAGCAGAAAAAGTCAGGCCTTCAAAGTATGTATACCCCCTCTAGTGACTGAAACACAACACAGCTTAAAATTGGGAAAATATGATTTGCAAACTTGTTTATAAATTACAATTAATGAATAAGAGCTATTTGCGTTTAATGAAAACTAGGACACATGTGGCCAAGCAGTATCAAGAGGTCAAGATGACAATAGTCAAGATAGCAAAAGTTATTAATGAGGATAACCCATAGGCTTTCCTTTTGCCTGAGCCTATTGGGAAGGGCAAGACTCCACCCTCTCCCTCTACTACTGAGTTAATTGAATGCAAACTACTTTTGCAGTTTGAACTCAGTTTGTAGCAATTCAGGTAAGCTCCAAAAAGCGGGGAGAGGGAGGAGGGGAGAGAAACTAGGACATTTAAAGAGCAGCTGAAAAAGTGGGACAACAGAGGATTAACTGGGACTGTCTCTGCCAAATTAGGACAGTTGGAGGGTATGATGTTATCCAATGTCATCTTGATGCTTGGCACATGCTTCCTAAGAAAAAAGCTTGGTTCTGAGTGTCATAAAAGTGAGATTTGTTGTCCAGCAGAGAGTCCAAATTAGCAAAGCAACATGAGCAAGAAATTAAGGCAAAGTTTATTTGTGCAGCAGAAATAGGTCATCACCTTGTGAAAGTCCAAGGTGAGACAAAACACATTTCTCAGCACCCATCTTGTATACACTAAACAGGTGGGTTACCTTGTGTAAATACTCAGAAACAATTAACACTTAGTCCAAAGCACATCCTCTCTGTCTGGCATGTATCAACACTTCCAAACTGCCCCAATACTTTTTATCACTTAGGTGTTTGCTTACTTCAGAGAGCCTATTACCTTAAACAAGAAATGCAATTAACAGCTGCAAATCAAGGAGGAAGCTCCCTTTTCTCACCTATACATTAAAACACAGGATGGAGCCAAGGCTCTTAATCTAGCCTACACGACCCTCTTGCTTCTAGGAAATGGGCATCTCAAGACTTTTGAGTTCAGATTTGAAAAAGGGAACTTCTAGCTTTGAGAGTGAGGGTTTCATTATTATTTTATCACACTGAGGAATAAAAGAAAGAGCAAGAGTGGCACAAAAACGAAGGAAGGAAGGAAGGAAGGAAGGAAGGAAGGAAGGAAGGAAGGAAGGAAGGAAGGAAGGAAGGAGTTGCTGAGCAGAATATTCTGTTCTTTCCTGTGAACATTATTTCTTGACACTCTGTCCAGGGGACAAGTCACAGTAGCTCTTATCAGAGGAGTTGGTGGTAGATAAAAGTTCTCCAACCTCATAAAAAGTGATAACTTACCTGGCTCACCTGTAGTGGCCCCATAGTATTGGTTGCATATTCAGCTGCCATGTCCTTTGCATTTTCTGTCTCTAGGGTACTAATAAATCTAATTCCAGCATTGTTTATCAGAACAGTCAAACCACATTCTTCAATGTGCCTTTGTACTTCCTCCACAACTACCTTAATGCTCTTGAAGTCAATAAGATCTGTAGAAAGACATTATTTACCAATACTTAAGAGCGGGGACAAAACTTTCATAGAAGGGCTTCAGAGAAGAAAGACCTATTTTAAACTGCTCAGGAAGGATTCTCAAAAGAAGAGAGATGGTTATTTGTGAATCTGCTTAGCCTCTGAACCCATTTGTTCTGCTTGCCAATGTGGCAGATAACACACCCGAAGGTGATAGCTGGTGAGGAGGAACAAGGGCCAGTGAAAGTGCGTACAGGTCAAAACAGAGGTGTTGCCCAGAAACCACAAGTGTTTTAGAATCAGCAACAATATTCACTCTGCCAATGACTGAACTCAAAAGTAGCCATTTTAAGCCACGATGTGTAGTGTGGTTGACAAGGTAAATAGCTACGTTGCACCAGTTGTGACTACGCCTCCCACATTTAGAAGCACTTCTACACATTTCTCAAGAACTGCTGAGGAAAGCTGAGAACACACAAAACTTGATACCTACTTAACAGCAGCAAAACCCAAAGTTTTGGGTTTTGGGGGTCAACCCCCCATCTCCGGGAAAAAAAAAGACACATTTTTGCTTGATTAAACTGTGCTAAAAATGGAACGTCATCCCAAAATAAGTGGATAACAATTTGTACTAAGGAATCATAAAACAGTTTTTAGCTAAAAAGTTCTACAAAAAGAGACTAAAGGAGGTAAATACCGTATTAGAAATGACAGAAAACTTTGGCCGGGGAAAATTTAAAGAATCTGGAATCCCTTTTCCCTCTCCAGCTGTCATGCCATTAGAGGTGCTCCTAGGCAAACTTTCTTTTATGCGATTTGGCCTGCCTTGTTTACAAAATGGTACAGGTTTCTAGTTGTTATCATCTCTTTGTAGGTTTCCTATGATTTGTTTACAGCTTTCCCAAATTTTTTTTCTACCACAAAAAAATCCATCAAGGCGAGAAAGTGACATAGGTGCACATGCATTTCCTAATGCCTGCAGCTGTTTACCTGGAAATTTCTTAATTTTGCATGTGACATATACCTTTGGTTCAGTCATACATCATTATCCCCACCCCATAAATCTTCCTTTTTGTACTACTCTGATTACAGCTGCACGTGTCAATTTGCACTGCGGGACAAAACAAAACCTGTCAGGAATAGAATCCACCCCGGAAATAAAAAGTTAAAGCTATGCTTTATTGATAGTTGGATATATGTAATGACTTTAGTGACTGAACTAAGCAAAGAGAATGTGAAAGGTTTAAAGGAGCCTCAAGCTCTACCTCCCATATATGGTTCACAAGAGAACAAAAGACCCTATCTCAAGAAGCTGCATTCCTGCATTCAGTACCAGTCACTGTTTATCTCACGGCTAACAAGCTACTAATACTACTGCATATCCCATGTTGGGGCAGAGTAACTACCTAACAATACCTGACAATCTAACTAGTCAAAAGAAGTAGTACCTAATAGGAATGATACCCTGATAGTTTCCAACTAACTAGCCCTATTTCCAGAATATCTGCACTGGTAAAAAGCCCATGCGCTCCAACTGTTCTAATTTGGGAGAAACGGTCACAATTAATCTGTCATCCCAGTTTCTAGCTGTTTTTCAAATGTCCTAGTTTTCTCTTTTCCTCCCACTCTAAGTAGTTTGCACACAATTATTCAGCAGGATGAGGAGGAGAGAAAAAGGGAAAAAATTTATCTTTCCCAGTAAAGAAGGTGAAATCTTGCCTTTCTTATCAGTAGTCTCAGGCAGAAGCAAATTGCTGCAGCCTCCCTTAGGATGTGTGTTTTTGCTCCTTAATTACATTTGCCATTTTTAACCATAGTCTGAACCTCTGAACCATTTTTTAATAGTAAAACACTGGAAGGTATGACTAAGAACATACTGTAAGCCAGCTGAGGCAAACATTCTCAGCAGTAGTAGTGTAGTGGTAAAATTTTAACTGTAGCTGCCATCCAAAAGTCCCCATAACAATCCAAGGAAAGCCGGGGGGGGAAAAGATGCTATCCACATCACCAAACCAGTTCTAACTCTTTTGTTTCTATCAGGGAACTGATGAACATGAACTGACTACACTGTGAAAATTTATCTCAGTTGACAAAGGGGATACTTGGGAGGTGGGGAAAAATCTACTTCCTCGCTGCTATAAAGGAGTTAGGATCAGAAGAAGCTCCCTGGTGGGCTTTGCAGTTTCTTAAAAAACTCCAGTTTTACTTGAGCTTTTTTCCAAGGCACATGTATTTGCCTAAAAAATACCTAGTCATCCCTGGGGGGTGTTTTAGGAAAACCCCCTTTTCCTTCTATATTCACAGCCAGAGTTTTCCCTCTGTTGGTTTGACTTCCTTCAGATACCTTCAGGTTGTTTTTGTTTAAGTGACAATTAATGCTTTGCCAATTAAGTATGATGCCAATTGGTTTGGTGCCCACCCAAAACCCAATCGATACTGGAGGCCAACAGGGCCCCTGACAGGCCCCCCCAAAAAAAAGGAACTTCCATGGGACACACAAGGTTTCATTTTTCAAAGAAAGGATCTATTCCCACACTTTGAAGAATCTCTAAATTTAGGAGGGGGGAGAGGAAAGTTGGGGTAGAATGAACAGGTTTTTATGTAATGGGTTTTTAGTGGTCATCTGTGCCATCATACACTAGGAAGCTTACCCCTGGGGGGGTTTAAACTTTAAGCTTGTTCGCTTGGGGGGAACCCCCCCCCACCCGGACTGCGCATGCTCCTCCCGCCAGAATCTTTAGTTCTGTCGTCCGCCGTAGAACCTACAGGGACCTGAGAAAAAGGGGGGGAAGGCTGGTAATCACAGATGACCACTAAGAACCACAGTTACAGGTAAGCAACCTGTTCTTTTTTCGTGGTCTCTGTGCCTTCATACACTAGGAGACTGTGTAGCTTACCGGTCGGACGGCGGGTCAGGTCCTACAGCACGGAAGCCAACACCTCACGTCCAAACCGGGCATCTCTGCGCGACCGGCAGTCGAGCCTGTAGTGGCGCACGAAGGTCGATGGTTGGGACCAGGTCGCCACACGGCAGAGTTCATGCAGGTCAACTCCTCCAGGAGGGCCGCAGAAGTAGCCACAGCTCTGGTGGAGTGGGCTCAAGCAGGACTGGCGGAGGCTTCCTCGCGAGCTCATACGCCAGTTCAATAGTCCTCACCACCCACTTGGAGAAGCGCTGGGTGGACACTTTTAGGCCCTTCCACGTCGCCCATAGCAAACAAAGAGATGCGGCGTCTGTCGGAAGGAAGCAGTCCTGTCCTTGTAGAAAGCCAATGCCCGACGCACGTCCAGGGAGTGGAGGGACCGCTCCAACGGTGTCGTCGGGTTGGGGAAGAAGGAGGCAGGATGATGTCCTGGTTGAGATGGAAACTGGACACCACCTTTGGCAGGAACGAGATGTCAGGTCTCAGGACCACCTTGTCCCTGTGGAAGACCGTGAAGGGCTATGGAACAAAGAGCGTGATCTCACCCGCTCGCCTGCTGAGGTCACCGCTACCAGGAAGGCAGTTTTCATTGTCAGGAGCCTGTCATCCAGGTCGCCATCGGCTCGAAGGGCGGCTTCGTCAGCTGCGAGAGCACCAGCGAGAGGGACCACGGCGGTAGCGGCGGCGATACCGGCGGGTAGAGATGATGAAGTCCTTTCAGGAACCGCTTAACGGTATCGTTCCTGAAGAAGGCCGAGGAGCAGATCGTGGGGGTTTGGGTATGCCACGATCGCGGAGAGATACACCTTCAGGGATGGGAAAAGCCAGGCCCTGTTGCCGGAGGTGCAGGAGGAAATGCAGGACGGTCGAGAGCCCCGCCGGGCAACCGGCTCACTCCTCCGTTTGCGAAGGTCAGGAAGCGTCGCCACTTGTATTGATAGTTGCGACGGGGGGATTCCCTTTCCCGGCCGCGACGAGGACGGTACCCAGCACGGGATCGTCTAGTGCGATATCCTCCAGGCATGGAGGGCCAGGCGTGGCAGGTCCGGATGGAGGACTCGGCCGCCGGAGTGGGAGAGCAGGTCCGGTGTCGGTGGAACCGGAGCAGGTCGTCTCGCGCGGCTTGTAGCAGGGGTGCGCCAAGTTGCCTCGGCCAGTACGGGGCTACCAGGATCGCGTCGGCTCGGTCGGCTCGGATCTTCATTGCCCCCCCGAGCACGGGAACGGCGGGGAAAGCGTAGAGAGTTCCCCGGTCCACGGAAACTGGAACGTCCCCAGGAGGCACGATCGTGGCCCGCTCGGAAAAATCGGCGACACTTCGCGTTTTCCTTTGGGCGCGAAGAGGGCGATCGATGGTTCGCCCCAGCGGTCCCGAATCAGTCCGAACGCCTCTCCGGAGAGAGACCATTCGTGATGGGATGAGGTGTCCCTGCTAGGGCGTCTGCCGTGGTGTTCTCCTGCCCGGCCAGGTGAACCGCCACGGGATGCGTGTGCAGGCGAATGCACCATTCCCACAGGCCGAGCGCGATGTCGAGCAGGGTCGTGGAATGAGTCCCACCTTGTCTGTTATGTAGCAGACGGCGGTGGTGTTGTCCGTCAGAATCAGGACCGTGCGCCCCGCCACGGCATGGGGGAAACCCCGTAGGGTTTTCCAGACGGCGAGCAGCTCCAGCGCGTTGATATGGAGAGCGGTCTCGTCGTCGGTCCATTTTGTCGCGGACTCTGAGATCGCCGCAGTGGGCACCCCATCCATACAGGGAGGCGTCGGTCTTTACCGTCACCTTCGGTGTCGGCTGTTGGAAAGGCATCCCCGACATGAGATTGCGCCCATGCCACCATCGGAGGGATGAGGGGAACGTCTCCCGGCAGCTGCAGTCGGAGTGTCTGTTCGTCTCGCGGGGGGTCGAATATGCGGACGAACCAGTGTTAAAGAGGTCTTGTTTCTAGCCTGGCGAGATATGTCACAGCGGTCGTCGCAGCCATGTAGCCCAAGAGCTGCGGGGACGCTTCTCGCAAAACGGGGGGCCCGGGACGAGGGGAGCGGGGGCCCCGGATCAAGGTTTGTGCTCGAGACTCGGGAGGTACGCCCTGGCGGAGGTCGAGTCGAGCGTCGCCCCGATGAAGCCCAAAGATCCTCGCCGGCTCGAGGTGGGACTTCTTCGGTTTCCACTCGTAGACCAAGGCGGGTCAGGAGTGACAACGTCATGTGGACGTCGGGGAAAAGTTTCGGTTTGCAGGACGCCACCAACAGCCAATCGTCGAGGTAGGGGAAGACGGAAAAGCGCCCTTCGTCCGCAGGAGGATACCACCGGGGCCAGGGACTTGGTGAAGACCCTTGGGGCAGTCGAGAGTCCGAACGGCAGCACCTTGTACTGGTAACAGGTGTCGTCGACTGCGAAGCGGAGGTACCGTCTGTGCTGCGGGCGAATGGCGATATGGAAGTATGCGTCTCGGAGATCGAGGGGAGGCGAACCAGTCCCCTCGATGTAGGGGGTAGGATCGACGGTATCGTGACCATCTTGAACCTTTTGGGGCGGATTTTAGTAGTTCACCCCTCGAGGTCTAGGATCGGCCGGAGGGTACCGTCGGCTTTCGGTACCGTGAAGTACCTGGAGAAGAAGCCGGTGGTCTTGGCCTCTTGCGGGAGCCGCTCGATCGCCCCTTTCTGGAGGAGGGATTGGATCTCTTCCAGGGGGGCCCGGGAAACTCGACGGGGGGTGGAGAAATAAACGCCGCGAGGAGGAATATCGAGAAACTCGATGGCGTAGCCAAGACGGACGATGGAAAGCACCCAAGAGTCCGTAGTGACATACTGCCACTCCGCTAGGTGTCGAGCGAGAGTCGGTCGGTCTCCGAGCGCTATGGTAGGCTGAAGAGTGGGTATTGGTGGGTCCTGCCAGGCACGTCAAAACCGAAATTTGTCTCGGAGGAGGACTTCTTCGACAAAGGCGGGCGCCGCCTAATCGTGCGTCTGGCCGATGAGCCGGAGGACGGTCTCGATGCCCGAGATGGGCCAAACCCGGCTGGAACGACGAGGTGGAAGATCGTCGCCAGGATGGTGGGAAAGGTGGAGGCCCTGCGGGTCTGCGTGGCCGGCTGCAGCCCAAATTTTTTTGCGGTCAGTCTGCCTTGACGAGATTGTCCAAAGCTTCGTCTGTGGACGAATTGAATAGGCCTTCACCGTCGAAGGGGAGATCTTCAATCCTCCTTCTGGTGCCCCTCCGGGGATGTCGGCCGGTCGAAGCCAAGCATGGCGGCGGAGGCCGACGGATCCCCCCATGACCCGGGAGGCATTCCCCCGCGTGCCGGGGGAGGCCATCTGGTGCCGAGCGAGGGAGATAGCCTCATTGAAGATCACGGAGGAGGCTTGGCGGATGTCCTCCGGTACCGCTTCCATCGCTGGTTGCAGGCGATCGAGCACTTTCTTTTAGGTAGGCCCCCGAGGCAAGCCTGAGTGTTGGACAGCCTGATCTGCAAGGAGGCAGCCGAATAGAACCTCCTTGGGGTAGGCGTCCAACTTCCCGCCCCTTTGTCCCCGGGGTGGTGTGTTGCCTGCCGGAGCCTTTCGTCTGCGCGGACTCGACAAAGAGCCCGGGGCAGGGTGATTAAATAGATAACCGGCGTTATCCTTCTGCACCCTTGTAGGTGTTTTAACCGCTGCGGTATCGGTGAGCCGAGGCCGGGGGTGATCCCAGGCGGCCTTCACCAGCTTTGGGTACCCGGGGGAGGAGAGGCAGCGGGGCCGTGGAAGGTCGCTTCTCCTCGAAAACGGAGAAGGCTGGATCGTCATCCTCCGGCTCCGCATCGGCGATCTTAAAGGGCCCAGGGTAGTGGCCATGCGGAGCAGCATCGCAGAGAACTGGTGGACGTCCTCTGGAGCAGAATCTGGGATCGGGTCCCCCAATCCCAACGGAGGAGACTCCTGGAGGCCGCCTCAGACACCTCAGACTCCGCACTCGAGTCGTACGGCCCGAGCTCGGTGAGTCCTCTCGCCGTTTGCCCCCGGCTCCTTCGTAGTCGCCGCAGGTGTTGGGCCCTTTCCCAGGCTTCTCCGGGAGCCGGGGCCCGGGGGTAAACAGCGTCCCGCTTGGGATGGCTGACCACTGACTTCACCCTCTTGGTGGTGACCGGGGTAGTCTGGCAGGCTGACGTCGTCGTAGCCCGCTCAGTCACCCCCCCGACTCCCAAGGGGGGGTCGCCCTTGCCGTGACCCTAGGAGGTGGCGATATCGCCCGAACCGTGGTAAGGCTCCCTCGCCCTATGATATCGAGGGGAGGGAGAGCGGCTGAAGGAGCGGCGGTCCGACGGAGATCGGCTTCGGGCGCCCACGGTACCGAGCCTCGTCCCCCAGGCGAGCGCGATTCGCGCCCGTCGACGAGGTGACCGGGACCTCCGGAAGGTCTCCCAGCGACTCGGGCCCCGATGGAAACCCACCCCGGGACGATGGCGAATGCGACCGATAGGAGGCCGGGGGTCTCTCCCATTCAATTCCCTCGCGTACCTGGCCACGTAGGACGCCGAGGTGTATCTGGGGGGCAGACGAGCGAGGTTGTTCCTCTCTTTTCTCCCTCGGAGGCGGCGAGGCCACCGGACGCTCGGAAGAGCGGGACCGGGGCCTGAAGGAGGTCGAAAGCCCCTCCGGAGAAGCAGGGGGTTTTCTCCTTGGGGCAGGCGGCCGACCTGCGACGGCTAAGAGGGCGGTGGCGCTCCTCCACCAGGGTTGGAGGGGGCTGCCAGAGGCGAGTCCGGGCGCTGTTGGGGAACGTCCTTTGATCTCATCCTCCGAGAGGTCGACGGACTCGCCTCGCCCTTTGGAAGGCTGCTGAGTAGGAGGAGGAATGGAGGTTGAAAACCCCCAGCCGGGGAGCGCTTTTTTCCCCTTTTTCTTCTTCTTCTTCTCCTTCTCCTTGCCCTTGCCCCCCGTCCGGAGCAGGGCGCTTTTTTGGGAGGCGTCTCCGTAAGGGGAGCCTCAGCCTTCCCGGCCCTCGAGGATCCTTTCGCTGACTTGGCAGCCGCCGACAGCTTCGGGATCCTCGGTAACGCCGAGATCGGCGTTTTCCCTTAAAAGCCCGTACCGACGAGGTGGACGGGAAAGGAGCCGCCGAACCGTCGATGGCGTGGTCGTCTTCTTGTCGGCCATCTTGGAAGTGGAGGTCTCGCTATCGCCCGCAGAGACTGTTCCCAACAATAAGATTTGAGTCTCGCGGAGCGGTTGCGAAGAGTTTGGGGAGTAAAATCCCTGCAAATTGGGGGAAGTCCGGATGTTGTGGGGCTCGCCCAAACAGAAGAGACACTCCTTATGGCCGTCGTTGAGGGAAAACCCTTTCGGCCCCCAGGACACGCACTTCTTAAAGAGCGCGGACATAAGACGAAAAAACGCCAAACTCCGAAATCCAAAAAGACGAAAACCGAAGGGGGAGTCCGAAAGAGAGGTCAAAGACAGTCCAAAGTCCGTAAAACCGTGAAAAAACAGCAAGCCAAGCACGACGTGAGAGGAACAAACTAAAGAACCTTCCGTACGCGGCGGCGGACGAGAAAGAACTGAGGAGAGACCGTTGCTCGGCGGGAGGAGCATGCGCAGTACCGGCGTGGGGGAGGGGTTCCCGCCAAGCGAACAAGCTCTAGAAGTTTCCGAACGCTACCGCGCAGGCGCTAAAGCTCCTAGTGTATGAAGGCACAGAGACCACGAAGAAGAACAGAAGGTTAGGGTGAGCTATTTCACCTCCGTTGTGCTCATTAGCCCAGCACTAGTTGGGGTGGTTAATTTAGAAAAATGTTGCAAATTATGTTTTCATAACAAGGAGAAAGGTGGAGAACAAAGGATAGAGTTTTCTAAACACACACGCAGAAGAGATACACGTCTCAATTCAAATGCCATAATGCAAATAAACAGCAATGTTCCATGCTCTTTTGATCTGAGCAATCTAGGAAAAGTCCAGCATGGCAACTCATGGCACAGTTCATTGAGCTCAGCAAAACTGGTGCATGGCGGGGAAAAGTGAGAGGGGTTCTTCTCTTCATGTTTGCAAAATTCACAGCAGTCAGTTCTTTGGTTGGATTCGAGGAGCAGACTGCTAGTTCCACCTCCCCTTTTGTCTGAAAAGAGTTTGTGGGGTGAAACTTCAGAGAAGAAGATGGCAGTTCTCCATCCCCCGGTATCCAGTGGAGCAGCGATGTCATAGGGTGAACAGGGCAATGTTTTCCAGGCTGTTGCAGGCTTCAGGTTGTGGTGATGCTAGGCGCGTTGAAAGTGTGTGCTCTAGCTTCAAATGGCTAGACCACGATCTCCAGACATTTGCAATTGATAGACCAGGAACCTTCATCCAGCTTAGGAGTGGTATCTTGGGAACTCCAGGGCAGAGCCTTAAAATTTCCCTGTATTTTTGGAATTAGACTGACAGAGAGATTAACCATTGGGCTCCTCAGCCAGGCTGGAGGGTCCAACCATGCAGGGGTAGGAAGTTCTGGAGATTTTTGCACAGTGAAGCCTTGTGGGTCATATTTTGGAACAAAAAGCCAATTTTAAGTGGTAGGGACATTTAGATGAAAGATGGTAATATTTCTACTGGTCAGTGAGTCAGTAAATCAGAGTGTGGGGAGTCATGTGCACTGGCTATAATTTTGAATGGCAACAGAAATAATGAGAACTTGGGGAAAAGTCTAATTCAAATTACTCATGCTGGTGTGAGCTGATGAGGCAATCCAGAGTCAGGACCGAAGCTGAGACAGCTCTTACACTGGCATTCTCCACTACTCTCAGCTCTGGCGATACTGATTCTACCTCACCTAGGGAGTTCCCATCTGGAGACCCCAGGGGGCTCTTAAGCCCTCTCCCAATAAAATTAAAGGAAAGCTTGAGCCTTGGGTGCCTGAGCCAATTCACCAAGGACTCTTAATTTCACAAGCTGATGACAAGTCTAATATGCAACACCAACAAGACATAACAATAAAATAGTTTGAATGGCCAAAATCATGACAATTGGACGTAGCGTTATGTTAAAGACTCCCATTGCCTTTGTTGCAAAGGGGGAAAGAAGGTGAAAACTACAACTAACACAATCTATATATACAAAAAAGGAGAAAGCTTTATTGGGGTGTGTTTCTTCAAGGTGGTTGCCAGCCCATGAAGCTATTAGAGCATTTGCTTTGCTCCTTGGCTTTTCCACAAAAGAGGGGGCTGCCCAGTCTGGGGCTTTCCCTTCCAATCCTTTGAATGAACTTGTCCATGGATCTCTGAAATCACTTGTAAGAGTGGTGGTGCCAACTCATAGCTTGAGACTCTTTTGGCCAAATCAAAGGAGAGGCTAATGTCTGACCCCAAATGCCTCCTGAAGTGTCTTTTCTCTTGCCATGACTGAGACAAAGCCATGGACTATCTTGGCTCTCTCAAGATCACCAATGTAAAAAGGTATCAATGTCCATGGAATGTGAATGCTATCTGGCACCAGCACAGCTCTGCAGTGGGGAGTAGCCAAGTCCAACTTGTTGTGTCACTTTGTGCTTGTAGGAGTGTGTATGGTCATGTCAGTGTGTGCCAGTGCAAGTGCCTTTGCTAGACTGTGCTCTGGTTGTGCAGGAGTATCCTGCTGCTTGAATCTCCATTCCCATGGGAAATTCCTTTTGAAGAGAGCATGGAGAAGTTGGACTCTTTCTGCCAAGGACTCAAGGAAGTCTTGAGAGAAACTGAAAGTGTCTAACAGGGGTCTCAGAGAGGGAACCACCATGAGTTCTGGAAACTTGGGATTAGCTTCCACTCACTGCATGTTCTCCTCTTCCTAGCTGTCACACATAGACTCTCTCTATGGGTGTTTCTTCCTAGACCTTAGCCTGGTGAGTCTCCTCTCTGCTCTGAAAGCACAACGGTTGGCTCCACACTCGCAGTTAGGTCGGGGTGAGAGACAATCTGGGTGACTCCAGTGTCCACCAGGAGCCTAGCAGGAGGTTCTGCCCATGAGGTCTAGATGCCCACTCTGGCCATTTGCCTTCCCTGGCTGTTGAGCTTTCTGTGAGCCACAACTCTTTGGGGAAGTGCCTTGGACCTTGGGCGTCCCTAACTTGTCATGTTCATGCATGTGTACAGGGATGTATGATGTTCACAGGCTGCAAGGCGGTAGCTGGCCCACCCAACACCCTGGCAAGAGCTTTGATCAGTTCAACAGTGGGCTTCACGTGGAGCTGAGACATGTTAGTTCCTGCTTGCTTAAGCAACTCTCATACACACTTCCTCTCTTAACTTGTCCCAACCTTGGGTGATCTTGCCCTTCCAGGTGCTGGTGAGACCAACTAGCTGCTTCCTGGTTGCCCAAGTTCCTTGATTGTCCTGGGGGAGCAGAATAGGCGTCACCATGGCCACAGCCGCTGCTGGCAAAGGAGACACCACGTTGGTCTCTTCAGTACCCACCGCCACCACCGCATTCATCTCCCCCCCATGTTACCTCGAGGGCCCAATTACCAGGACTGCCTGCTTAATTGTACTGAGTATGCAGCCTATGATTGCTATAGGTCACTGTTTGGACAGGTTCCTGTGACTTGGGATCCATGTATTTATGTATGACCTTAATGTTTCCCTGAAGAGATCAGACACCTTCCTAATCTGCCTTGCCAATGCTGCCCATGTGAGCTCATTGGTATTCACTAGGCCTAAGGCCATCTTGGTCTGGGAGTTAAAGCCTCCACAGAGGAGAGCTTTAAACGTCTCTGTGTCAAAATCAAATGTGCCTAATCTAAGAGAGGGTTGGACATTGTCAGCCAAGATAGTCAAAACCTTCTTCCTGGCAATGTTTGTTTTGGGATTCTCTCCCGGGGCTTGCCACTCAACAAAGAGTGCACTTGTGGTTTGTACTGCCCACAAGATCTGGATGACTTCTTTCATTCATTTGTGGTTGTCTAAGACAACCAAGTCTCATGACGCTACTGCTGACTCCAGTGTGGGCAGGTCTGTGGGGGACATACGTAACCAGGCCAACTGGGTCAGGTCCTGACCATTAGCCATAGGGTAGGAATGAGCAACAGCATTTAGCCACATGATGCCCATGTCTTTGCTAAGGGGGACCTAGCTGGTCAGCAATGGCCTTGGCCTCAGTGGCTCTCTGTGGGACATGAACGGTTATCACTTTCCTGTACCTCATCAGCATCATCAGATGCTTCAGCTTTACCATGTCTTGACTGGGCAAAGCAGTGCTGGCTCTTCCTAGTTGGGGTTGAAGGGAATCTGGGGGTAAGCATCCTCCGGAAGGAGGTCTTCCAGGGAATACGCTGGAAAACGAGAGCTTGGGACAGACTGTGGAAATCCTGGCTTCCCAGGAGGCTAGCCCTGGGTGACCTCAGTGAGCTTGCATTTGCAAGACTTGTAGCTTTTTCCCAGTTCATTTTTGCCTGATTGGCAAGAAACTGGGCTGTATGCTATGCCTTGGTGAGATCACTCTCCAGAGTGCCCACTTTTGCCTGAAGAGTTTGGTTTTCCATTGTAGTTTTCCTTGTCATGTTCACAGCCAGAGTCTTACCTCTGTTGGTTTGACCTCCCGGTCACCTTCAGGTTTGATTTTGATATCAGTGCCAATTAATGCTTTGCCAATTAAATGTGATGCCAGTTGGATATGGTGCCCATCCAAACCATATAGCTGACTCTAGCGTGGGGAGGTCTGTGGAGTACATACATAACTGGGCCAACTGGATCAGGTCCTGACTGTCAGCCGGAAGGTAGGAACAGGCAATGGCATTTAGCCATATGATGCCCGTGTCTTTGTTAAGGGAACTTAGCTGGACAGCAATGGCCTTGGCCACAGTGGCTCTCCAGGGGACATGAACTGTTGTCACTTCCTGGACTTCATCCCTGAAACTAACAAGAGCAAGGATGCTACCTTGAAAATGTAAAGCCATCTGCAGCTATTTGGTTCTGGATTTGGTCCCAGTATACACACAAAAAGCTCTGTCTGACTGTGTGCTGTTGGCAAATGGCTGCTTTGATTTAATTCAGAGATGCTTAATACTTTGAGGGAAATGTCAAGAAAACTATCTGTTTACAGTTATAAAAGTTGAAGGAACTGGAAAGAGCCATACATCCAATGTAAAAGAGTGATGTGTTCCATGGCTCTAGACTTAGCCAACTTCTATATGGAAAGTTTTGATTTTTTTTAAAAAAGTAAGGCTTGGTAGGGGAAATAATATGTAGTGAGTTTATATCGATAAATACATGATACACATTTAATTTGGAGGACTCAAGAGTTTCTGCAAGTCTTTCTGCGTGGCTGAATTTCAAAATAACACCCAGTTTGATACTCATTCTAACAATCCATTTTGAATATTACAGTTAGGAGAAAAGGGGGTAGATTATATTGTTCTAATGTGCCTTCAGGTCAACTCCAATTTATGGCAACCCTGTCATGCGTGTGTGTGTTGCAAGACTTACTCAGAAGAAATTTGGCATTGCTTTCCTCTGCGAATGAGAAAGTGTGACTCACTCAAGGCCCCCAAGGGAGTTTCCATGGCTAGGCAGTGATTTGAGCTCTGGCCTCCCAGAGTCCTAGACCAACACTCCAACCACTATTCACTATTCTTTTATCAGATTAAGTATCTCCCTATATATAAAAAAGCTCCTGATCAAAACACTTATCTACAGTCTGACAATTCATATCCCAAATCTTTAAAAAAAGGAAGTAGCCTGCTGTACACTCAGTTTCTTAGGTTTAAAAGAGACAAGGAGCAGGATTTCTTACAGGAATCAAGGTCATAGAGCTACCAGTTGCACCAGAAGATGCAATATGGAGTGTGTTACTAACAACAATTTCAATCAGGCTGAATGTGTGGCACGCACTGAGCTTCTCAAAAAACAAAGAAGAAATATTCACTAACAGAATAAATTGCAGCCTGTCTTTTGATAGTACAACTCCAAAACTACAGAGCATATTAGAAAGTATTTTGCAGGATATGCATGGCTGCCAAGAAAATCCCCGTTTCTTCAAAAAAATTTATCTGACAACTTTTTTCATCTCTGCCTTCTGTTGAATTACCCTGGAGCACTGGGGTCAATGGGCAGAGTCAGCTCTGTCTAGGAGGTCAGGTTGTCTACTATGAAGAATGGGGGCTTTGTGACACTTTTTAAAGAACCACCAATTGCTCCTCAAAGTCGTTCAACAGGCTTGCTTAGTTATGGCCTTTAAAAGACCATCTGTTCTAGCAATCTAAGGCAACCAAGTGCAATTGTTGGTTTCAGTAGGAAGATGGCTGAAGTTGCTGAAGATTATGATTATGGGCACAAAGGGGGGTTTTTTGTTTGTTTTTGTTTTGTTTTTTTGTTTGCTTTCTTAGCTCCTCTGAGTGCTTTATAAAACTGTGTTGACATATATTTTAGGCCTTGAAGTGCAACATCAGTACATTTTACAGATGTTTTTGAATTGCAATTATAGTGTTCTTCTGAATTCTACATTCAGAAAACCAACTGCACACTCTCCAAAATTTCATAGATGAAAACTGGGACATGTGGCCAAGCAACATCAGAGTGTGGTGAAGATATCTGAAGTTATTAATGGGGAAGAATACACAAACTAGGAGAGGCTACAGCAGTTTGCCTATGCCTGAGCATACTAGAAAGGGCAAAATTCCACTTTCTTCTCTCCTTCCTGCTGAGTTAAGCACACATAACTTTTCACTTTGAACTAAATTTGCAGTAACTGAAGTAATCTGAGGACAAAGGTGGAAGTTGGTAGGAGGAGAAACTCGGACATTTTAAAAGCTTCTGAAACAGTGGAATACATTAATCAGGACTGTCTCTGCCAAACTGGAACAGTTAGGGAGCATGGAACCAGTTATTTTTATGTAGTAAATCAGTCCTGCTCACCTTCATTTTCTATTGATATGGCTTTTACAGAATGTTTCACATGTTGGATTAATGCAAACACTAGGAAGAGTAATGGAATGAAGGATATTAAATATTTGAAGATGTCATGTTGAAGAGGGAGCGGGCTTGTTTTCTGCTGCTCCAGAGACTAAGGCCCTTTTCACATGGCATTTTCCATGCAAAAGAGGGCCTGGAGCATCGTGCGATTGTGAGGAGCAATCTGCACTACGCACTCACAATCACGATGCTCCAGGGGCCGGCAGGCGCTGATCGTGCACCTTTTCATTTTCGGCTAGAAGCCGAATGGTGCGCAATTGTGCATTGTTCCTGGGCCCCGCGCACACTTACCTGGCGTGCGGAGCCTCTGGAGCTGCGTCGGTCGCGCTTCCTGCCCCAGCGCAGCCTGGGAAACTCCCAGGCTGCACTGCTGAAGGAAGAGGAAGGGTTCTCGCGCTAGCAGGCAGCTCGTGCGGAGCCAAAGAACTCCAGACGCAAAAGCCTCCCGCCGGAGGCTTGCTTGCGCAATCCCCGCACCCCAGCACTGGAAGATGGTAAGGTGCGGAAAGGGCCTAGGACAAGGAGCAATGGATTCCAGCTGCAGGAAAGGAGATTCCACTTGAACTTCAGGAAGAACTTCCTGATGGTCAGAGTTGTCCGGCAGTGAAACATGCTGCCTCAGAGTGTGGTAGAGTCTCCTTCTTTGGAGGTTTTTAAGCAGAGGCTGGATGGCCATTTGTTGGGAATGCTTTGATGGGTGTTCCTGCATAGCAGGGGGTTAGACTCGATGGCACCTGTGGTCTCTTCCAACTCTCTGATTCTATGATTAATTGCTTCTCTGATTCTATGATTAATTGCTTAAGTATAGGGTATCAAATGAACATGAGGGATGTAGGCAACCTAAGAATTAGACAGACTAAAAAGCCTTGGCTGATCTAATTTGAACACTTTGTGTAGTCTGGGAAACTGACAAGTCAGCTAATAGTTATGGCTAAGAAAACCTCTTGCTACATTTATTCATTAACAAACATCTGAGTGAAATGAGAATATTATGGAAAATTCAGAAACTTGGTAAATGTTGAGTTACTGGTCACCCTTAGTTTTCAGAGATCATGTAGGAAATCTCAACAGATGACTGTGTTTTTGACATTATCAGCTATAAAATGGCAAAAGTCCTTCTCCAGTGAATGATGAAAATGAGGACATTTGGGTATTTCCCGAAGGCACTATGCTGCCTCTGAGATTTTCTGGTAAAGTTTGTTCTGTTTTTATGAATTACCGGTAAAAATCAACATTTCATCCAAACAATGGAACTCTCGACATTCACTGCATGTGAATTATAAATATTCCTTAACCCCTTGGAATTGTTTCATTGGCTTATTTGAAGAAGGCACAAATTTATATGAAATTAATGAAATTTTGGATTAAGTTACACCACCTAACTAAAGACACCACAAATATACATAAGGTAGTGGTGAGGAATCCTCCACAAAATATACATGCAAAGTCTTGCAAAGGTACATGCAAAGTGATGTTCTGACTCATAGGCGTACAAACACAGACACAGATACACGTCCACGCAGAAGTACAGAAGCCTAATTACTAGCCCCTGTAGTTCAGTAGTGCATACACTGACTCCCAGTGGAACTCAAAGACAAGAATTTCCCAACCCCACCTGACAATGATACAATTTGAACCTGGGAGATTCTGTCTACAGGGCATGTGCTCTGTTAGCTACACCTGTTCCCATGCAGACAAAACACGGGGATGAATTCCATGTGGGTGGATGAATCTGATAAAATTCAAATTCATGAATTTTTCCAAAGTTAAATTCATTATGTCCTGTTTCCAGAGCAACTTGTGATTTTTTTAAAAAATCCACACAAGTATTTGACGTACTTCTCTATACATTCCTCAAAATGCATACTTTTTGTACACAACTGTGTATGCATATTTCAAATTATATTCAGTTTTTGCACATGAGATGAAATATTCTTATCCATTTAAATATACATAAACACATTTCTGTATCCTATGCATTTTTGTACATTTTTGATGTGCAAAAATAATGGTCTTCTAAATCATGTACATGTACTGCATAAAAATGCAGACTGGAAAATTTGTCTCCCATCTTAACAGCAGCAACAACAACAACACACACACACAAAAAGCACTAAAATGGAATACAGGAGTGATGCAGGACACTGGTAGCTGCACATGGATGTATATTTTAATAAAAATAATTCTGTCAAAATACAACAGAATGTGGGTTTCTTTACCATATTCTCAGTACATTTTTTTGGATTTTTTTTCTTCAGTTAAAATTTCCTCCCCTTGGAAGGTTTCATGCTAGCATTGGATAACTGAACTCACAAATACTAAGCAGAGACTGAACCAATGTGTGCACAGCTTGGCAGGATGTCCATCAAGTCATCATCCTCAGTGAACACAAATTTCCAAGTGATAACAGAAGTCTTGTGGAGCTGAGGTACTGTTCAACTTGTCTGGTTGTTGGGGTATTTATTTTTGTACAGTTGAAGATACTACCACACACACACACACACACACACACACACACACACATATCCTGGCATTCCCTGCTAGAGCTGGTACCTGAGTTTTGAACAAAAGAAAAAAGAAATCAGTGAATTAAATGATAATTCATTAAGTTGTTTCCTTTTTTTGTCTAGCTTGAAATCCAATATTAAATCGTTATCACACTGTAAGCCACCAAATGTGTTGCTATCAATATGTTCAAGATGAGCAAACGCATCCCACCCAAGTAGATTCAATGAAATATCTCAACCAAATTATCTTAAGCCTAAGTATTTTTTTTATTATTTATTTGTATCCCGCCTCTCCATATGGATCGAGGCGGCGAACAACTTACAAATAGCATGTAGATATTTCTATACATGCCTCCAACAAGCTGGGTACTCATTTTACCGACCTGCCGAAGGATGGAAGGCTGAGTCAACCTTGGAGCCTGGCAGGATCGAACTCACAACCTTGTGGCTTGCAGTACTGGCATTTAACCACTGTGCCACCAGGGCTAAATATTCCTAATACTTGCTTTCCAATTCACTTTACAGTACTCATGCCCCCTCCCCAAACTTGGCATAGCAGAGTTCTAATCAGCAACTAGTTTGGCTGAGTGTTGACTGAAAAGCATGACAGACAAAACCTTGACGTCGACTTAGGCTATCTCACTGCCACACGTATTGCTCTCTCCAAATTTTTTAAAAAATTCAGAGTTGGCAACTAGCATCCCAGATAACCAATTTGGACTCAACTGATTTGGGACAAAGTCCTAATATTTTAAATGAAATTCTATTGGATTTTGCTGAAATAGATACATGGAAGACAAATGAGAGCAGAGTACTTTGTGACAGGATTGACACTTCCCATCTTCTGATTCAAGGATTACTAAAACTCTTAAATAATTAATCTGGTAATGTCTCATCTTGCAGGACATATGGACTGGTTGAAGATGAGATGTTCCTTTCAAAGCTGAGCACTCTACAAAAAGAGCTAGTTTGGGGCAGAGTGAAGTCCCAAGATCTTAAAGAGATTTTGGCAAACCTCAGCAAGACTAGGCCTTTTACTCTACATAACCCTCTCCACTTCTGTTACAATTTCCCTGTTCCTATAACTTCCTTTGTGGGTTTTTATTGTTGTTGTTAGTGTATCATGTTTATGGGCTGGAAGCAGGGTTTAGAGATGTACTAGTTCACCTTTTGATTTAGGATCATTCCTCAGAACTTCAAAACACAGGCAATTTAATGCTGTTGTATTATACAGAGCATTCAACAGCTAGATTAAAGAGCAACCAATAGCATGATGCTGTTAAGTTGGGAGCTGAGAATTCCTAATGTAAATTCTACAGGCACCGTAATAAGTGACTTTCCATCTATATCGTAAATATCCATGAAGGGAAGGATATTATGAATTCTGCAATTTTACTCCTACAAGCCAGACAGAAATGCTGCCTTTTGTACTTGAATGTCATCTCTTTATAAAATAAAATTCGAATCTAGAGCCAGATCTATTGCACTGAAATGGTATGAGTGAAGGGAAAGTTTCACAGATGCTGTCAAGAGGGGTATACAAATACATAATGGAGGATATTGTTACACAAATGTCATAGATTTAATGGACTAATTTTCTTTCTGAATTCTGTAGTGTGATCTTTTTAGAGGAATTGTTATAATAGGAGTGAAAAATTTGCAACTTGTTGAGTAGATGAAAATCCCATCTGCTCTAACCAGTATAACTCTAGCCAGTGTAAGTATATAGTAAGGGGTGATGGGAACTACGGTCTGACCATTTTTGAAGAGCTACATATTCTCCATCTGTGAATTATGAGCCTTGATACAAACAACCAAATCTTGTAGTGGAAGCATCAAGAGTTTCTGAGCCTAAACATCAGGTGCACCACAATAAAGAAACTTGAATCATGCACTGACCCGACTGAAACTGAATGTTTCCTTAAATTGTAACTGCAATATCTCTGGGATCATGAAATCACAACCTAGTCAGATCATCTTAGCTCAAGAAATATGGCAATCCTTGTTCTTTTTGAAAAAAAAAATATTTGGCAAAGCCAACACAAACTAAATAAAGTTAAATTACTTGTTTCTTGCCTGTGAAAATATTCTGAGTTCCAAGATCCTCCTCCTGGGGGAAAAAGGTTAAGAAGGGACTCTTATGACAAAGTAAGCCACAGGCTAGAGAATGGAAATATGGGTAAAGGTGGAGAGACATCTGCACCCAAACTGCAGAAATCTTATCCAGAAGTAAAACATTAAACATGAAGTTCTAAATGGTTACATGATGCAGCGGGGGGGGGGGGGACAAACCCAGCTGGCATAGTGAAAGTGAACAGGGACAAAATCATGGCTATATTGCCACACGCATTTGCTGTCAAGATGTCCTACTTAAGATTCTGCCAAGGATAGATTTTAATAATGTTTTCAAACTGGCTTTTATTCATTTTATGGTACTGAAATTTTATTGCTTGGTTTTACACTGTATAAGCTAACCTTGAAAGCACTCTAAAAGAGACAAGAAAGGACAGAAGCATTAATATGAGATAAGACTGAATGATTTTTGGTCAGGTAATGCATTATTGCTGGCACCTAGCAAATGGGATAATGAAGATGGGTGGATTTTTTCTTGTGCAAGTGCACCTAAAAATGTTCTTCAGTTTAAATAGCACAAGAAAGCAATTGCAGTTCATTATGTCATGCTACTGACCAGTTAGCAAGAAAGAGAAAGATGGGAGGAATCCAGAACTGTACTGTCTACAGGTATCTTCTTGATTTACATTGGGATCGATCGATCGATCGATTGATTTGAAAATATCTTGGTAACATTCAATCCAGCTCTGCAGAGAATGAAAAAATGCACTTTCTTCCAGCCAGCATGAGCTGACTCTTTATGCCTCGCTGGAAACCAATGGTCCACCTGATCCAGGGTGCAATCCCTACAGATCTTCCTTGCACTTCTCCACTGTTAAGTTGATGAGGACTGTGCAAGACTACTTCCTATTCCTATCAGTGAGGCTTGTATTTCAGGGGTGGAAAACCTAAAGGTCCAGGAGCCATTTTTCATCCTTGCTCTGAGACCTGTCGCTGGTTGTCCACTGCTATTGGCTGGAGTCTGAACACCCGCAAGGTGCACAATTCCCATCACTATTGTACTTCACTTGTGTCTGTGTATTGCTCCCATTTTATTTGCAATCCCCAAGTCAAGGGCCCATTTTCCATCAAGTATGTTAATTTGTCTCTATGTCACTTTCTATTTATGACATGAAAACTATTGTGTACCAGTAATTTGAAAGAACACTTTATGTAAATGCCTTAACTTGTGGAATTTAAGGGAATTTCATTTTCCCCCTGGGAAATGCATTTTAAAAATCAGACCAAGATGTTGAAATGCATCAGCAACCCAAAGATGATGAAGTTTCATTTATGTATCCAGATTCTGGCTAAAACAGTTTTTAGTACAGCATGCTTCTCTAGAATGCACACTTACATATGCACATCCTCACATAAATTCAGCTGATGTGTAAGTTTTCCAGCCACAATGCCTGCTAATACTTCACAGGGAATTTCTGCAATTCCCTTTTGGAAATGGACAGTCTAACAATAATAAATAAAGGCTACTCCCTGGAATAAAACCTGTCCATTAAAAAAAAAAAAGATAAATATTGGCTTATATCTTCCAAGTCATATTTTAGTTCATAGCTAATTAAATGAAGTTAGTTATTCATTCTGTTGTTACAGAAACGCTTGACAGTCTTAGGTTCAATGTAAAATTCCAGCTCCGCAGGCAATGGAGGAGGTACAAGCTGCTTTGCATGTGTCTACCTCAGCCTCAAGACTAGGCTGGGGAGTGTTCAGTAGCTATGGCAACCCAATTAATCAGAGGATAGTGAACAACACATCTGCAGAAGAAGCAGATGTCAGCCTAATGTTAAAGCCTCTAGGAAAGGGCCTCTAGCCCAAAGAGGCAAAGATACAACTGATGTTACCCAACTTTTGTTTTCCATCCAATTTAAAAACACCTCTTCGGTGTCACCACCATGCAGCCAATAGAAAAAGGACAATCTGTACTATAAACATGGCTGCTGCTTTGAAATTTACTCTGTACTCTGCTACATCTCAGTATGGGGAAACCTTGTTTGTAACATGCCACCAGCTACCTAAATTACCATGATATATCAGAAGTGCTTATCAACCATACTGAATCTGCAATCCCTTGGTCTAATGTTTGACTGCTGCCATGTTCAACTCAGTAAGGTTCTAATTGCTCCCTACAGTATTTGGGATTGGATTCCAGTAATGATTTTAGGAGACATTTCACTGAAGGGCTAGACCAAGGTGCTGAGCACCTTTTGTTCTATTTCTCAACCTCTTCCCTAGGATGGAGATTCTAATTATCCTTCTGTTAAGCAGATACACAGAAACACTTTTGTAGCAAACATCATAGAAAAAAATAAGGTGGATCATTCTCTTGGAGCAGTAGACTTTTGGTTGCATGAATCAGACTTCAATGAATACAGTAAGACCTCTTGCTCTTTTGAGAGGACTAGTGCTAGAGAACAACAATACTGTGCAGGCTGATGGACAATTTCCTCTAATGAAAATGAAAATTAAGAAAACAAACAAAAAGGAAAAAAAAACAGGCCATCACCAACTCAGATACACTTTTATCTCTAAATTAGTAGAAACCAGCTCAGCACAAACTCTCCAGATATAAATACTGGTGGCTCAGTCGGAGAAATAAAATAAAATAAAGATAAAATCCTAAAGTCAGAAGGCGCTACACATCAGAATGACCAGTGAAAATACTGAGTGCTGCAGCAACTGCAAGGCAGAGCAGGCTGTGATGATGATGGTGGGCCCTGCCAAGAATTTTCCAAGGTGAGAAATGAAGGCGCAACAAAGATGCCCCCGTTCAGTCAGCAATGTGTCCTTCTGCTAGGCAACGTGGGGAGGCTGAGGGAGCAGTGGGAAAATGTGAGGCAGAGGAAGTGACGGCGGCAGCACTGGAAGGGTCACTCTGTTTCACCCAGTGGCTAGTGCAAATAGTCATCCACTCTGGCAAAAGAGCAGGAGCCCAAGCCCACACGAGCCATGAGCCGCAAACACTCTGAGGCCTGACCCAGGGCAAGCAGCAGTGGGGGCTGCTTTGGTAGGTTCTGAGACTCTGAGGAAAAAAAAAGAAAGAACACATTACAACATCTGGTGGAACATAAAGAAAGTGCCACTGATACCTCTTTTCTTCCCATGCCTCTCACTCCAAGGTCTACTGAAGCTCTCCACTAAAGAGACCTAACAACCACCACCCGAGCCAAGAAAACAGGACAACCAGTCTTGTTCTTTTAGAAGATGCCTTGACACACAGCTGAGAAAGTGAATTTATTTGATTTATATCACTTTCTCCCAAATGGGACTCAAAGCGTTTTACAAAACTACTACTACTATTATTTTTATTTATACCTCACCTTTTTCCTGATAAGGACTCAAGATGGCTTACAATAATTTTTATTTTAACAAAAGAGAAACAGTTAAAAATCACAGAATAGAAAAGTTAAAAAACCAATTAAACAATCAAATCATAACTAAAACAACGTTAAAATACATAATTAAAATTCAGACTTTCACAAATTCTGCAGTTAGCAAAAACCAGCACCTTTTATCGGATAGGCCTTAATCACCCATCCAACACTTGTAGGAATAAAAATGCCTTTGCTTGACCATGGAAAGAAAGTAGGGAGGGTGCCAGTCTGACTTCTCTGCAAAGAGAGTTCCAAAGCCTGGGAGCAGTCAATGAGAAGGCCCTCTCCTGTTTTCCCACCAGATGCACCAATGAAGGTAGAGGGACAGGAAGAAGGGCCTCCCCAGCAGATCTCAAAGGCCAGGTTGGTTCAGAAGGCAAAATACAGTCCTTCAAATAACCTGGATCTGAGCCATGTAGGGTTTTAAAGATCATCACCAGCACTTTGAATTGTGCTTGGAAACAGACCATCAGCCAATGGAGCTGTTGCAACAGGGAGGTTGTGTGATCCCTGTAGCCAGTCCCAGTTAACAATCTGGCTGCAATATATAAAATGTTATCAAAACATAAAGATCAAGAGGAATATCTTAGAAAAATATGGGAGGAGGAATTAGCACAAAAAATAGATATTGGGGAAAAATTGGAAACAGTGTAACTTAAAAAAATTATGTGTAGGGATAAAAGAGAATTATTATAAATTGGTTTGGAGATGGTACCTAACACCAGTAATGTTAAATCACATAGATAAGAATTATTTGAGGTTGTGTTGGAGGGGCTGCCAAGAAATTAGTACTTATATTCATATGTGGTAGAGTTGTAGATGTGTACAGAAATTTTGGCAAATGGTGTTTAAAGAGGTAAGAGAGATTACAGAAACTGATTTAGAAATAAACCCTAGTATAGCATTGTTATCTATATATGAAAGGTTAATTGCACTCAGGCAATGAAGGATTTAATTACAAATTTACTAACTAAAGCAAAGGTATCAAGAAAATGGAAAATTCAAGGAGATTTTCAAACAGAGTATTGGTATAAAGAAGTATAGAAAATTGTGATTAATGATAAGCTAACATGTAGAATTAAGGTCAAAAAGGGAATGATATTCATGGAAAAGGTATTAGCAAAAGAGGAAGATGTTACAACTCCATAAGAAGAGTTACAATTTTAGAAGGTTGAGATATAATAGGTTCTGGGGATGGAGTACACTTAGTAACAGTGATAGGTTCAATTTAGCGTAGAATAGGTTTTAAAAATATATATATATAGTATATTGGTATGTAGGATAATAAGAGTAATTACGTAAGGATAATTATGGTTTAGGAAGGAAATAAGAAATTATGAATATTATATTTTGAAAAGGATAGAAATAAGAATGAAATTATGATTAGTATATTTTGAAAAAGTTAATTATGAGTATAACTAATAACAACTGGTGTAATGAGAATGAGATTTCAATATATATAATAAAAATATATATAAACAGTATGATTTATAATACATTGTATAATAATATGTATAAGAAACCTGGAGAGAAATAGAAATGTAAGCATTTCTTTCCTTTCATTTCATTTTTATGTTTGTCACATTTTATATGCATATGTGTGTGGTTTTTTTTCCTTACAATAAAAAAAAAATTAAAAAAACCAATCTGGCTGCAGCTCTTTGGATCAACTGAAGTTTCTGAACAGTCTTCAAAGGCAGCCCCACATAGCTGTGTTACAGTAACCCAACTGGGATGTAACCAAAGCATTTGTCACTATGGTCAGATCTGACGTTTCAAGGAATGGGCACAGAGGGTGCAGAGCCTTAACTGTGCAAATGCACTCCTGGTTACTGCTGAAACCTGGGCTTCCAGATTTAGCATTGAATTCAGAAGCACCCCCAGGCTGTGAACCTGCATCTTCAGGGGGAGTGCTACCCCATCTAACACAGGCTGTATCCCTATTTCCTAAACTGCCTTTTGACTGATCAGGAGTACTTGTGTCTTATCTGGATTAAGTTTAAATTTGTTTGCCCTCATGCAATACATTACTGATGGCAGGCACTGGTTTAGAACCAAAACACTTTCCCTGGCTTGTGGTGGAAAGGAGGAATAAAGTTGGGTGTCATCTGTATACGAATGTCACTGATTCCAAAACTCTGGACAACTTCTCCCAGTGAGTTCATGGGGGCCCTCACAGGCCAAAGGACAAGGGGTCAAACAAGAATCCCCCAGCACCACCTTCTGGGTTCAGCCTTCCAGGAAGGAACAAAGCCATTGTAAAACAGTCCCCAAGTCCCATGCTCGCAAGGTGACCTTGAAGGGTATCATAGCCATGGTACTGAAAACTGCTGAGAGGTTCAGCAGAACCAATAGGAAACACTCCCCCTGTCTAGTTCCCAGTACAGGTCATCCACCAAGATGACCAAAGCAGTCTCTGTTCCATAGCCAGGCCTGAAACCGGATTGAAATGGATCTAGATAATCTGTTTCATCCAGAAACCCCTGGAGATGGGAGGCTACGACATATTCCAGAACCTTGCCCAGAAATGGAATGTTAGAGACTGGCTGATAATTATCCTAAAAACGGTGGGATCCAGATATAGCTTTTTTAGTAATGGTTTTAAAATAGCCTCCATGAGGGAAGCTGGAACTCTACCTTGTTTTAAAGAGGCATTAACCACTCCCTCTACCCACTCAGCCAGGCCCCCTCTAGCTTTTTTAATAAGCCAGGAAGGGCAAGTATCTAGAACACATGTGGTGGTTCTCATATCTCCAAGAATCCTGTCCACATCCTCAGGCTGTATACGCTGATAAGTATCCACTATCACTAGACAAGTAGAAGCCAGAGTTTCACCATAGGCTCTGTATCAATCATAGCATCCAAGTCAGAGTGGATCCAAGTCATTTTATCTGCAGAGTACTGGGCAAATTGTTCACAGTGAGCTGTCAAGCAATCTGGATTTTCCTTCCTTGGGCCTGTGTGTAAAAGACCCCTGACCACTTGAAACTGCTCTGCTGGCCAGCTCCCTGCAGATGCAACAAAGGCACAAAAGAATTTTGCCTTTGCTGCCTCTATTGCCACAGAACAGGCTCTCAGATAAGCTCTAGCCTGTGTTTGACTGAATACGCTCCAAGTTTTCTGCCAGCATCGCTCTAGTTGCCTTTTCATATTTAACTGCCACTAGCTTGCTGGAAAAATCAAAGGGGTTGGTTTGGTTCCACTTTCTGACAGGGGATGCTAGGGGGTGATCATGTCCACCACACTGGTCATTTTTGTATTCCGGAGATCAGTCAGGACTTTGACAGGGCCACATGTCAAGGCAGCAGGAAACTCCTCAAGAGCCATCAGGAATCCATCTGGATCCATAAGCCTCCTGGGGTGGACCACCTTTTTTTAATTATTACTAAAAACAAACAACAAAACTACATAACAATATATAAAACTACAAACGCATAATAAAAACACAATACAAATGAGAAAACAAAAAATTCCTAACTACAAGCATCTAACAAAACTACAATAAACAAAAAAGAGTAAAAATAACTAAAAATTTGTCACTAATAATCCTTATAATCTTATCCCTATACTGAAAAGATAATTTACTGGTCCAGACCATCTAAATGAGCCCCCATCCCTGCAAAGGTCCTGGGTCCCTGCCAGAGGCATACCTAGCCTATACAGCGCCTACGGCAAGTGTGGAAGTTGCACCCCTATGACATGTGCCATGCTCCTACCCACACCTGCAGAAACTCCCCTCCTGGAGGGCTGCCAGAATCTGAGCGTAAACAACCTCCCTCCTCCCCAGAGGCAAGAAGGTGGTGGTGGATCATATGGGGCCCTTGGCCGGGTGCAGCAACCCACATGCAGCTGGAAAGAGCCTGGACTCTACAGTCTCTCTGGACAGCCTCAGGAGCAGGGGGCACCTCCACCAGGGGCTCATAGCCAAAGGTTTGGGATTCCTGACATGAGCTTGGGAAGGGGCTCTGTCTTGGCTTCACAGCTCCCTCCATACTTATTCCAGCAGAACTAGAGCATTCTGGAAAGTCTAGCTCCAACAAGCAGAGGTTATTAAGGGCGCAGAGGCCCTTCTCTGCCTACCCCACTCCAAGCACTGGGGCCCTAAGCAATATCTCCCATCCCTGGAGCTGCATCCTTGGCCCAGGACCAACAGCAGGTGGGGGGTGAGAGGAGTCTGGAGCTTCCTATCAAACATGCATGCATGCATGCATGCATGTCAGTCAAACCCTTCAGCAGTGATGTAGACTTGGGTCAATTGACTTGGACTCAAGTCAGATTTAAGTCACTTCAGTGACTCGACTTGGACTTGACTTGGTAAAAATTACACACTGATTCAACTCTACTTGAGACTTGCATATTTTTAGTGATTGACTTGATGCACTTGGTTCAGTAACGTAATATACTCATCCAGAAACCTTACTACTTACTTACGATCTGTCTCAAGTTCAAAGTGTGGAGACATTTCTCAGAAGAACAGTAAATGGGGCAGGCTCTGCATGTTGAGGTGGGCTTGAGGTGCTGATCCATTTACTGTTCTCAGAAGAACAGTAAATGGGGCAGGCTTGAGGTGGGCTTGAGGACTGCTCAGCAGCCTGTCCCCATTAGATATAGGAGGAGCTTTCTAAAACTTTTCCTAAGAGCAGAAGGCAAGATGTGTGCCCAGAATGCAGAGGGGAATAGAAAATGAGTTAGGCAATGGGCATGAGGAGGAGGGATCCTTCCTTCTAAAGCTCCTGAAGCTTCAGAAGAAGGATCCTATTCCCCACTTCTGAAAAAGCCTCCAGCTTTCTAAATGGGAAGAAGAAGGATCCTATTCCCCAATTCCGAAGCTGCAGATGGCAAAATCACAAAAGCAGAGGGCTAACTCTACTTAAATTGTTAAAACTGACTTTATTTGACTCTGTCCAGAAATTCTGGTATATAGGTTGGGGTATAAAGTTGGCTCCTAGACTTGAGACTTGACTTGAAAGTATTTTGCAAGGACTTGAGACTCGACTTGAGACTTGAAGGTAGAGACTAGAGACTTGACAAGATTTGGAGCAAAAGACTTAAATACATCACTGCCTTTTGGCAGGGCAACAATAGAAGCTCAGTTGCCATGGTGACAGAGATGGAACCTGCCCTGCCCCTTTAACCCTCACCTCCCTGCAGCAACAGATCATTCCTTTCAAATATGCCCTTTGGTCAGGGGTCCCAATAAAAACAGATTCCCTTGTGGATTAATTGCTAAGACACAAATAAAGATTTCACTCCTAGTGTGGCATCCTTAATCTTTTACTTCAATCTGCTCAGGGCATGAACTTGCAGCCCCTTAGCTCAGCAAAGGAATCTAGTTAAGCCATCAGAAGCCACAGTCAGAGCATCCATCTCCACAGAGCCCTGTGTTTAAGATGCTTAACCTTCCCAGGCACTAACTAATAACCCGACTGTGCCAGAGCAACATGCATGCCTAATGCCACCTGCCCTAGCCTCCAAGTGCTCCTTGCTTCCTGCCTCCTTCGCATGAGGGTCTTTTTCCTCCAAGGCTGAATCACACCCACCTACCCACACACCTCCCTCTCCCACCAGGAGTAGCTTTTCCTATTGCAAGGTGCTGTTCTGGATGGGTATCCATGAAATTTACTTCCTGTCAACTAATACATTGCTCCAGAATTTCTCCTCTCATTTATTTTTTTTAAAAAAATACCCCAGGCACACCTGCAAACTCATGTGCATATACGTATGGCAGCAGAGCTTTTTTTTTTTAAGCAACAACATCGGACAGAGGGTCCCTCGCAACGCTCCCTTTAGGGCCAAGCAGGAGCCAGCCAGCCAGCCAACCAGCCAAGTGGCAGTGTTCAGCTGCATCCTCCTCCTGCCTTCCATTCCACCTACCAACACAGCAGAGCTGGCTGTAGAGAAGGTGCTGTGGGGCACTCAACCACCCTGAGCCACCCAGCAGCACCACCTGCCTGTAGGTGAAGTGCCCACCGACAGCTCCCTTTCTGCCACCAGCCATGGCAACTGAGCCACCTGCCACCACCACTCTGGTTCTCCTCCTGCTCAGTGACAGGCTGCTACTGGGGCAGCTCCAGTTGCAGGAAACACCACTGCCACTGCACTCTGCCCTGCAGCCAACACATGCCTGCCCACCCCTCATTTGCCAGCCCACTTGGCCTTCATCCCAGCCCCGGCTTCTGCCAGAGCTGTGTGTGGAACAGCCAGGAATGCAGCTTTCCTGGAGCCCAGGCAAGGAGCAGAGAGAGCCTGGCTCCCACCAAGTTTGTTTCCACAAGCACTATTTCTTCCCACTTTTTTGCACACACACCCCCAGCACTAGTGTAGTTGCCTTACTCTAAATACATCTCTAGTCCCTGCGAGTCTTAGCCCCACCAGGTGGTGATCTGACCTGTTCATGACATGGAACTATAGACAGTTCCTCTGTTCCCAGATTCTACTCACATTCACCCCACCCACCACAAAAAACAAGGTCCAGAGTGTGCCCAGCAGCGTCAGCAGGGCCAGATACCACTTGGGACAGACCCATGGTTGTCATGGCAGGCATGACGTCCTGAGCTCCTCCCAACAGTGCTGTCTCAGTAGGATGTTGAAATCTCCCCGTACTACAAGCCAGGAAGATTCCAACACCAACACCAAAATGACGTCAGCTGGCTCAGAGAGAGAGAGGGAGAGAGATTGTTGTGCAGTGGAGTGGGTGGGACACCAACAGAATCCCTAATCTGTCCCAGTTCCCAGCTTCAGGTAAATACACTTAAACCCAGGAAATTGTGGGATAGGGCACCTGTACTAGGGGATGGAATTTTGGTAGACTACTGCGACTCCAGCTCCCTGACCCCCAGGTCTCACCTGTTGCTGAACAGGGAACCATGGGTGGACAAAACTGCAAGAGAGTAACTCTTCCAGCCTCATCCAACCAGGTTTCTGTGATGCATGTCAGGTTGGTATGCTCATCCAGGATCAAGTCCTAAATGGCAGCTGTCTTCCTATTAACCAACCTGGCATTCACCAGAAACATTTTCAATCTGGGGCAGTGTTGCCAGGACTATCCAGGTTATTTGAATTGGGGGACATATCAGGGATAACTAATACCCTATTCCTGTCCTGTTGTTTAACAGTGTTTAATGTGCAACTGTCTCCTCTTTCTGTCTCTCCCCCTGCCCAGTACAACTGTAATGGCTGTCCCCTTAGGTCTGATATCTCTCCTCTTCTTTTCAGAACACATCTTTCATATAGTGGACTCGCTACGCACTTACAGATGATAATGCAATGATAGTAGTAGTAATAAAGTGCAAAATAACAGAATGCAACTCTCGCTCTTCTTCCAAGCAGCAAAACAAGCCCTTGCCCATGTGTTCCTCCAAAGTGCCTGCGCCCTAAAGGGGTGACCCCTATTGCTGTTGCCCCCAACAGTGGTGAGCCCATTCCCACTGGACTCCTGTTTTTATTTTCCAAGTTATGAGATTGCAGGCAACAGAGATGAGACCACACGTCTATATTCTGGGAACACACACACACCCTACTGAAGGAAAAATTGCTTTGAAGCTTTTACAAATATATTATTGAGGCATGGATCTTCCCAAAGCTGAAGACTTTTATGGGCCACTGATTTCAATACAAAAACTGAACATATGCTTCAGCTTTCTCCCATTACAACTTCATTCTTAATTTTAGCTCAGTTATGTCCTTGGCTTTATTGGAATACCCAAACTGCACATACATATGATTTCACAAACCTTTATCACAGTCCTATATATGGGACTAACAATATTAATATGTCCATAATGCAGATAAGAAAAGTGATGCTGAGGGACTATAGTTTGTCAGTGGCTACCATCTGAGTTCATGGACAAGAAAAGTTTTCAGTCAAGGACCTCCACTGTCATGTCAGCTGTGCTCCATGCCATGATTAATAACGTGATTCATCCAAGATAATGAATGCCTGTTGATTATGCTATGCCCCTCAATACTGTACACTGGTATTAAACATTGTTGTAGTGAGTAACCATCTTGGTGTAGCAAAAGGCTTGGATTACCACCATGTGTGACAGGCCACTATATATATGTTAAACCTCAGGAAAAATCTGAATAAGTATATGGTCAGCCATGCTGTGAAGGCATGGGTCTGTTTACTTCAACATGATAGCAACTGCCAAGTGATTTACTATGTATGAGCTTTAGGATACTTAATACAGTAATAGAACCTATGCTGGGACTGCATGTAACAATGTATTATAAATCAAAGGAAAATGTCATGGCATCTCACTCTAGTAGAGAGGGATCAAAGAGGGTAGTTTGACAGACACTGATCATAAGGCATCTGGTCAGTGTTTAGATGGACATACAGAGAGAAATTATGTGTGTGTTAATCTTTATCATTTTAGTTGAGTGTAGTTTAGTAATGAATGGTTGTTGT
This sequence comes from Ctenosaura bakeri, assembly GCA_948474755.1. Taxonomy (NCBI): domain Eukaryota; kingdom Metazoa; phylum Chordata; class Lepidosauria; order Squamata; family Iguanidae; genus Ctenosaura; species Ctenosaura bakeri. Next base: position 486,717 of record CAOLHI010001083.1, on the reverse strand, counting down.
ATTGTTGTCTTCTTTATTTTTTTGGTTGTATGTAAGACTTTGGTATTGTACATTTTTATTGTTTGTGTTTGATAAAATATATTTTTTAAAAAATAATGGAGATAAAGAAAACACCAGAGATGCGTTAGGAAATAACTTGGCGCTGATAACGAAATCTGAGAAAGTCTGGGGGATTGGCAAGATCAAAGTATGAGAATAAACAAGGTCCCATGGGAATCACTGGGAGTTTCCGTAAGGGGAAGACCCTGAGAATCCACTAATGGGAATTGTGTGTGCATAAAAGTGTGTATTCCTATATAACCAAGTATGTATCGTAAAGTGTTAGCTTTAGCAACCGTTATATGTTATGCCTCATATACTTTATTAAACATTGTTGGAAAACCCTGTGTGTTTTTTTGACAGTACAAGAATAGCCAGCACATGACATCCACAACTTATACTCTTAGTCAGCTCTCATCTACGTGTGGCTACTTTATGTGTCAATAAAGTAACTTTGGCTTAGGTCAGTAGTTTTTAAAAGCTGTGGCAGTGGCTACTGGTACATTTTCATGAGGCCTTCATGGACCACATTGAAAGCAATAGAAATCTTTCATCATGGCAATCACAAGCAATAACTACTATAAAGGAGCCTTTCAAAATGACCTCCCACAAAGTAAACAGCAAATATTCTGAATATATAGCACAAAGCATTAGCTAGTAACACTTTCTTTTTGCCTTAATGTCACCCGACCCTCAGTTGGAGAATTAAAGAATACTGCGGAGCTGCATTTCCATCTCACACTCACACCCACACCCACCTTTCCTGACAGAGATCAAAAGTTAAAAGTTTTGCCAAGTGTCCTCCAGCATTAATTACTTCAGTGCAGTACAGGTGCACATGGAGCTAGCTCACCATGCATCCACTTACCCAATATAGCACTATTGAGTGCAGCACACACAGGTTCCCTCTGGATTGGATCCAGCTGCTGACCAACAGGACAGTTCCATGGATCAGAGTAGGCAAGCAAGCTGAATGCATCCTGAGTGAGAGGAGAGAGGTTTGAACAGCAGTACAACACACAGAGATTCTCGAACGACCACAGAAGGTATTCCTGATTGCAGCACACAACCAAAGGACTTAGTTTGCAATAGGAAATTTCTCCTCTGCGGAGGAACAATTAGATTGGAAGAAATATCAGGGCAAAAGTGTTACATCAATCCATAATATGTCTTTAAAGACTGCATTAAAAAAATTAATCCTGAGATAACACAAGATGCTTTGTTCCACTGGCAATATGCTCAATACTAACATTAGATGACTTATGGTGACCCTAAGGCAAATCTATCATGGAGTTTTCCTGACAAGATGTGTTCAGGAAGGGGTTTGTTTTTGCCCTCCTCTGAGGCTGAGAGAATACTTGCCCTAGGTTACCCAGTGGGCTTCCATGGCTGAGCACGGATTCAAACCCTATTCTCCAGAACTGTAGTCCAGCACTCAAACCACTACACCAGAGCTTTTCAAACTTTTTACGTTGGTGACACACTTTTTAGACATGCATCATATCACAACACAGTAATTTTTACTAGCAACTGGTGGTTAAACTAACCCCTTATAAGAGATACAGACACATACATAAATTGTAATAACAAAATGTATGGGGATGAAAACCTTTCATATATTTTTAAAAATATATGATTTATAAGTAATAACATACATTTCCAAGATTTTAGGCAACACATCTACGCACTTCAGGCGACACACTAACATGTGGACACACAGTTTGGAAAGCCTTGCACTACACCATGTCGCCTCTCATTCTTGATTATTAGCCCAACTAAAATAAATCATCAGTTAGGAAAGCTTAACTCTAGTTTGACAACCAGAGTTATATTTGCAACACAGAACTATTTTCCAAGTTACTTTCACAACACAGCAGGATATGGAGTCGAGACTGCCATGGTCGCCTTAGTGGATGATCTTCGCCTAGGTATCAACACGGGAAGTGTGACCCTGCTGGTACTCTTGGACCCCTCAGCGGCTTTCAATGCCATAGACCATGGTATCCTTCTGGAACGCCTGAGAGGGCTGGGGATTGGGAACACTGCACTTAAGTGGTTCCAGTCCTATCTCTCAGGTAGATACCAGATGATGATGCTTGGGGACAGCTGCTCCTCGAAAAAGGAGCTTAAATCTGGAGTTCCTCAGGGCGCTGTCCTGTCCCCAATGCTATTTAACATCTACATGAAACCGCTGGGAGAGATCATCAGGAGGCATGGAGCAAAGTGCTATCAGTATGCTGATGACACCCAGATATATCTCTCCATGCCTCGGATAATAGCATCAACTAAGGGTGGCATCTTGCCTCTGAACGAATGTCTTGAAGCAGTAACGGACTGGATGAGGAAAAACAGACTGAAGCTGAATCCAGATAAGACGGAGGTACTCGCTGTTAAGGGCCCTAGTCCAGGTATGGAGGTTTGTCAATCAGTTCTAGACAGGGTCACACTTCCCCTGAAAGACTGTGTCCGCAACTTGGGGTGCTCCTAGACTCGCCACTTCAGATGACAGCTCAAATAGATGCGGCGGCCAGGAGTGCCTGTTATCAGCTTCGGCTGACATGCCAGCTGCGCCCCTTCCTGGAGCTGGAACACCTAAAAACAGTGGAGCATGCACTGGTAACTTCACAGCTTGACTTCTGCAATGCGCTCTACATAAGGCTACCCATGTGCTTAGTACGGAAACTTCAATTAGTTCAGAATATGGCAGCCAGGTTGGTCACTGGTAGACCTAAAACTGACCACATAACACCAATTCTGAAGTCTTTACATTGGCTGCCTATTAGTTTCCGGGCACAGTACAAGGTGTTGGTTATTACCTTTAAAGCAGTGGTTCTCAACCTTCCTAATGCCATGACCCTTTAATACAGTTCCTCATGTTGTGGAGGGGCGGGCAGGGAGGGAAAGAGGAGCTGTGCATCTCCCCCGGGAAAAAACTCCAAGAACCCCCCGGGCTCTGCTTCTGCTTCGCTCTCATTTTCGCTGGGGGGGCAGTGTGGGAAAAGTTTCCAGAGTGTCGACCCTGGCCAGGGGGGGAGGAATCCCAGGGCCTTTCTCTTTTGTTCCAGGCACAGCTCGCCCCCCTGGAAAAGTGTTGCCTTGTAGCCCCCCAGCCCTTCTGCAGCTCCCCCCTCCGTGGCGAGTGGGGCAGGGGCTGTGGTGAGGAGGGGGCCTGCCCCCTGTGCTGCCGCCGCCGCCCCAAGCTGGCTCGTCAGACAAGAGATTCCCCCGGTAGTAGAGAAGGGGAGCGATTTCAGTCCCTTCTGAACAGGGGGCAGGAGGATGCGAGAACGTGGCTCACGCTTGTGCACCACCACTCCTGGGCCTTTTCCGCACGTTACCTTATCGCGGAGGTGGGGGTGCCGTTCGCGCAAGCAGGTTCTTGTGCGAGGCACTCTTTTCGCTGCTCCTTCATCCCGCAGCTGGCTTCCTGGTCGTGTGACCGCCCCGCCCCTTCCTCCCCCAGCGCAGCCTACAGCTCCCAGGCAGCAGACTAAAGCAAATGTGCACATCCATTCGCTATTCCTTTTCCTCCCTACCCCAGATATGAGGAAAAGCGCTCCACACTAAGAAACCTGAGTGGGTCTCTTCCCTGTTTCTTCCATCTATTTGTGCAGCCAAGCCCCAACAGCGGCGACCCCCACCTTCACTAAAGGACTTTCCCTCCCTCCCTCCCTTAAAGGGAGCGCGGCTGCTCAGACACTCTCACTCCCACGTTGCACGGGCGCCCCTTTCTTCCTCCTTTCGTCCCTCTGAGGGCTCGGGAGTCGGATGCGATACCCGCTGTAGCCCCTCGACCACGCTACACCTGCGAGCCCCTCTCGCTCTCCCCACCTCCGCCTCCACGCTCCGACTCCACGCTCTCTTGTCTCGCTCTCTCCACCTCTGGCTTCTTCAATGCCTCCCCACCCGGCAGGGAAAGATGGGGAAATGTCCACGCATGCACTCAGCATGCCTCCTTTCCCCTCCTCCCAGCGCAGGGCCTCAGAAACAGCGCTCCCATTGGCTGTGAGGCCACCTTGTTTCAAAAGGGGGCAGGGCGGGATAGAGGAGCAGTGACCCCTGTGAAATGGTCAGTCGACCCCCAAAGGGGTCACAACCCACAGGTTGAGAACCGCTGCTTTAAAGCCCTTTATGGCTTGGGGCCAACCTACCTGCGGGATCACCTTCTCCAATATAATCCGCCAGGCACACTAAAGTCCTCTGGGAGGAATTTACTGCAGCCAGTCAGAACTAGGTTGGCTGCAGTTACCCAGAGGACCTTCTCTTCTATCGCTCCCAAGTTATGGAATGGCCTGCTGGAGGAGACCCGACATATTACCAGTCTTGACTGCTTTTAAAAAGCAGTTAAGACTGCTCTCTTCCAACAGGCCTTCCCAGACTAGTACTTCCACTACCTCCCACCAACTGTCTTGCTGTTCTTTTAATAGTCAGTTGATTGTTGTTAATTGTTAATTGTTGTGTGTTTTAGGGGGTTGGTTTTAGGTGGGTTGGTGGGTGGGGAGGATTGGATATGTTTTTTAATTTTTTAAATGTAATTAATGTATTATTGTTGTTCGCCACCTCGATCCATGGGAAGAGGCAGGATAGAAATTTTTATTATTATTAATAATTATTCTTATTCTTACTCTTATTATTATTACAGCACGACAATGAAACAATGAAGAAGCTAAGAGTACAGAAATAGAAGCAGGCTAGTAATTCCAACTGCTAGTGACCAACTGTGGTGGGGTGAGGGTCAATTTTTACCCCCAAAGTGGAGCATATTGCTACCTTTTTGGCAGAAAATGCAACCTGGGTGTGACTGAAAGGTACTACTAGTTTTGACATCTTGAATATTTCTGCTAACTTTCAGATCTTTTTGGTATTCTGGATGTGTTTAGGGGTTGTGAGGTATGATAAGGGTAAACATTTGAATGAAGCTTAGAGGTATCTGGGACAATTTAGGGGGGCAGGTTTTTTGCCAGGGGAAAAAAAAAGATTAGACGCTCCAGGAAACTCAGGGATAAAAAGAAAAAAGCCAACATGCTTTCCTTATGTAACACATTTTCCTTTATGTAATACATAAACACATCAATTATTATTCATACATTCAGTTCATACTTCATACACTTCATACTTAAGTACTACGACAGGTTTCCATTTTATTATAATTCAGTCTGTAGATTAATCAGATCTTTATCTTATGTATTAATGATAGAATCATAGAATCATAGAAATGTAGAGTTGGAAGAGACCACACGGGCCATCCAGTCCAACCTCCTGCCATGCAAGAACATCCTCAAAGCACTACCGACAGATGGCCATCTAGCCTCTGCTTAAAAACCTGCAAGGAAGGAGACTCTACTACACTCCGAGGAAGCATATTCCACTGCTGGACAGCCCTCACTGTCAGGAAGTTCTTCCTGGGGTTCAGGTGGAATCTCCTTTCCTGCAGCTTGAATCCATTGCTCCTTGTCCTGGTCTCTGGAGCAGCAGAAAACAAGCCTTCTCCCTCCTCTACATGGCATCCCTTCAAATATTTAAACAAGGCTATCATGTCCCTTCTTAACCTTCTCTTCTGCAGACTAAACATACCTAACTCTCTAAGTCTATCCTCATAGGGCATGGCTTCCAGGCCTCTCACCATTTTGGTCGCCCTCCTCTGGACTTGCTCCAGCTTGACCATGTCCTTCTTGAATTGGGGTGCCCAGAACTGGACACAGTATTCAAGATGGGGTCTCACCAAAGCAGAGTAGAGTGGTACCAGTACCTCCCTCGATCTAGACACCCTACTCCTATTGATGCACCCAAGAATTGCATTGGCTTTCTTGGCTGCCGCATCACACTGCTGACTCATGTTCAGCTTGTGGTCTATGAAGACTCCTAGATCCCTTTCACACATACTGCTATCCAGCCACATGTCAACCATCCTATATTTCTGTATTCCATTTTTCTACCAAAGTGTAGGACCTTACACTTCTCTCTGTTGAATTTCGTTTTGTTAGCCCTGACCCATAATGATAATTTTCTTGACTTCATTCCCAATTATCTGAGCACTGAACTTACAATACACTCTATCTGTTACATCTATACTCAATATTCCAGAAAGAGTAACAACAACAAATATAGAAGTTTAGAACCTATTCTGGATTATCAGCTCTAGCTTCAGGATCAGATCTAATCAATGAAGCTAGCTACCGGTAAGTCTCTCCATCTGCCTCTTAAATACATTAAGTGGGTCCCAAGTTTTAACATTACCCAGTGTTGTCACTCTTACTAAAGTAGTCAGTTTGCTCATTAAAGCTATATTAAGAAGTTTAATTAACCAGTCGTCTTCTTCCAGAATATCTCATTGTTTCCAATTTTTGGAATGTACAATTCTAGCTGTGATATCTTCCCATACTTCTTTTTAACATTTTCATCTATTATGCCCAGAAGGTAAAATTCCCAGAAGGTAAAAAGGGAGCCCTAGTGGCACAGTGGTTAAATGCCAGTACTGCAAGCCACAAGGTTGTGAGTTCAATCCTGCCCGGCTCCAAGGTTGACTCAGTCTTCCATCCTTTCGCAGCTCGGTAAAATGAGTACCCAGCTTGTTGGGGGCATGTATAGAAATGTTTTGAAATACACGCTATTTGTAAGTTGTTCACCGCCTCGATCCATATGGAGAGGCGGGATACAAATAAATAAATAAATAAATAAATAAATAAATAATAAAAATTCTGGCTTCATTTGAAGTCTTAGACCCAGGATTTTCTCTATTAACAAATGTATCATTTTCCAATATCTTTGCACCTTGGAACAACTCCACCACATACAGTAGAATGTTCTCTTCTCTTCCTTGCATTTCCAACATTTATCATCAGAGGCTTTATACATTTTCACCAATTGATCAGGGGATAAGGACCATCTTAAATACATTTTATATACATTTTCTTTTATATTCTGATTGGCCCTATATTTTAAATTTTTATTCCAGATTTTTTCCCATTTTCCTAAGTCTATTGTATCGCCTATATTACATGCCCACTAGGTCATTGATTCTTTCATGATCTCCTCCTCTGTATCCCATTTTGATATAACTTTGGGTTTGTCATCAAATAAGATCTCATCCAATTCTGTTTCCAATATCTTCCAATATCCAATATCTTCTCTGCTTTCCATTTCTCTTTTAATTGTTTGTAAAGCAGCCAATGACACTGTATTCTGTCTTCATTAAGTTCATCCCGGGTCTTAAAGATCAGTTCATTTTCTTGGATCTTTATCAAGTCTTTATATTGTATCCATCTTCCATATAATATGTTTTCTTTTTTGTAAAAGGCTTCATGTGGTAAAGACCATAGTGGTGTTCTGGGATACATTCTCATTTTACACTTGGTCAAAATCTTCAATAGTGGCTTCCTTATAAAATGATTATTAGATTACTATGGATTCTATCTTTGTTATAACCAAGATAGGCATGCCATCCAAACGCCAAGCCATTTCCCTCTAACTTCAACAATTTATTATTGTCCAATTTAATCAATTCTTTAAGCCATTCCAAACAACAAGAATGGAAATATAATTGTAGATTTGGAAATTCAAAGCCTCCCCTTTCTTTTATGTCATATATAATTTTATATTTAATTCTTGGGTCTTTCTCCTCGCAGATATACACAGAAATTTCTTTTTGCCAATTTTTAAACACATTTTCATTGACTATCACAGGAATGGTCTGGAACAAAAGCAACAATTTTGGAAGAACCGACATTTTGATGGTAGAAACTCTACCCAAGAAGGATAATTTTAGTTTTTTCCAATTCCGAAGATTGCTTTTAATTTCCTTCCATTTCTTTTCATAGTTGTTTTTAAATAAATCTGAATTTTTTTTTGACAAATTCCCAAATATTTAACTTTTGTTGTCATAAATCCTCATTGATGATTTAATTTCTTCTCTTCCTCTTTATTCATATTCTTCAAGCTGTTAGCTTTTTCTTCATTGACTCTCAAACCAGATACATCTCCAATTTTTTAAGACTATTTTTAGTTCTTCAATACCCTCTATCAGATCTCCTAACATTATGGTGATATCATCTGCAAAGGCTCTGATTCTTCACCTTACAACCTGATTCCTTTAATTTTATTATTTGACTTGATATTTGTGATCAGCACTTTAGTTGCAGTTAAGAATGGTAATAGGGAAAGTGGGTACCCTTGTTTAGTTCCTTTGGTGCTTCCTATTTTTTCAGTCCTCCCCAATTTACCAAAATTTGTGCTGTCTGCTTCTGATAAACGGTTTTTATACTTCTCATGAAGTGGCATCCTTGCTAGGACTTCGAACAGGAAATCCCAGCTTAGACTGTTGAAGGCCTTTTCAATGTCCAGGAAAGTCCAGCAAGCTTCTTCCCAGGTTGCATCTCAAAGTGTTCAATAATATTTAGAATATATCTCATGTTTTCCTTAAGATGTCTATTAGGTAAGAGGCTCAATTGTTCGTCACAGATCTTTCTTCAGGATTTTTTTTCAACCTTGGTCAAAATTGACATATATATTTTATAGCCCACATTTAGCAAAAGAATTGGTGTATAATTCTTGACTAGAAGGGGACTGCAATCTTCTTTCGGGATCAAATTTATGTAGGCTTTGTTCCAAGATTTTGGTAGTTCCTTTCTGAAGCATTCATCATCGCTTGTAGTGGTAAAAGTAGCTGATCTTGTAACATTTTGTATTGCAGGCAGACCAAGGGCCTTTCCTTTTTTTTGTAAACCAATAGCTTCTACTACTTCCATAATTGTTATTGGCCAATTTAGATTTATTCTTTGTTCTTAATTCTTTAATTTCGAAATCTCTTATACATTCCTGGATATTTTCACTCTTGATCCTATATAGATTAGAGAAGTAGTTGGCAAATAATGTCTTGATCTTCCCAATTTCTGTATAAACACTGTCACTAATCTTAATTTTTGTAATCATATCCTTTTCTTTTTTCTTCTTTAGTCTATAAGCTATTTCCCTGGTTTATTGACCCATTCAAAGTTTGTTTGCTTCAAATACATTTTTTTTGTTTGTTTGGTGATTTCTGTAGTCAAGTCTAATTCCAATGGTTGTTGTACAGCCACTATTTCCTTTTGTATAATTTTGCTTGTAGGTTTTTAACTTCATTTCCTTAATTTTTATTTGACCATTCAATTTCTGAATTTTTTCATTTCTTTTCTTATTCAATATAGCACTTTGTTGTATGAAAAGGCCCTGGATTATGACTTTGCTGCCATCCCACAAGGTTCCAATATCAATTTCTTTATTTTGGTTTTCAGCAAAGTATCTTTGTAGAGTCACTTTGGCTTTATCAAGTATACTTTCATCTTGCAGTAACCTTTCATTCTGTCTCCAACTGTAATCCCATTTCCAGACTTTAAATATATTAGTATGTTGTTGTGATCAGGCAGGTTTCTTGGAAAGATTTCCATTTCTTTTATATCCTTACATGAAGTCTTCGAAAGCAAAATCATGTCAAGTTTTGATAATAAAGAGCATCTATCAGAGCAAAATGTGAACTCTTCTGCACTGCCATATAGATGCTGCCAGACATCTATCATTTGTAAATTTTCCATCATCTCCTTGAATGATCTAGGCAGCTTCCCCTGGTTCTTCTGTAATTATCTTACTGGATTTATGATCAATCAATGGGTTTCTCCAAGGAGAATTATTCCATCACAGTCAACATCTGAAATCTTAGCTTTTAAATTTTTATAAAATTTATCTTCTCCATTATGAGGGCCATAAACTCTGACCAACAAAATTCTTTGAACTTTCCACTTAATTTTGACCCCTATATAGTAACCTTCTTTATCTTTTAAAGTTTCTTGTGTCTAAGTTCAATTATTAACATAAATCACAACTCTCTTCTTCTTCTTTTCAGGTGTGGCTGCAAATCCTTTCCCCCAATTTTTTATTTCGTAACAGTTTTAATCTTTCACTTTTAATTCTTATTTCTTTTGACAAATTATATCAGGTTTCTTCCTTTCAAAGTATGAAAAATCCTTTTCCTTTTTGCCGGTGTACTTATCCCTTTAATATTCCATGATAAGATGTTTATAACCATTTTTTCACTTTTCTTCCTTTGCTCTTGAGTTGCTGTCTTGATCCTTGTCCAATTCCAAATCTGGTTACTGATCCTGTGATTTTTTTCTCTCCCCATCTTTCCCTCCGTCCTTGTTGACTTCCTCTTTTTCTGATTCTTTCTCTGTGAACTCCTATTCTCCTTTCCCTTCTTCTGCCAACACATCTCCAGATACACCTTCTGCCACATCAGATCTGCTATCCTTTGTCTCCTTCTCTCATTTTCTTCTTTTGAACTCTATACTCTCCTTTGAAATTCCCTTCATACCTTTTCAGAAAATCTTTTGCTTTCTGTATGGAGTTGATGAAAATTAATTTGCTCCTAAAATGAAAGGAGGGGCTGTTACCCTGATCTCTGGGGGTCCCGGGAGGGACACCTAAATAACCAAACAACAACAACAACAACTTGGGGAAAATTAGCTGGAGCTCTCACCGAAGCTAGCGAGAGGCAGGGTAACTTAGCAGGATCTTGCAGCCCAGCATCTACGGGGTCAGGTCAGTCAAGCAGTCAGGCGGTTTAAAGTAATAAAAATGATGTTTTATTAAATACAGGCAGACATTAAAGATACCACAGGCACACAGGTAACTAAGGGAATCAGAGATTGATTTGAAATAGGGATTTTCAGAGGGAAATGGGTGATACGACACCTGTCTCATAGTCCTGGAGAGGTTTGAGGATAGAGTTCGTTGGGGTGCAGGGAAGAAGCTCAGCGTGGTTCGCTGAGGGGAGCTCGCCAAACAAAGCAGCAGCAAGGCGGTCTGGAACTCAGGAGCGATCCCAGGAGGGTCTCGGAATCCGGGGCTTTTATAGGGTGAATTGTGACTGTAGACCATACCTTACTCGGTGAGAACAATGCGAGTTGGGTGCGGGACAAAGCTTTGGAAAGGTCAGAGTTTAGCATGATTGGCTTAGGGTCGAATTAACAATAGTGTAGCCAATATGCAAATTCGGAGCGCTTAGTACAGCTTTGTGAGGCTACCTGCTCAGGGCAGGGAGCCTTTGTTAATATTGCGCATAAGCAATGAGGTGCTTGCCGGAGAGGTCCCCGAAGCGACAAACCGGCTCTGTCTGGCCTGCTTGGGTGGAGAATGGAATGTCCAGCAATTATCGGCTGCACCTGTTTACGTGCTTGTCCGGAGGCCTCGCAAACACGTGGAGCAGGGTGGCAGAGGAAAGCCGAATGGTTTCATATCAAAACAATATCAAGTGCTATCTCCGGGTAGGCCTGAACCGCAGTAACAAGGCCTTCTAACTTCCCTCACCTATACAGGATTCCTTTTCTTCTTATAGTCAAAAAATTATATTCTCTTCTTTTTCAGAGTATTCTTACTGGAATCTCTTTGAATAGCCAAATTTTCTCATCATCCAATTTGAAATTCTTTTCCATATTTCATTGAATTATATTGTCTCTTGTTCTTTTTCTCAAAAATTCCACCACCACATCTCTGGGCAAATTTCTCCTTTTTACCATAGAGCGGCCAATTCTAAAGATTCTATCGCTCTCACCCTCCAGTTGTTGCCACGATACTTCCAGATAGTCAGCAAAAGCAGGTACAGTCATCCCTCCATATTTGCTAGTATTAGGGGCATAGGACCCCCATGAAAATGGAAAAACCGTGAATAACTTTAGGAACTAGAAGCCTCGTTCATAGTTTCTCAGTCTCATGAGGCTTGCAGTCCCTATTAAAAATGGCATAGGGCAGCAGCAGAGACATCAGCAAATAATCCGTGAATAATCAAATCTGCAAAAGTGAAACCCACAAATTTGGACAGCTGACTGTATATCATACAGATTCTCATTCTTTTGTTCCTTCAGGCCCCATATTTTCAGACATATTTTAAACTCTAATAGTGCTTTTTCATCCAAGTCTCTGAGACTTTCTCTAAGGCAGAGTACTTCCTGGCTTTCTAACTTTCTTTTCTATATTATCAACTCTCGTCACTGTACCTTTCAAATCTTCTGAGAGTTTATCTGTTGATTTTCTAACATCTTTCAGCTCTGTCTTGAAGTCTTGTTTTAATTCCACTCTTAGTTCTTTCATTTCTGGTTTCATATCTAATCTCATCTTCCTCATCTCTGCTGGAAGCAAAACCTGTTTTTTTTTCTGAGCTGTTTTTTGAGTGATTTTTTTCAACCAAAAATCAATCAGAAGCCTGCAAAACTGCCCACTGCCCTCAAAGCCTCCCAACTTCTCCGAAAATTCATAAAAATAATTTTAAAAATCTGCTGAAAATTAGAAAAAATGGTGTCTGGAAGTGCTTTTCTATCACTTCCAGTGTACCCAAAACATACCAGTGCGACCCACCAGATGACCATGGGGGGGGGAATGGACCCTAAACTCTCTACAGTTAGCCACACCTGTTTTAAACCCACTATACTGAATGCAGTGGCATGGGGCAAAGAAGAATGAAAGACTAGTAGAATGACCTATCAAGCTGTCCATACTTCCAATTCAACACACTATAGCCAATGTACATTTTCCAACCATATACAGGGAAAGTAACATTGGCAACAAGCAAGGCAATCCCAGGATTTTCTTTTTTTGCACAGTCCTTTTCAATGGAGCAATTCCTACCACCTTTGGATGAAAAATAGCAGACCACCAAAAACAAAATCTTATGATTTTTGGATGCTAGTCAACACACAGACTTCACAGTAGCTTCTAGAATCACGGAACTCTGTGCAGTGATGCTTCTATTGTTTTTTCTATTGTTACTGCACTTCATTTTTGCTGTATTTTTACTGTTGTTTATTTTCATCGTATGTTGCTCTAAATGCTGTAAGCAGCCTTGGAAATTCTGTATCAAAAGGACAGATAAAAACGTTTTGAATGAATAAATAAACAATAGCAGTTCTTTAAAAACACACCTGTAACATTTTTTTATGTGTTGTATTCTTCCCATATTCTCTACAAAGCTGTTCACTCAAGCTCTGCAGCTCTCGCCCAAACTGGATCATCCGCTCAGTGGCAGCATGGTTTCCTCCACAAAGCTGCCTCTGAGGACAGCCATCTTCTGGAGGAGAAAAAAGAGAAAGGAAGTGTAGGTGAACCAATGTGTGTTCATGCAACAGCAAGGCTGTTTTCTATCCCCTCCTTTTTGTAAAAGCTGTTAGTCCAATTCCAGTGGGACCAAAAAGACCAAAAAATTATGACAGCCTCTTAACAGCCCAATCACTAAAAGCATAATCCAAAGCTTTTTTTGATTTCTGAGTTTATATCCATGGCTACACCTATGCAAATATTCAGCCTAAGCATCCTTGATGAAAAATTATCAGGAATTAACTTCTCTTACTTTAAGATACAAGACCCCTCTTGAACCTTAATTGCCACCCCAATTAAACACTAGAGCATAATCCTACTAGATCATATGGAGAGAGAAGGCATCTCTATCATGTATCTCACTATAGATAAAAAAAGGTCCTGGAAAGAATCTCATTTGTAATCATTTCTCAACCTAGGAAAAAAGGTTAAAAAATCTGAATTCATTTCAAAAATTCCAATAGTGAGCCCAATTCGATCAAAACTTTTAATTTTATTAATAACTTTTTTCAGCATTAAGTGAAATAATGGCAGCAGTGTTAGGTCTTTTAATGAAATCAGTAGCTCCTTTTGAATTAGCTCCCTGTCTATGATGAGTAAAACCTATCTGTGAAGATGAATTACTGGAATTATTGGTAATACACTGTGAAGCCTATTAGTCAGTACTGTACATAATGTTTCAACATTAACATTTAATAGAGATATTAGTCTAAAGTTACACATCTAGCATGATCTTTGCCTGGTTTAGGATTAAGAGAAACATTTTTTTTTTCCATAGAAGAGCTGGAAAAGAATCCAATTCATCAGTTTTTCCCTAGAAAGTCTATTAACTAAGAGTTCTCATTTGATGCTTTTTAAAAGTAGTGATAGAAAGAACAAAAGGTTACAAGGAAGATAATATCATTTAAAAAGTGTCATTCAAAGCCCTTAGCAGCTTGGACTTCGATATGTGAAGAAGCATCTCTCCCTGTATATACCTGGCAGAGAATTTAGATCTGCTGGTAGGACCATGCTCCATGTCCCACTAGTGAGAACAATACATCACACAGGGACATGGGACAGGACATTCTCTGCTGTAGTGCCCCATTTATGGAATGCTCTCCCCTTGAAGCCTGTTTGGCACCAACACTGTCTTTTTTTAGGGGCTAAGCTAAAACCTGGCTTTTTATTATTTCTTTTAAAAGTGTACATGTAGTTGGTTTAAAATGACAATGAGCCAACTGAAAGTAATGGAGCAAGGAGGCTGCAAGGTTGCAGAATTCAGAGGTGAATGCAGAGTTTTCTCCCCTGGCTCCAACCGCTACTGATCTGTTTACTTCTTGTCTTGCAAGCTGCTCCTTCCAAGTGTTCTGGATGCAGTATTTACCATTCTGTCTTCTGCTCTGTAGTCTCAGTTGTCTTCATTGCTGATCACACTTTTGCAAGGTGGTTCCTTATAGAATCCCTTCATAGGAACTATTGTCCTGAAGAGCTGTGATCTGATGATTAAGTAAGGCCATTTCTGCACTACTCTTGTTGCAGTGCTATTATTCCACTTTCAACATCCCGTGGCATTCTGGGGTTTGTAGTTTACTGAGGCCAAAGAGCTCTCTGGCTGAGAATTCTAAATGCCCCTCCCTAAACTGCAAGCCCCAGGATTCCATGGGATGTTGAAAGTGGAATAATAGCACTATAATAGTGTAGGGTGGAAATGGCCTAAGAGTGTTACCTAGTGACTGGATAGTACTGTAGGTCAGTGTCTCTGGTCCTTGAGATGTTTTGGATTTCCAGCACTTCAGCCTGAACACTGACTGCAATAGTTGTGTCTTCTGGGAGTTGGTCCAAAAGATTAGATTAAAAGCAGTCCAAAGGTTGAGGATCAGGGCTGTAGGATATAGGTGCATTTAAAGTGTTCAAAAGTAAATGAGTTTCAAAAACCAATTAAATCTGAGATGCTCATCTCCAATAAGCATGAGATGCTCATTCCCCTCATAGTATCCATGACAAGCTTCAGGTGCCTGTGATTTCTGACCATGAAACTATGACAAAGAGAAGGAGCTACATGTACATTCTCTTTTATTGTTATAGGCAGCAAAAATACCCAGTCTGACATGGGCTAGAGATACTTTAGTCACACTCCAGTGCCTTTCCCCCCTCTGTTCTCTCTTTTCTCCCTTCCCCAAATTCCATCTTTTCTTCTTGGTCTCTTTGTCCACAATGGTGCTTGTTCAGCCCTTCTCTCTGCTTGCTCCTCCACATTATCTCCAATTTCAGGGTGGGCAGGCTCCAAGTACAATATCTAAGCCAGAAGCGTTTAATAGCAGAGTGGCAGTTTAGGCAAAACATGTCAAAAATAGGATCAAAAGGCTACAGAAGGCTCAAATAAGCATCTTCCACTAGACAGTATGTCAAGGTGTTACAAAGGATAGGTGAAAGGGTCGTCCTGGGTTCAAATTTACAGATCAGAACAAAAGAGCATGTAAGTCAGGCAAATTTAAATCAGAGGCAAAGTCAAACTCAGTTCAGTTTCAGGCACAAATGGGGTCTGTCACAGGCTTCAAGGAGACCAAGAAAGAGTTGAAAAACACTAGAGACATTAATTTCAGAAACCTTATTAAGCTATACTCCTACAGAACCACTCTTTTCTCAGCTGCAAGTACTCTACCAGCATTCTTTATGAAGAGGCCCTTGCCCATCAGGAAGCCTTCCCTATTCTTTCAGCTGTCAGCACTCTTACAGGCTGGTGGTGATAATCCTGACGTACCTTCCAACTCCTCACTTCTCATTGGTAAGATTCTGCCAACCTATTCCCTTAGGTGCAGGGTTTTCAGGTACAGTCCTCAGGTGAACGGTTGTGACCAAGTAACAAGCCTGCAGATATCTGTGAACAAAAAGCTACATACCATGGCAGTCAACATCATCACTGCACATATGGAGTGAGTCCAGAAGATGTTGCAACTTTGCAATGTGGTAAGCTAGATATATGAGCTCTATTATAAATTTGGAAAACTGCTGTGTAAAGACCTGGGAGCTGGGATTTTGTTTGCTACTGTCATCTTGAGAGACTTGCAGAACGTGGCAGTAGGGTCTAAACAGAAGGACAGAGTTCTCTAAACATCCAGCAGCCAGCTCAAATAGTGCCTTAGCAAACTTGTGTGAAGACCACTGACAGAAACCATAGGAACTGGAGGAAACTGGAACTGGAGGAAAGAGGTGAGTGAAAGTTCACTAGAACTCTCAGGAATTGCTTCATCATTGTTCACTGATCAGTGAACAATGAATGTGAAGGTACTAATATTTTGAGAAGCCAAAATCACAACAAAGCAAGTTTTTTAAGATGAAAAGGCCAATATCTCTTACTTTAGAGGTGGTGAGAAGCAGCAACCAAAAGAGATGGAACATGGTGAATTAGGTTCAGCTGCACACTGAACCAAAGACTAGAAATAACATGATTTAACTGTATAGAAATGCTGAGTTAAGGGCTTTCAAGTTGCTTCTTGGACTCTCTGAACATTCAAGTCTGAGAAAGCAGTGGTCTCAGTCTCCATATCATCAAGCAAACAATGTGGAGATCTAGATTGCATAGCCTATCATTGATCTGTACAAGAAAATACAGATAGCATGGCAGTTTGAGAAAGTGAGACAAGGGGTGAACTGTGAACCATGGCTGCCCAAGTCACCATCTTAGTGATTAGGAAGCAGTTGGCCTCTTCATCCCTACTCTTCATGATTACCTTGGTAATCAAGTGAATTTGGGGGTGGAGTGATATACCAAAAATGGCAGCTCCTACTGTGCAGAGAGTCATCTCCTAATCCCCACTCTAGTGCAGCGCATATTGCACTTTGTGTTATGGAGAGGGGCAAATACTGTATGTGTTCACCAACATCTGGAACATCTGCTACATGCACGACCACAATGACCGCTGCCAGGGGACCAAGGACCTGCTATGTGACATGTGCTCTGGAGAAAGCAGATAAGGACAGCTGCTACACCACACTTATGATTCTCTTTGCTTGATCCTGAGGAAGGAAATCATGAGATATGATAGGAAGGAAATCATGAGATATGATAGTCTTGGTGTTCACAGTCTGGTGAGGATTTCTCTAGGTTATTGTAGGTCTCCACATCTATCAACAGTGCCAAAGACTGAGGTCTGTCAAGTTGGTCTTGAGATGAAGGTACGAGGAACCAATAATCTATATACAGGAAAATGCTTAATAACCCTGCTGTGTAGAAACACAATGGCAAGAATACATTTCATGAAGAGCTAAGAGGCTGCAGAGAAGCTAAAAGGATGTACTTTGAACTGGTACAGTGAATTTCTTAGGAATCCACTGTGAATCTAAGGTATCTGCAATGATTTAGTCAAAGTGCAACATGGATATGCATCCTTGAAGTCTACTGAAGCTACCTTGATTGAGTAGCTGGGGATTCTTGGTCTAGTACAGGTTGCATGAAGAAGACATCTGCAAGAGCCTGAAGTGGAACCTAGAACTCCTTCTAATGTGCTGAGATTTTTTTCTCTTGATGTGGCATAGAGGGATTTTCAGCTTTTATGTCTTCCTTTCCCCCTACTTTGAAAAGTATTAATTAATCTGCAGCATTTTACAAATATTGCCTCAAAGCTGACTTCCTATCTCTACTTTTATGGAGTTCTACAGGCTTGCTTGGTGTCTGAGGAAGTGGTGAATCCTCTGACAGACAAACCAGTCAGGACAGAAGAGGCTGATAATTTTCTTTTTTTTTAATCTTGATGGTATGGGGCCTGGCATTTTCAAAGACTGGCATGCCAAAACTTTTTTCAAAGGGGGTATATTAGAGACTGAAACAGTATGTACAGGTCAGCTGGAAACTGAGATTGTATGTAGTGGTTGGTTGATCTGCACTTTGTACTGAAGTCTCCAGAACTCAATGTGGAGATGCTGAATCCTATTACAAAGACCTTTTTCAGGACCTTCCAAAAGACTGTGCAACAATGAACTCTTGTGTTGTTTTCCAAGGAGAAGGTGGCATTCAGTGTGACTGTTAGTCAGTGTGATCTTTCCTTCATAGGAGATAGATCTTGTGAAGAAGATTTCAGAATATGTACCTCAGGGTGAGGAAACTGCAGTGGGCCATACATTACAATCAGGGCCATTTCTGAAGTACCAGGCCCCTTCCCCAATTTTTAATTTTTTCCTTTAGAAAAGATTAAAAAGCCCTCCCACAACCATAGAGGAAGAATTTGGCCATACTGTTTATATGCATAGGTGCAACTGTTTTAAAGCAACAGAAAACATTTAATTTTTAAAAAATTAAATTTAAATTAAAAAATTCTGTTTTAAATGTTTTAGCCATTTACACTGCTTAGGAAATAAACTTCCTGGTTAAATAAAAGCCCACTAACATGACCTAGGGCCCACAGAACTGTCTATTTTTAGTTAAAAAGAACTTTTAAAAAGTTCTTAATATTAAAAAAAAATCTCTAAGAGGGGAGTATATCAAGAGGGTGCAGGCAGTCAATATGCCATTAAGTATATGCATATATGCCATTAAACCCCGGCAGTTGCTCACTCCTGATAAAACCAGCCAATTTCCAAAGAGGAAAGAAAAGATAGAACTCAGACTGAAAATAATTTGAAGAAAAACACCAAGAAAAAAAAATGGGAAAGAATAATCTACTCAGCAACACAGCTGGATCAGGATTTGCCAACAGAAAACCATCCTTGTGCTAAAGCTAGGGCGGCAGAGGAAAAGGAACTGAGGAAACAGATTGGCATGTCTGCCTAAGCATATGCACTGATGTTTGGAAGCATAGTTCCCTCCAAATGCAGCTCAGCTCCAGAATGTTCTGTGTGATGTTCTACACAGGTGCAGAACTCACATGTGAGTCACACAGGTCACCAAAAAACTATCATTCTCTCATTCAACATACACACATATTACAGTTTTCTAGAAAGGGACAGAGAGCATGCCTTCTACCATGCACCCTACCCATGCTGGAATCATCTGTCTGAAGGATCTCTTCATGTTTATAAGTGCCATTCATGATCCTTGTAGTAGAATTTTCCAGGACTCCATTGGGGTAGTGCTCTGCCTCCATCTCCATTTCACTGTCACTGCATTCAGGAAAGAGAAAGCATATTAAAAATGACTGAAGTATTCCAGGAAGTACTATTTGAACTAGAAAGACAGCTTCATTCAATGGCTGAAGCACAATGAAGCAAAGATTCTGGCTAGACATTCAAAATGAAATTAGTTGCACTGCTTTGGTAGTTAAAGTTCCATTTATACTGAGTGGAATTAAATTGGCTGGGGTGCTAATGTGGGAGTGTTTGCTGCTTTCACACTGCAAATTTACTTCAGCAGTTTCTAACCTGGTGTATTCCAGATGGTTTGTAGTCCAACACATCTGGAGTATACCCTGTTGATAAAGGGTGCTCATAAACACACAGCTTGGATATAAGGCATAACCCAGTAAAGTTTCAAAAATTGTCACTAAACAGTGGCCATTACACAGTTTTCCCTAGAAAAGGAGGTTCTCTGATTCCTGGTCCCTTCTATGCTACCTGGTTTCTTGGTTGCTGGTGCTGCTGTGCTGCTGGGACTTGGTGGAATCTGTGGAGTTGGACTCTGAGTAGTTCACTGATGAAGGAGATGATGAGGAAGAGGATGACGATGATGAAGTCAGTGCAGGATATTTACTGTGGCTCTGTTTGTTTTTAATGGAAGTGACTCCATTACTACAACTTGGGCTGTCTGCTCCTGAAAATAGAATGAGAAAAGTTAAGGCTAGAGGGCCCTCCTCTCTTCCATTGTTACAAGAGTCTTTAAAAGGTTTATGAGGGGAAGAGTATGTCTAAGAGAAGCCCCAGACATAGCCCAATGAGGACTGAGTACGCGCAGTGAACACAGAATGCTGACACCTTTTTCATGTTTTTATACTGTTCTAACGTGATGATTTTAATTGTTTTTTAAAACTGTATTTTAAAGGCTTTTAATTGATTGTTTATGTGAACTGCCTTGGTTCCCACTCTGAGAGAAAGGAAGTATATACATGAAATAAACAAAATAGAATAAACAAAAGAAATGCAGTCCTTGAGCAACTGAGAAAGTGGCTTCCAATCTCACTGTTCTGTTGTCCACCCTCGGTATAGAAAAAAATGCGTTGACAAGAAAAAGCTCATTGGCTTTTACTGGCAAAGGCGTATTTAAAAAAGGAGGCTCCTAACATCTGAATGCTTATTCATTAAATGCATTTTATTACATTAATTATATGTTATTATATTAATGCATTATGGCATGATTTTTTATGAATTACAACGCACTTCATGCATCAAATGGCCTACAGCTGACAAAACTCAACTTACATTTAATCTGCTAGCTTTTATGCCACAAGACACTATTGGTTTTGCTGCAATGGTCTAACATGGCTTAATAACCCTCTGTTTTTTATATACATACACACACACGAGCACACACATATACATATATACACACACAGATATATAGATATAGATATAGATATATAAAAGAGGAGATGCTAATATTATGAAAGACATGCTCAATCAGATTGAGAGCAAAGCTCTATCTGTTCTAGCATTCTGTCAATTTGGCAGCCAGATGGTTGACATGCATCGAGCTAATACCAACAAAATGTTGAAGATCTGTGTCTTTAATTCCTATAACTGTTTGTTAAATATAGCTGCAAAAAAGAAAAATGTCACTAGAAGGAGGGCTATCCTTTTCTCCTGCGCTGATCCCTTCATCTAAGTAACCTGCCATTTCAGGTTCAATTCAGGAAGAGAAGGATTTATACCAGCCAAATAAGGGGAGGGCAAAATCTTGCTTAGCTTTTGTTGTGTGTGTTCTGTTCAGCACCTTTTACTGTCCCTTCTTTGTAAAATAAGCACTTAAAAAGAGAGAGGAGATTTAATTATAGGTCAATGTTGTGCTTAGCTTGCCCCTCATTGTGAATCTATAGTCAAGACATGCTACTGAATATAGAGGCACAAAGCATGGGACAACAATAATAGCTACCCCATATCTCATAATGTAATTCCTATTCTGTCCTGGCTTTTCTTGCATGGCACAATACCACTGCAGAGACTTTTTAGCATGCAAACCTCAGTGCAGAAACACAGAATTCTTCTTCAACACTAATTCTTCAGCAAAACTGTGCTTCTTTATGGATGTGCAGTACACAACGAGCTTTAAAAACACTGAAAGTTCCTGCTATCTGCCAAATTCAACATATGCTCTAAGGCTCAGCAACTTCTTAACCAGTCTCCCATAGTGCTAGATGGATATTAAAAGGACAGAAAAGTTTAGGCACAAAGACTTTGGCACAATACCATAGTTTCCAGTGCCACAAACAGAAACTGATTTGGAAGCTGCTTTTAAAGTACTGAGGGGATGTGAAGGGAGTGGAGAAAGAAAGATGTTTAGACTCCATAAAGAACTTAGATCATGCCAGAAAATAAAAAGAAAGAAAGAAAGAATGAAAGAAAGAAAGGAGGGAGGGAGGGAGGGAGGGAGGGAGGGAGGGAGGGAGGGAGGGAGACAACCTGTCTGACAAGCATATTCCAGCCAAAGTAAAGTGTACAACTCAACTATTCTCCAAACAATACTGCCCAGAATTTAGGAAAGATGTTCTAATACTAGCTTACAGAATGAGGACAGAATAATGAGAACAATGCCAAGTAACTAACCAACATAGCAAGAAGAAAACACATACCAGTACTGTGAATGTGCAAGTTATTAGAGCCATGTCTGGGACTTAGGCTGGGGGAGTTGGGATAGCTGTCCTGGGATTTGGGGCTGCGGGCACTGAAACAACGTACTTCACTGTCAGTTCCATTCACCATCTCCACAAACTGCCGGCACCTTTGCACAAGGGGAAAAGATACAGCACAATTAAGACCAAAGTGGCAGAACAATGAACAAGTAATACAATTCTTTGTACAAAGTATGGAAGCACTTTAGTACCCATGGCAGCAATATTTTGGAACTGAAAAGGATCCTCTGAAAAACCACTTTGAAGAGATTAGCCTAGAAAGCAAGCCTCTGAACAAGTGAAGACTAATAAATAGTCAAAACTCACAGGATTAAACATTATGTGACTGTCCAATTCAAACTCCTGTGGCAAGAAATTAGGTACAAGCTGTATGGGCAGAACACTCTTGGCCCTTATCCCTGTGTATCCTTAGCTGTACCTTCTCCTCTGCTTAAAGCATTACTCAAACAATGGCACAGAGGCACTTATGGTCAAATGTGACATCCAGTCAGGTTTCAGACTCCTGCTTAGTACATCCATAGGATTTCTGCTCATTGGGCTTTAAACTGATGTAGCATGGTAAGAGATGTGGCCATATTTTTCTCTAGGAAAAATTTAACATCAGATAAATAGACAGACAGAGAGACAGAGCTACAATTGTCTGAGTTGCTGTAGTGCAACAGCATTCAATTGTGCTAGATGTGCTAAATATAGGATATGAAGTTCCGGTTATTCTTCTAAGGAGACAAACACTGACAAACCCTAGTGCTCAGAGGAACAAACTAACAAATGAATGCATGGCTCAGCTTGTTTCTATTTCACAACATCTCTTCCTTCTTAATCAGTTTCAAGTACTCAAATCAAAATGTGGTAAGTTACCTGTGTCCACAGACTCACAGAAACTCCTTAGTGAAATAAAATGATCAACTGTACTGAATCATTTTTTTTTCAACTTGAAATGGAACTGATCAGTAGACCAGTGAGTGAAGCTAAAGGTATTAGCTTCATCTCAGCAAAAGAAATGCAAACTGTTGATTTAAGATATATAAGGTGCAACTCTCTTGAGGTATGCATATAGCTCTTTTTAATTTCTCCTAAAAACTGTGTTTTTAGCTATATCATTTTTTTTCCTAAAATGTATGGAAGATATATGCTTTTCTGTGTATATTCCAATAAAATAATCTCAACATAAAGCTTTCAGTCTATGTGAAGATTAATATTTTAACCAAATGTGCTAAATTAGATAACATTATTTACAGCGCTTTTCCTGGAAAACCCGTATCACTGAGCATGGTGCATAGACAAGACCATGTCCATAGTGTGTGCTTGGCTGCCTGCATGGCACCTGAGACATTTAACATGTTTCTGAAATGGGCCATGAAGGGCTGGGAGGAGCCACCACTGGTCATTCACTATCTAGGTGACTTTTTATTCATTTCTTCATGCTTCTGTGGATATTCTTCAGGATTTCCACTACTTGACCAGGGAGCTGGACATCCCATTAACACAGGACATGGACAAGGGCCTTAGTACTCAAGTGGTTTACTTTGGCATTCTGGAGATTCAGTCAGAGATTTATCTTGCCTTGTAGCTCTTACATGTCCTGTTACAGAAAGCCTTAGTGTTAAGGAAGTAAGTACATTGTCAGAGAGCTACAGATTTTCCTGGGGCACCTTAACTTTGCCCCCTGGGCTTGTAGAGGGCATTCTGTAGTTCTCTGGCAGGGGTCATACTGCCATACTATCATATCATATTTCAAAAGCCATGAAAGAAGACTTGTGGATCTGGAAGGAATTCTGGCAGGGTTTTGCTTCCAGAAGGAGGCGCAGACTTTTGGGTGCAACTGGATGCAGTAGGCAGCCTTGATTTTGGGGTCTATTAGGGGCAATAGAAAACTGGAATCTGTAGGGAACTGATTTTCCTTAAGCTATTTGCCATCCTAGTAGTTATCATCATATGGAGAAAGATATTTATCATTAAGGAGGGCTAGTTTTGGTGTGATAAGGTAGTGATCAGAATGGTTGACTGGCAAACTGTCCCATCAGACAGAATATTTCTGCTCATGTTCCACTTTGTGCTGGTTTGCTTGCAGACTAATATCACCTGCTCAGCATGCTATGTTCCAAGTTTGAAAAACCACTGCAGATGCCTTTCAGGCGGAGAGATTTTGAACTTTTGCTCCCGAAACAAACCTCCTGTCTGACTCTTTCCCAGTAAAGTTATGATTCCTTGAGAAAAATAATCCTGGAAGTATTCAACTCATTTGGCCCTGATGTTTAAATCAGGGCAGTGAACCTCTTGGCCTTCTCTGCGATAACAGAAGAATGGTCAGTTTCAGAGGCACTAGTCCTACAATATTTGGTCCAACTTGAGATGCAACAGCTTGTCTCCAGGACCATGGTCTCATACCTTGCAGCCATAATTTTCTTTAGCAAGGCCTATGGCCTTTGCACCATGTTTGCATTTTGTAGAGTGCTGGAAGAGTGGAATGAAGCAATCTACTCAAGTCTGACTTCAAAGGCCCGTTATGATTCCCATACAGGCAGCCATCATGTATCAATTACTTTGGTAGGTTAACACCTTTTGTTCTCCAGTTATGGGTTATTGGCTCCTATTGCTCTGGTCATCCCAATGTTTCTAGGACTGCAAAAAGGTAAAGAAACCTTTTGCTGGAAAATTAACTGCCTTCATCTTTTCTGTGGCAGACTGGAACTTGGTTCAAAGAGGGTTCCAGTCTGCCACCCTATTCTGTGCTCACAAGGGGTACATTTTCAGAACTGCAAGTTGTGAAGAATATATCATAAGCTCTGATCTGGTTTCAGTCTTCAGCTATTCTGCATGTTGTATATCTTTAGTCTGCCTTAATAGGTTTGAACATACTCACTTTAGCATGAAGAGAAGGTTAGGATTGTGCTCTAGAAGTCCTGGGTATAGCTGCTGTGTGGCTTCAATGGCTTCCCCAACTCTTCCTGCTAAAACCAGCTTTTGTATTCCTACAGATGAGAGAAGAACTGAGATGCAAGCTGTCCTACTATTCCAATCCATAATCCCATATACAGACAAAGAATCAGAACTTAGTTTGTCTACCAGACAGTTCACCTAGGCAGGCATTTTTCCCAATAAAAAAATAACATTTATGGAAAAATAGAGAAGTTGCATGGACGAGCAACAATGGGCATGAAGCCAACTCCTATATAAGGTTCTCTACCCCACAAGCATCAACGTATGGCATTAGATCCTGTCCCTGCTACAATTTATGAGAGGCTGTAGCAATCAAAGAACAGGGTTTTCCTATGATGACTTCTACTCTTCGATTCTCTCTCTCCAGGCCTTAGGTGTTTCTAAGGGTGCGCTTTTTGAAATGATCAGGGACCATAGTCCCCAACCCCGATGTATGTTATATATATATATTTTAATTAATTTATTAAAAATCCAAAGGACAATACAAAGTAAAACACGGTACAAAGGCCGTACAAAATAGAAAGAGGTTATAACAAGAATCAATACCATGGAGTGCTCAACCAGAGTTCTGAACCACATGGTGAGAGCTCCAGTGTAAGTATGGTGTGTCATTCAAAAAATCAACACAAGGGTGCCATATTTTTTCAAAGTTGTCCTGTGTGGCGCAACCTTTTGTTAACCTTCTATTATGCGCCAGCTTTTCCAGCAGCCATGTATCCCAGATTCTTCCCCACCATCTGTTGATAGAGAAATTGCCTACTTTCCAATTGGCGGCAATTTCCAATCCAGCATTTATGAGAAAGAAATTAATCAGATCCTTGTGGTTCAGTTGTTTACATTGTGAGTCATATATTGAAAACAGCTGGAGGGCAGGACAAGCAATTACTGTTTGCTTTGTAACCATACTAATATTTTTCAAAACCTCCGACCAAAAATGGGTTACAACAGGGCAGGATATCCACATATGAAGGTAAGTACCCTTAGAACCACAGCTGATGCTGTTTTCATGATGTAACTCAGTTAAACAGGTGTAAGGTACCACTTATGGACCAATTTAAGGGTATACTCTTTAAATTTGGTTGTGGAAGATTTATATGGGGGCGATGTCCAAATTTTCAACCAGTTTGCATCCAATATCTGAATGTCAAGTTCAGCTTCCCATCCTGATTTACTTAGGAGACCTCGACCATAGGTCTCATCAATTAACCATTTATTAATTTTTGATGCCAACCCTTTCAGAGAGAGATCCTTTGAGACACATATATTTTCAAATAGAGACAAGCTGCGTGGAAGTTCCCCCATGTGGGTCAGTCTGGTAATAAAACTTAGTATTTGATACAAGGGGAACCATGTAGGGGGATCAGGGGATAACATCTGTATCAATTCCTCCCTCGATTTTGTTTTGGAATTGTGAAATAAATCATGAATTGTAAACAGTGCTTTGTCTTTCCAGTTTCTGAATTGGGAAAATTTGTGGTTGTAATAGAAATTTGGATGGAGAAGGAAGGCCTGATTGGTGATGGGTAAGGTACGAGAACATGTTGCTATTTTTTCCATGTCAGAAATGTGGTTTGTAAACATGGGTTTGGAGCCTTTTTAACATCTCTGTTGGTTAACTTGGAGAATATAATTCTCACTCCTTCAGACAGATCATGTTCTAATTCTAATGCTACCCACTTAGTAAACTGGTCATTTCTAATTAGCTGAACAAGCTGGCAAATCTGGAAAGCTTCAAAGTATAGCTGTACATTTGGAATGGCAAGACCACCATTCTGAGATTGTGAGTATTTAACTGTCTGAGGAAAACAAAGTCTCTTACCATCAAAAATAAAATTATTAATCAAATTTTGCCATTTTGTGAAGTATGAGGGCGAAGGGGTTAATGGATTTGAAAAAGAAAAAAAAGTTTTGGAACAAGGAACATTTTAACTATAGCGATTTTGCCCAGCAAGGAGAGGGTGATGTATGTTATATAGGAACCAAAGTACTAGATGTCTGCATCCCTTGAAAGACGGACTACCACTACATGGGGGACTCTTGAAGGTTCTGAGTCTGAGATGAGGAACCTGAGGAGTCTAACAATATCCAATGTTGTTGAATTCCAACTCCCATCAGCCCCAATCATGGCCAGTGATAGTTGAACATCATATGGAAAGCCAAAAGTTTCCCCACATATGTTTTCATGGGAGGGCGTAATAGAAAATGCCCACTCCTGCAACCTTATCTGCCAGTGGTTTGTGTTTTTTAAAAAGTACATAATTTAAACATTACAGTTGGTGCTAGGCTATAGCACTTCAGCTATAGAGTTCTATAGTCTTCTATCTTATATGCTATTTAACTGCTACAGAAACTATTCAAAGGCTACAGAGAGGTAACAATAATATGCTATTTCTCCATCTGCTTCAGTGAAGGGACAGAATGCTCTTCTGGTCTGCAAAGTTAAGTAGTTGTCTTAACCAAAAGAGTTACACTCTGGCTTAAAGAGCAGTTCACAGATGCTGTTATATCAGATCTTACTTCAGGTGGTAACTATGGCATGAAGTATGTTCCACCATCTTACATTGGTGAACAAACAGCAATCTCCTGCATAGAAAAGCTCTAGGAATGTACTCTAGTAATATCAAATTTAGGCTGCACACACACCATACATTATAAGAAGGAAACAGGAAAGAATCCAGCAGCGCTTTTAAGACTGATTTATGTAATTTTAACTTAGCCTTAAAAGTTTAGTTAATTAAAAGTAATAGCAGATTCCCTTCCCCGGCCCTCTCCTTTTTATACTGAAACATTCCTCAATCTTTGAAAACGTTATAAATCAGTTTAAATATGAAGTCTACTTAGACTAATAATGCTGTGAAATATTGTTGCAAGATTGACTAACATTAATTACATGGAACTTCTCAATAATCAAATGGCTTCTGATGAATTTCTGGGCATTGCTAAATGTGCATTTTTGCCTTCTGAGATGCTTTTACGACTTGAAGCCTGAGTATACAAGCCTGTCTGATTAAGATAATCTTTAGAGGTCCTTCTCTGCTCCTGCCTTCAGAGGATAGAAGGGTGGTAACTACAGACAGGAATTCCTCTGTGATGTCACCTCCATCTGTAAAATTCCTTTTTTTTGGAGAAGTTCATCTAGTGCAAACGTTGATGTCAGGTATAAGCGTACAAATTTTTAATTGCATACTATGAGCTTATCTGATGATATAATACTATAATTTAATTTGTTTCTCTAACCAAAACTTGGGAGCCACTGTGGCAAAATGATGGTCTGTCAAAATAGTCAAAATATTAATAATTCAGTGATCAGTAACTCAGGGAGAGTTATTAATTGGTCAATAATTGCATGGATTTGTTCAACCAGAGTTAGATACACTGCATTAAAATATTTATGGAAATACTGTACATCTATACACTAAAAGCAATGACTTCAAATTCTTTTCATTTTAAGAGTTAAAAAAGAATTTTTAAAGAATAGGCTGGTATGCTTCTTAATTTCTCACAGAATTTAGTTTGGGAGTGGCAAGACACAGAAAGGAATGCTGAGGTCCTGGAGAACAGTCAGACAACAGCAGCTGAGAAAAGGACAAGAGGAAACCAGGTAGGACACTGATGTTCTGACTTCTGACCACTGACCACTTCCATTCAGCAAGTAATCCTGCAGACACTGGACCAAAGTCACACTGCAGGCAGGAAGAGCTGTCTGCAGAAGACTTTAGAGAAAGTAGCATAAATTAAAAAACAACTTACTTTGCCTGTTCTTTATGGAAATCTGTTCTTCCTGGATTGTACTTTCAGTCACCCTGGCAAAGGCAGTTGCTGTGGCACAGTAGCCATGATGAACCAGATAGGAAGAGACCATACTGGAAAACATTAAAAAATAAGCAGACAATGAGCATCACAGCCAATGTAGATCCACAGCAAAGCTGAAAAAAATATCTCAAGGGTGAAATTAATGTGAGGTCAGTTCGATGTGTCCCCAGAGATATTCTGGACTCTGCTTCCCACACTGAAAATATTTCTGCGGTGAACAAAGACATTTTGGAAAGGGAATGACAGGCCTCACTTACATGATATTTACATAAATGAACCACATAGAATTTCAACTACTAAGGGAGAACAAATGTGCTCCTTCTTTACTTTAACTATGAATGGTAAATTTAAAAAATACTATGGGCCTGTACAGATTCTACACACATATACAGAAACAACATCCCAGTATGGGAATACCGAAAAGATTTTTTTTCAATATAAGAATATAAATATAAGACCAATAGATTAGGAAAACCTGCAATAAACCATTAAATATACCACCTGCCTTACTGAGATCTGCAGCTGTTCTATCGTTCTGTCTCAATCCTTTCTGCAAGCCAGATCTTGCATTAATCAGTGCTATAAATAACCCAAAACAAATTAATAGGCTGTATAAAAATCTTTAAAAGATACATATTTTTATTAATATCCCAAGGCAATAGATTCCAAAGAGAATATGTGTTAAAAAATGTTGCTTATTGACTTTGCCAGGATTCACTGAGATTTTGTTTTATGGGAAGCAAGATTTTCATAACTCCTAAGATTCTGTTGCACAGCTATATATATTTAATGCTTTGTTTTCCCTACTGCTTTAGGGACATAAAGAGAAGTTATTAATTTTCTCTAAATTATCATCTTCCCTTCAACGTCTGGTTCCCTTGGTTGTTAGTAACTTGTCTCCAGAGAACCTAAAAAAGGGATCAAGTCATGCAGGTTTCTGAAAGCAGCACATCACTCTGAGATTGCTACTGAAGATGAGGCATGTATGGTTTTAGAAAATAACATAGTAACAAAACAGGTGCAGGGCAAGCAGCCAGTTCATTTTTCACTCATTACCATTCTAATACCTCTCAAACACCAGCTTAATCATTGGTATAAAAGGAGATAAATATCAGGAAAGGAGGTGGTGAATGTACTTTTAACACAAACAACGCTGCAGCAACAACCAGTTTAAATTCAATTTTTAGTCAAAAGAAACCACAGCACCCACTCACTTCTGCAGCATGGCTTGCCATTCACCTAGTCGGTCACCTATGGGAAATCTCTTTATGGTGCCCTGAATCTTTGCTCGCCACTCTCTCATGTAATCTTCAATGTCAAAAACAAATGGCTGCTGACCAAAGTTGGCATCCACTATCTCTCCAGGTGTCTGGAGCCCCACAGTGGGATACAGATTGGCCTGCCAAAAGAAGAAAACCACATTAAAATCCCAAGCCCTTTAGGGAAGGGAGCAACAAAACAAAGACAAAATGTTTTTCTAAGGGCAGAGGGGTTGATCTTCATTGGGGAAGCATGAATGAAATCACTAGGCCAGACAGTTGTGATGGATATTGGTCAAAAAGCATATCAGTGAAACCTACTTATAAGCAACCAACTGGCCACAAATATTTTAAAAAAAGAAACCAGACTTTATTGGATCTTCTGTGATTTCCAGCAGCAGTTTAGGACCAAATGATTAACCTCTAGAATCAGACAGGAGAAATGTAACACAGAACAGTATAATGGGTAAACAGTATCATGCATATTCTAAGAAAGGCAGGAAATAATAAAATAAATAAAACTTAATAAATTCTTTCCACTGATAGTTACAGAATGCATTTCATAATTTGTCGAGGATGTCAGTTTTTCCTTATTTCACTTGAAAGCCTTTAAATATCTATTTGCTTTATAAACAATTGTAGCTACCTGTGGCTAATGCACACTCCCACACATCTTTGCAAAAGAAACAAGCACTGTGTAGAGCAAGACTTCAAGCACATCCATCTTGGAAAAACAAGAGGACTGCTTAGAAAGCATAGATGGTAATCACAAGTGGAAGAATACAGTTCCCAAAATTTTGAAGTCTAATCCAAATGGAAATTCACAGTCAAAAGTGAACTTTCAAATACCATATGGAATCAAACACCCTTTGGTTGGCAGAAGAACATTCTAGCAAAACAAAGGAGCAGCTTGTAAACAGTTAGATGGCCAAAAGCAGCTTTCTCCAATGTGCATTCCTTCTGATGTTATGGCCTACAACTCCAATCACCCCTTACCACTGGCAAGGTTATGTGGGGATAAGAGTCTACAATCTGGAAGAACACAGGCTTGGGAAGGTTAGTTTAAACTTTAAAGTATACGAGAGCTGCAAGATAAGGTTTGAAGTAGTTTAGAAGATGCCATTCTCCCGTTTTTACATGCCCTTGCCAAGGGAGTCATACCAGTGAATGCATACTGGTACTCTTCAGTGCACAACCAGAAGGCACAGAAGAAAGCCAAAGAACTAAATGAAAAATACTTGTGCAAAACTCTTTGAAGCAGAAGTATGATAGTAATGAGAAAATCAAAACAGTGGAAAGGACTGGATAAAGAACAGCTTATAGGCGAATGGAGATCAAGGACTCTTCCTTAGTACTAACCAGCAGGCAAACAATTTAGAAGTGAGATACTACCTCTTGTCCCTAGATAGCTGCCCATTAGGGCACAACAAGTTTAATATAAGCAAGTATGCTACAGATTGCAGACTAACTGTATCACAGATGTTCAGAATGCTATTTCCCAAGAACAGAGATCACTCATGACTATGTTAACAACTTAACTTTCATTCTACTTTCACTGAAGAAGGCAACATACTACAGTCTTGAACATGTAAAAGAACATAGATACTTAACAACTCCATGATATTCTGGATAATGAAAAACTCTTTAGTTTTTTTGTCCTGAATTCTCACAGAGAAAGAACTGGTCAAGATGAATATAAACAGATTAAGTCTGACATTTTACATACAGGTCAACTACCAAGTTCTTACGTATGGTAGAAGACAGGGTAGTAAATCAGGGAGAAAACTAGCCAAGGCAGCTACATGCTAGAAAACAGAGAACAGTAACTTTGGATCTTCAAGTGGTCATCTGTGCCCTTACTCAAAAGGTTTTGTGCCTGCGCAGAGACCTCCACTGGAATGTTCCAGAGCAGAGTAGCTTGGTGGAAATCCTGCCCCCTCTTGTATTCTGCACATGATCCTGCCCACCAAGCTACCATTTCCTTGGTTTCAACATCTGCTGAACATCAGGGACCTGAAAGAGGGGAGGCTTGTGGGAGGGCATAGATGACCAGTTGAAGAACCAGTTACAGATAAGCAACCTATTCTTCTTCATGGTCTCTGTGCCTCACTCAATAGGTGACTAAAAAGCTTACCAAAGGAAGGAGGGTAAGATCACTGTACAACTGAAGACAAAACAGCCTTCCCAAAATGAGCATCCTTTCTAGCTCTGCAGTCCAGTCTGTAATGACTAATAAAAGTAGAGGGCTGAGACCAGGAAGCAGCCTTGCACAAGTCTTGTAAGTAGATCCCCCATAGAGCAGCTGATGATGATGAAACAGCACTCATAGAGTGTGCTCTCAGATAGGCAGGTAACAGTTACTTACAAGTTTGCAGGAGAGGTGTAGTCTCCACAACCCATTTCGAAAGTCTCTTGGTTGACATGTTACCACCCTTATGACTACCATCATAGCAGACAAACTATTAGACCAGCCAAATGACATAGTTCTTTGCATATAAAAGGACGAAGCATGATGCACATCTAGTGAGTACAGTGACCTCTCTAACAGTATAGTAGCTTGAGGATAAAAAGTAGGCAGTACAACAACTTGTAATAAACTCTGAGATCACCTTAGGAAGAACGGAGATGTCAGGGTGAAGGACTATTTTATCTCAATGAAAGACTAAAAAGCATTCATCATAATGTAATGCAGCTAGTTCCCTGGATCGATGAGTCAACATCACCACCACTGGAGAGACAGTCTTAAAAGTGAGGAGATGCTTGAAAGTGAGGAGTTGCCAAACATTCAAGGGGATAGCATACTGACTGGAACAACACCAAGGACAGTGACCATGGAGGTGACAGAGGGGAGATTGGAGGGCAAAAATGAGCTAATCCTCTCAAAAATTTACCACTGGATCTGGCAAATGACTGGTAGGCAACCAGTGCTGCTAAGTAGACTTTAAAAGGAGGAAACAATAGACCTCACTCCTTCAGAGACAAAAGAAAGTGAAACACTTTCAAAGGTATACCACTACTGAGGGCTCGGACCAGACCTCTGCAAATTCACATTTTTTGAAACACTCCCTGTAGCCTAAAGAGTCTATGGTGCTATCCTCCATGTTGAGAGGTGAAGCAGGGAGACATTTGGTTGAAGAACACAGCTACTTGAGTGAGACAAGAGGCTCACTGTGCAAGGAAAAGTGATGTGACAACCATGGGATACCGCTAGAAATGGACCAAATCCAGGCTGTCTGGGTCTAAAAGGAGTACTCAGAATGGTGTTTGAGTGACTCCGGGCAAGCTTGGCTATCACTCTGCTGAACGGTGGAAAGGATGGAAACAGATACAGGAGACACTCCATCCACAAAAAAGGAACACACCTCCCAGCGAACCTCTGGAAGTTTACCTGGAACAGAACTGTTGACACTTGCACTTGGCTTTTGTAACAAAGAGGTGTATCTGAGGAGTTCCCTAGAGTGCTGAGACTGACAGATAAGTCTGTTGAGACAGCCGCCATTCATGTTGAAGAGCCCACTGTGGCTGACACCATCTGCAAGAGTGTTGTCTAAACGAGCAAGGTGAATGGCTAATGGATATATTGAACTCTGTGGGCACCAGTCCCAGAAGCAAGTTGCTAGATCCAGGAGAATAGAGTGCCACCTTGATGGCTGACGTAGTAGACTGTGGTTGTGTTATCTGAGAAAATTTGCACTATTTTCCCCAATAGAAGTCTCTGGAATGATCTGAGGGCCTTGAGAACTGCTAGAAATTCTAGGGCATTGATGTGAAGGTCCTTCTAGTGGCATGTACAGTGTCCCCAAATGGTCAAGTATTAACAATGTGCACCTCAACCTGTCACTGATGCATACATGATCACCATGATCAAAGGCTGGGGTGACTTGAAGGGAATGACCACACAAGAGTTTAAAAAGCAGATCCACCAAAGCAAGAGATGTTCTTACTAGTTAAAGAACAACCAATCTGTTGCACTGATCATCACAAAGTGTATCTGATGAACCAATGTTGAAGTGAATGGAGCTTGATGCAAGAAACAAGTTTTACAGCCGTAGTGGCAACCATGAGGTCCAGCAAATGCTGGATGTGGAGAGCTGAACATACAGGATGGGAGAGGATCTGCAGTGTTGTGTTGCACAAGGTAAGTGCCCTCATACTAGGAGTAGCACCTATCAAACTAGAGTCCAAGATAGCCCCCAAGAAGTCGATGAGGTGAATGAGTTATAAAATCAACTTCTTCGGATTTATGCTGAGGTCCAGACATAACAAGAGTGAGGTGTAGGTCTTGGTATAGCTTTTTTTTTTTTCTTTTCTTTGCAGGATGCCACTCACTGAGGTGAAGATATGGTATGACCTCTTGAGTCCTGAGACAGGAGATTACTACAGCCATTTGGTGAAGACCCTCGGTGCAATGGCCAGTCTGAAGGGCAGCAATTTGTACTGATACAGATCCTCCCCAATTGTGAAGTAGGTATTTCCTGTGATGTGTTTGAATGGCAATGTGGAAATACATGTCCCATAGGCAAACCAGTCTCCCTTCCTCAGGAATGGAAGGATGGATGCCAGTATTACCATGTTGAACCTGTGAGGACGGAGGTATTGGTTCGTTCCACGGAAGTCTAAGATGGGACGGAGGTTACCATCTCTTTTTGGGACTGTGAAATTGCAGAAGTATCCATTCCATGTACAGCAGAGTGAAAGTTTCTCAATAGTGACCTTGAGTAGTATGGTATCAATCTCCTCCAGCAGAGTTGGGTGCAGGGAGTAACACAGAATATGCCAATGGGAGGAATACTTGAAACTTGATGGTGCAACCCAAATGGACTATATTAAGAACCCAGGTGTCTGTGCTGATATTCCACCAGGTAGTATAATGGTGGGATAGTTTTGGAACTTTGCTGACATCAGTGTTAGCTAAACGGAAACTCAGCAGAGGTAGCAGGATGAATCAAAAATGAGACTTCATGGAAGACAAGGACCTCTTAGAAGACTGCTGACAATGTTGTCTGAAGTAACTGAAAGTGGAGGAGGATGGCAAAGAAACAGGATGGCCTGGATGGAGATTTGGTGTGGTAGGAGGCAGATGATGTTTTTTGCCAGGATGAGTGAGAGGAATGGCTTTGTTGCTGAAAATGTTGTTGCTGAAACCCCATCTTTTTCTCTGTAACCCTCTGGCCTTGGAGAGATGCTCCATCAAGTCATCTGTGGACAAGTGGAACAACCCTTGACTATCAAAGGAGAGGTCTTCTATCCCCTTCCTTGTACCTTCTGTAAGGCCTGCCAATTGCAGCCAAGCGTATTGTCTGAGTGCCACTGCCACCACTATAACCTGTGCTACACACTCAACGGAGTGACAAGATGATTGGATTTGTTGAGACACAAGAGACTGGACTTCCTGATGGAACTAGAGAGCTGCCACTATCTGCTCATCAGGTAGGCATGTCCCATAAGAATTTTCGATACAGGCCTCTGTATTCACCACTCAAGTAGAAAGTGCAGCTGCATAGTAGAATCTTCTGCCAAAGATGTCTAGGTGTTTGCCCTCCCTCCATGGCAGTCTGGAATGTACCTTTTTTCCATCCTTCATCTGGGATGCTTCCACCACAATGGAATTTGAGGTGGGGTGAATGAATATATAGGAAAGATCTGTCTGAACATCTTATACAATTGTTCCAGGCACCTTGGCATTGGTGGCAGAGGAACAGGCTGTCTGTTTTATGACCTCCTGCAAACCCAGCAGGAAGAGAATTGTGGCAGATGAGGGTGCTTGATTGTTGACAATCTGAAAAATTGGATCAGCGACTGGAGCAGGTGGAGTGGAAATATCTAAACCAATTGCCTTTGCCATACATAACACTATGTTGGCAAGCTGTTTAATGTCCTCTGGAGGTGCCTCAGGAGTGACATCAGCTGTTGGAGGGGAAGACATGGAAGAATGTTGACAGTCTGAAGAAGAGAAACCTGAGTCACAGAAGAGCCTGAAGATGATGCTAGTGGCACTTGAACTTGTGCAGCAGTAGGTTGTACTTGATAGGTCAGAGCTGGAGGAAGAACCAATGGTACCAACAGCGGAAGAGCAGATATAGCAGCAGTGGGGGTAATAAGTGAGGATGTGAGACGAGGTGGAGATGGAGGCAGCCAGGAGAGGATTGCTGTAATGTGGGGAAGCGGTGACGGGGAGCCTACAGTCAGATTGTAGGTTGCAGTGACTCCCAACACAGAGGAACCAGTAAAGTAGGTGGTGAGGCCTGAGCAATTGGTACCTGCTGTCGATCCAAAGAATGGGATTGAGGTTGGGAAGGAGATCTATGAGGATAACCCCTCAATGATAGCGAGACTGAATGAGATTGTGACCCGGAACAGAGTCAACTCAGAGACCTGCAAGGAGATAGGTACTGATAGGTTTAGGCATGGCACTGATCCCAGTACGAAGGATAGTAGAACCAAGAAGATCTTAGCAGCTCTTTCTAAAGATGCTCCCACTGATACTGATCCATGTACGAGATGGAAGCTAACGGTGAATCCTCACGTAAGCTATACTCTGTGCAACGCAGCCTGGAAGAGAAGTAAGAAGGGTCTTGATAAGAAGGGGATCTGTCATGGCTGTGATAAGAGTATCAATCCTAAGCAAGAGGTAGAACTGGCAAATGTGAAGTCCAGAGTGAAGCTTCTCTCGATGCTGAAGAAGAAGCTTGATCTCAGCTTGAAACAGTCTTCAGTAATGACGGTTCAAGCACTTCCTCCACCTCAGGAACAAGTGATAAGGAGGCCGAAACTGGAGTCAGAGTTGAAGAGGGTACTGGGTGACTGACAGACAGTACTGATCGACTCACAGGTGATGTCACAGAAGCAACCAGGGTATCAGTATGCTTTGTTTTCTTTGTAGAGTTCAGCTGGGTCTCTATTACACATACAGCCCTCAGCAGAGTACCTCTTCTTTGTCAACTTCTCCTTAGAGATTGAAACTGAAAATGTCTCCAATGCAGCAGGTTCAGCCGTCGGTACCGAAGGTGGTGCAGTAGGCTGTGATACCAAAGGAGACTGAGTCAGTACTGATTCCATTGGTTTTGTGGTCTGTACCAATGATTTTCTTGACATGTTTTATGGAATCATAGAGTTGGATGAGGCCACAGGGGCCATCCAGTCCAACCCCCTGCTATGCAGGAACACACATCAGAGCACTCACAACAGATGGCCATCCAGTCTCTGTTTAAAAACCTCCAAAGAGGTTCTTGGAGACACTGTCATTGAGGCAGAAAACAGAGGTGTGCTTTTGGCAGCCTTCTCTGGTACCTTCAATGATCTCTCCCAAATGAACGATCTGAGATGGGAAGCTCAATTTTTTAGTGTCTGAGAGGTAAACTGCCTACAGATCTTGCACTTGTTGACATTATGCTCCATTCCAGGACGTATAGACACTCATTAGGAGCATCCAACAAGGAAACCTTTCTATTACAGGAGTGCAGTGTTTATACAGAGACACAGAGGCCATGAGAAGAGGGGAAAGAGAACACAAGAAAGAGGAAAGGGGAGAAGGAGGACAAAAGAGAAGTATAGAGTTTCATCTATGGAATATGCTGCCTCAGAGTATGGTGGAGTCACCTTCTTTGGAGGTTTCTAAACAGAGTCTGGGTGGCCATTTGCTGGGGGTGCTCTGAGTGTGTGTTCCTGAATGGCAGGAGGTTGGACTCAATGGCTGTTGTGGTCTCTTTCAACATCATGAGCCTTTCTGCACAACACTCTTATAGTGCTATTATTCCACTTTCAACAGCCTATGGAATCCTGGGGTTTGCAGTTTAGGGAGGGGTATTTAGAATTCTCAGCCAGAAAGCTCTTTGGCTTCAGTAAAGTACAAACCCAAGAACTGCACAGGATTCTATGATTCTATATGTATATATCTATGCCTATGTGTGCATGTGTGCATGCATGCTTGTGTGCGCGTGTATAGTAAGAAGCTACTCAACAGCGGAACAAGCCAGGAGGAATGACTCAAATGGTAGATGGAAAGAAACTAAGGGGATGGCAGGACCACGCACAGTAGGCAGGAGACGACAGAGTTCTCATCAAGTTACTCAGCTCTGGAACATTCTGGTGGAGGTATCCATGCAAATGCAAAACCTATTGTTTGAGGTACAGAGACCATGAAGAAGTACTCCTTAAATTGTTTACTGATCCTCAAGTGAGAACAAACACTGTATTGATCTAATCTGATATTTACAGAGACCCTGTTCCTCCACTGGTCCCTGAACTCTTTCCCACCTGTTACTTTAGAAACATTAAGTTATTTATATCCTCATAATACACACAAACACACCCCATTTAATGAGTCACATGTAGCTGTATTGTAACTTAATACTTCCAGGCTCTGGTGTATTGATGTTTGAGTAGAAAAACAGCAGAGAACAAGCAGCCATCAGATTAACATCTACAATAGAGGATGGCAATATACAATTCATGTGCCTCCCCTAGATATCCTGGACTCCGTGATGTCCACTGCAAAAACTGTTTTGGTAAACAGAGGCCAGTTTCTACTCTTGGGGGCACTTTGGTGTTTCCATTTGCCCTCCAAGCCCCCAGAAGGAACTGAAACAGATAACAGACTTAACTTTTCCTTCTCAATATTTTCAGGTGTGTTGTGGCCCAGAGTGAGTCTAGGGGAAGAAAACTGCCTCCTGCTCTATCTTACTCATAGATATTCAAAATGGCTTTAAACTTGGCTTGAGTAGTCTAGCTGCTCATGCTGAAAAGGAAGTCTGACTTAATTCACCATGCGCACTGAAGGTCAGCAGCTGGCTTTGCATTCCAGTCTATGAGTCAAAAAGAAAGGGACTGTCCTGATTTCAAGGTACTTATGTTACAAAACAGAACAAAACATTTCAGAAACTGGGATTCCCTTTTGTTTCCTTACTGAACTTGCATTGCTGAATAATTCACTAAGAAGTTATTTTTAGTTTGCTAAAGGTAGCCAAGGCAAAAATGAAACAGTCTATTATTTATTTAAGGTTGAAGTCTTGTTTTGTTTATTTTGAAAAAGAAGCCATATCCCTGCAAAAGTATTAAGCGGGAAAAGAATCTTTCAATACTTTTGTTATCTTAACACTTTAGTTTCTTGTCGACTCTCAGCAAATTCCAGAAAAAGTTTAATAACTGCCAGCTCCTTTCTGAAACTGCTTCTCTAAGGGACATGCAGGCTTGTCTGCAATTGAAGCACATCAAGTACAGTCTAATACTAACCTCTTCCAGATGGTATGGCAAAGACAAGACATAAGTACATCCCAGTCACCCCCCACGTCAATTTGTATATCTTATTAGAATACTGAAAATAGTTGTACTTACAGGGAGGTCTGTAAAGGCTATACCTGAGGAGAAAAAATATTAGAATTAAGATAACAAAAACTTTCTCATTTACCTATAACTACAACTTTACACATACTACAACATATCAACAAATTCTAAGTTGGGCTCTAGCAGACACAAGTGGATGTGAATTAATAGAATCTTCTGTTCATTTCTACCTTCTTTGATATTGTGCCCAACAAGAAATATTACAGTGCAATCCTATTGGGCTTTACTCTAGAGCAAGGAGAGGAGCATGGGACCCTTTGGTTGTTGCTGGACTCAACTACCAGCAGGGTTGCTGGGACTTGGAATCCAGCAACATCTAAAATGCCACATGATCCCTTCCCCTGTTTTGTAGAGTCCTATATTCAAAGAAAACCATAGACCCACTTGAAAATTGCATTTTCCATCCTTAAAAATGCTTCAAACCACACCTAGAAAAAGACTTTTGGGCTCTTACTGATGGAACATTCATGGGCCATTTCTGTCTTATGCAATGTCATCTGACGGTGCATAACAGCTCTATGTGAGGCCATTTTGCTCCATCCAGGTAAGATCAGATAACACAGATGCTGAAAGGAGTGCACAGAACTCAGAGAGCCCTGAATTTCTAGAAGAATCACTGTGGTTAGCAATGATAATTGCTAGCCACATTGTTAGAATTTCTAACAAATTAGAATACATTAAAATTCCTGATAAATTAGCAGCCTGGTAGCCTCCAGATGTAACTCTCATAAACTCCATGAAGCACAGACAATGGCTTATGAGATTCGTACTCCAAAACCTGGAAAGTACCAGGTTCCCTATTTCTGAACAAGATACTTCTCTGTCCTCTTTCCTTCTCAAGAACACAAAGCAGATAACATTTTTCTTTTTACTACTACCAACCGCAGTTTCTAGTAATAAGAAGAATTTCAAAATAAAAATGGAGGATGAAATCACATACAATAGTAGTAGATTTTAAAGAGAGAAGGTTGGCACTAAAACATATTAAAAACCTCATAAATTTTACACACTGCAAAATAAACCTTAGAATTTGGGACTATATAGAAACCAAGCATAACTGCGGTACTTCAAGTGGTCATCTTGAAGAAGATGTGCCCCTACACATATGGGTTTTGCATCTGCCTAGAGACATGTCTCAAAAAGTTCTAGAGCTTGGCAAAGATCTTATATCTATTTCAGACAATTCCAGTTCTGATAACAAAATCTTGATTTGCCCAATGTAGAAGAGATATATCCAACTTTATTTGGAAAGGGAAGAAACCAAGAATAAGTTTCAGACCCATGACAGATACTAGGAACAGAGGGGGATTCAGTATCCTGGATTTAAGTTTGTATTACAATGCGGCCTGTCTTATCCGGCTGAAACCATGGATTCTATTAAAAATTCTAAATTGGGTATGATCTGCATTTTGGATGGCATGCCTTTCTATGCTATAATAAGGCTAAAGTTTAGAAATCATTTATAAATCATGCAAGTCTCAAGGCTCTATATAAGATATGGGGAAAAATACAGATTGTTGTTATGTAACAAAATGTATTTTTGGTTCTTCTCTTAGAAGCACTCACTATTAAAGAACTGCGGAGTTATGGACATGGTTAACTTATCATGACCTTTTGATGCAGCAAGGAGATGTATATCAGCCAAAAGATAGACAGCAACTATTAGAAGAAGGATTAAATATTCAGTGGTTCTCTTATTTTCAGATAGTAGCAAAGTCTAGGACCGATATGAAGACCACTGGTGTAGATGCAAATATTTATATATAATTATAACAGAAAGATTATTCTCTTTTTTTTAAAACTAACCTCAGCAATACCACTGATGTTAATAGAGGTAAGGAAGAGAACATGCCTCCTTTACTTAAATTTTCACCATGGGAAACAACTTGTGGGTAAAAAGGAATGAAACAATAGAGCTTTAGCATTAAGATTAGTATTAATTTTGGGAATATAAGAATTACTCTTATTATTATTATACTCCTTCTTTATCATTCCCTTTTTTTGTGTCTAAGTAAGGTTGATATGAAATTTTGTTTTGTTTCAACCTGTGCCCCCTTTGCATGGGGAAGTCAATCTTTGGGGGGTTTTTCCTTGTTTTTTTCTTCTTCTGTTGTAGTAGTTGTTTTTTCTACATGTCCTCTTCTTTCTTGTCTTTTTTCTCCCTTTTTTTCTTTTTTTCTTCAGCTTCTCTTCTCCTTCAATATTCCTCCAATTTTTCCCTCTTTTATGGGTCATTAAATGCGTAGGACTAAGTAATATTAATAATGTATAATTTACATACTTTTATAATTTGTATATCTAAATACACTTCTCTTTCCATACTTTTTTCTCTGCTTGAATAATTTATATTGTCAGTTTTTCTTCTTCCTTATGTAATTGGCTTTGTTGTTACTAAGGGATTTTGGGCTCACAGTATCTATTACTTCTCGATGTATTTTTCCTTTCCTAACTATACTTAATGTAAACAAATTTTATTTAAAAAAAGTTCTAGAGCTGACCAGCTTGGCGGGGACTTCTCTTCCTCTTTCACATACCATGCATAGAAACACAGAATCATAGAGCTGGAAGAGACCCCAGGGGCCATCGAGTCCAACCTCCTGCTATGCAGGAACACCCATCAAAGCATTCCCAACAGATGGCCATCCAGTCTCTGCTTAAAAACCTCTAAAGAAGGAGATTCAACCACATTCAAAGGCAGCATATTCCACTGCCAGATAGCTCTGACCGTCAGGAAGTTCTTCCTGAGGTTCAAGTAGAATCTCCTTTCCTGCAGTTTGAATCCGTTGCTCCTTGTCCTAGTCTCTGGAGCGGTAGAGAACAAGCCTGCTCCCTCCTCAACATGACATCCCTTCAAGTATTTAAACATGGCTATCATGTCCCCTCTTAACCTTCTCTTCTGCACACTAAACATACCCAGCTTCCTAAGGCGTTCTTCATAGGGTATGGCTTCCAGACCCTTCACCATTTTGGTTGCCCTCCTCTGGACAGGTTCCAGCTTGTCGACATCCTTCTTGAACTGAGGTGCCCAGAACTGGACACAGTATTCCAAATGAGGCCTAACCAATGCAGAATACAGTGGTACCGTTACCTCCCTCGATCTAGACACCATATTCTTATTGATGCAACCAAGAATCGTGTTAGTTTTCTTGGCTGCCGCGTCACACTGCTAACTCATATTCAGCTTGTGATCTACCACGACTCCTAGATCCTTTTCACATGTACTGCTACCCAGCCACATGTCCCCCATCCTATACTTGTGACTTTCATTTTTTCTGCCCAAGTGCAGGACCCTACATTTCTCTCTGTTGAAATTCATTTTGTTAGCTTTGGCCCAGCCCTCCAATCTCCTTGGCAATTCTCAAGGCTGAGGTGAGATAGCCGGGGTTGTCTTCCAGGCCATAGGAGCCATTTCCTTGGCAGGAGAAGGCTGCGAGCTGTTGGCACAGTAGGAGGTGGATCAAGATTTTGATGTTGGATGAGTTGGTGAGATCTCAGCAATGGCTGCAGGGTGATGCTTATGCTTCAACCCTTTTCTCTGGCTTTGGCTTGTCCTGATTAGCTGGGGCCAAGCTATTGGCTGATGTGTGTCACTTCTGAGCTCCCTTCAAGTGGCCTATCTCGTACTTGTACTTGGTCTTCAGCACATGCACTCCATGGGCCTGAGTATTTGACACTGAGGTAGAGGTGGTTGGCTTGGCTGGCTCCATGGTAGGTGGCAGGGTTGATACAGAGACAGAAGGCTTTGAGGGAGCCATTGAGGAGGTCAACACTAATGTGGTAGTCAGTACTGACAACACTTTTATCCTCAGATTTTTGGTGAGGGAAACAGACACCAAGTGGAGTAGAATGTTGGAGCCTGCTTGAGTGGCTACTTGGAGGGACTGCTCTCAGCAGTAACTCTTTAAGCAGTTGGCCCTGTTTTTGAAGGTTTGTCGTATAAATCCCAGCAGATGTTATATTTGGAGATGATGTGAATCTCACTCAGGCACTAAAGGCACTGAGAGTGGCCACTGGAAAGCATACCCTTTCTAGTGCACAAGGAGCAGATTTTGAAAAGAGAGGTGGAGGCCATAAAAGCCAGCATGAGGTAAGAAAGAAGGGGGACATGGGAAGCATGAGGTAAAGGCTTTTTTTTTTTTGCTTGTTTTTTGGATGGTGAGCCAAAAGAGAGAGAAGAAAAAGTAGAACAAATTTAGGAGTGGAACGAAGCAAGAAGGCGCATAGAGAAGGAAAGGAATGAGAGGCGCTAGGAAGAATGATTGAGATGTGCTGCTCAAATAGCGGATGGAAAGAAACTGAGAAGCAGCATGACGGGCTGGGAAAGGTATGGTACACAAGAGAGAACGAGTTTCCACAAAGCTGATCAGCTCTAAAGCTTTCCAAGACGGGTCTGCAGAGGCACAAGACCCATCTGTGTGAGGCACAGAGACCATAACAAAGAAGTAATTTTTCCTAACTGGTACTAGACAGGGACTTGTTAGTTATCAGTCTCAATGGAACTAAGGCATACATCACAACATCCTAGATAGGCTAGTCCCATAGAACTTAAAGAAAGCTTTGGTCCTAAAATTTACATACACGTCTACAAAAGTATTTCATTCTCCATTTTTATTGTGAATTCTTTGAAACTGCAAATGATCCAAACAGCGAACTCTGTAAAACATACAGTCTTCTTTCTTAAGCTTAGAGAGCAACCATGAGCAACCAAAGGTTATAGGCCCTAGTTACCTTTGAAACTTATTTTGTAGAACCACATCATGATAATTAATCTGCATGGGAAGACCACTTGTCATTTAGAGATCTCACTATAGCATCTCAAGCTAGAAGACAATCCACATAGTTCCCTCAGTACAGAACTGATTCAATGCAAATGATCTTTGTCCTTCCCTCTTTGGTTGTAACCATTTGAAGATTTCTGCACTGCCCAGGTGATTTTAGAGAAGCCACTGCTCTGTCGCTGTAGGAATATAACTCTCCTACACAGGTCGCTTAACAATGTAAACCATTTGTCTCAGTGACTAAGTGCAAAAGACAAACCCAAGACAAATCCAAATCCAAGACAAATCTGTGCATCTGACCAACTGCTTAAGTTAACTGATACAAGATATCATTTGTTCACACCTCCTCAGGCAAGATTAGCTTTCAGACATGTCTTTTTTAAAGACACTGAAGCACAGATCCAGAAGTCAGGAACTCACACAAATGGTAGTCTGTCCAAACTACAGCGTATTACCTTAATAGTGGAATTTCCACACATTTACCACAATCTGTAGCAGGCCAAGAATATGCTAAAGATGTTTACATTTACAGAAAGAGTTCATCTTGCCTCTCCCTTCCTTCCAGAACAACTCCCTATGCACTTAGACCTAACTGGGGTTTGCATGAGAGGCAACGCAGTTGCTCTACAGGCATGTAGAATGCTGTCACCAAAATAAGAGCATCTCAGGACAGACTGCTTCTCATTTTAGCCAAGCAGCTTTAACACATACAGATAAGCAGTGCTATAGGCTAGAGAAGACAAGAAACATATCATACAGAGAGGAGTGGTGTACTAAAACATGAATGCTAGTGTGATGGCAACTGAGCATTTGATTGTTAAAATAAATCAATTAGATGCTCCAGAGGCATATAATTATTCCTCCCAAGATTAACAGC
Source organism: Ctenosaura bakeri (assembly GCA_948474755.1). Lineage (NCBI taxonomy): Eukaryota > Metazoa > Chordata > Lepidosauria > Squamata > Iguanidae > Ctenosaura > Ctenosaura bakeri. Next base: position 441,797 of record CAOLHI010001083.1, on the reverse strand, counting down.
AAGCTCTTTCAGAACTCACAACTTCCTTTGTTCTGTGAAGAACAAGGTCTCCTCAAGGTCACTGAGTGTTTTCTTTCCTCTAGAAGAAGAAAGCTTATAAAGTTTGGTAGCAAGGTATCTGAATTTAAGTACAGCTCTAGAGCATTAAAAGCCAAACATCCATCTAGGCTATGGTAGGAAATCAGGTGACCTCTTCCACCCTGGGGAGAAAAAGAGTTAACTATAAAACCTCCCACTATCTGGAAGCTGGTCTTGACCTAATCCAGGGAGTGGATAAGCTTTGGGCAGGTGGGGCTTTTTGCAGCCCATGACCTCTACAGAACCTGCCCTGGCTCCCCAAAAATGTAGGGCAAAAACTGCAAACAGCAAAACACCACTGTCTCCAGCAACAGTATAAACATAAGAAAAGCTCCTGAACTTCTGACCGCCACCCCACACAAAGGAGAATGGCTGAAAGCTGCCAAAACTCCAAACAAAAAGTGACTCCCAGTTTTGGTTTTGTTATGTGCAGAATGGTTCAATAGCTGATTTGGGGCTGGGTGCACATCATGGTGGAATGCTAGAGCAAAATTTGGCCCCCATACTCCCTCTTCACTGGCCCACTACAATCTAGTTCAGCATATTGGTTTGCAGCAGATGCTTACTGGAGCCCACCAGTACGATGTGATGGCAAGAGGCCTTTTGCATTCTTCCCTGGCAACTGATATTCTTGCCATTCTGCATCTCAACATGGTGGTTCTTATGAGAGGATCACATCTAAAGTCAGAGGCTGATTTACCCCACAGAAATCTGTCTACCTTCCTTCCACAGCTGTCTAACTCAGTGATCTCCAACACATGTTGTGCTAGTGAATTTCAAAAGACCATTAGATGAAATGTAAGGAAGTATTTTTGCTGGTCTGCCCAAATTTTGTTGGTGTTGTGTGCCTTCAAGTCATTTCCAACTTCCAGTGACCCAAAGGTGAACCTATCACAAGGTTTTCTGGGGCTTAGTGTGTGTGATGCACTCCAAGGTCACTGAATGGGCTGCCATGGCCAAGAGGGGAATCAACCCTCATCTCCAGCATAGTAGTTCAACATTCAAGCCACTACACACATTGTCTCTCCTGGCAATTTATTTCACCTCTTATCACAAATGCCAGTACTGAGAGAGAAAAAAATAGTCTATATATTATCCACATGATGCATATCCTACTTTAGTTTGACCAGCTTAGGCTTCCTTGGTCATTTTCAGCAGGGAAGCCAAAATGTTTAGTCCAGCCTTCCCAAACGTGGTGCCCTCCAGCTGTGTTGGACTACAATTCTCATTGCTTGTAGTTGTATGGCACAATGGGAGCTCTGTCCAATACAGCAGAGCTGCCATTTAGAACTGCACCCCAACAGAGATGTGAAGCTCAGAACAAAAACCAAAAAAATTAAGAACTATGGGGGGAAGGACTCAGAATTTTGAAAAAATGGATTATGGATCTCCCCAACAATGTTCGATGTTTAAAACAAGGAGTTCACATATTTACTCCAACAATACCTGGTCCCCAGTATCTGCTAGACCAGCACCCATGGTTTCACTTACCCATGATCTGCTCCAGGGCCATGGCTGCCACTGCCAGACAAGGCCCTTGCTCTGTGCAGCCAGGCCCCCCATGCCTCTCTCAGCCAAGGAAGGAGGGGGACTCCTAGATTCCTTCCTTGTTGGACACAGGGATGAGAAGCCTGGCTGTGCAAAATGATTACTTACAGTTCAGGATCCTACAGCTCCATTTGTAACAAAATATAGTTTTTTTAAAAAAGGAAATTCAAATTGCAATTATTACATAAATAAATACCAATATAATACATTTTATATTCCTTATGTGACTTTCTAAGCCAGCACGGCATAATGGTTTGGGTATTGGACTACAACCAAGGTTTGAATGCCCACTCAGCAATGGAAACCCATGGGGTCACATTGGGCAAATCACATTCTCTCAGCTTCAGAGGAAAGTAAAGGCAAACACCCTCTGAACAAATCTTCCTAAGAAAACCCTGGGATACATTCACCTTAGCACTGCTAAAGTCAGAAATAACTTGAAGGCACACAACAACAAATGACTTTCAGTCTTTAAAAGGTGCTAATATAACTTTTTTTCACTTTTCCCAAACATTAAAAAAAAAACAGAAAAAACCCTTCCTCCATGATTTCCAAATTTCCAGAATGCTGTACCTTTAAACCCAAATTATGAATTAACTGACCACAATATACTCTCCTACGAATAGACATATGACTATCATCCATGTAACAAATGGAGTGCACAAAAATCTGACTAAAATCTGATGTAGTTCTAAGAACAGAATAAGTCTATGCAAGGTCCTGGCTACAAGACTGAATTATTTTATTCAAGATATAGAACTTAGTGAGGATCTATACCACAAGGACCACAAGAAACAAACCTAAGTATTATCTTCTGAACGCCCAAGAACAAAACAAACTGAAGATTTTTGGTTGACAGAAGCACAGCTATCAAGATCTATTCTAGTTTCTGGCCATTGTCTCTATAGGTTAGCTACAAACCAGAAAGCAAATAAAAATTTAAGTAAATATAACTATTTCACATTATCCACACTCAGAATTCCAATTTCTTTGTAACATCATTTGAACTTCTGGGTAGTGCTGGCTGAACATATTTTGCCCACTGACACAACAGTTCTTGCCTTCATCTATCCTTCCCTCATGATGCAGCTTGAAGCAGAGCATTTAACCCTGCTTCATAACAAGACTAGCCTTGCTTCTGGGTCATAGACTTTGCCTAACCTTTACCACTGCAAAAAATAATATTAACAGAGGCATGTTAGAATTTACTTGCTGGGTAAAGGTCTCATATTTTAAAAGTGTCAGATATTTACAAAGCATCTCTGAAACAATCCAAGTGGCCGGGGTTGTCCCTTCTGATCCCAATTATGTCCTGGCATAACAGAAAAATAATTCACCACATGTATATGTCAGTAAATAACTTGCATCAGTGTGAGCTGCTGATTTTTTCAATCCCTTTCTAAATTTATCAGGTACAAAACAGAACATGGGGTAAAAAAATGTCTGGAATCTGAAAGCCTACTTGTGATAACAGTGGAGAAGAAACAGTTTTGCATCACTAACTGAGGTTTGTTTTGTTTTGTATAGTTAGCTTTTTTTAAAAGTCTATTACATTCTTACCTCAAGAAGAAAATCAAGAGTATTAAGAAACCTGTAACCTGTTATAACCTGTGCACAACCCTGGCAGATAACATTGTATCTGTGCTGAATTCCTGTCATGGTTAATAAACAGGTTCAATGGATGTAACGGACCCTCTGTTTTAATAACCATAATGGATATTATTAGGCTTTCTGTGTCAGGGATGTGGAGAGGTGCTATAGACAGATGAGACCTTCCACATATGCAGTGGAGCCTTGCCCTTCTTGGCTTACAAAAGCAACTTGGGACATGGATGAACTGGCCAAATGGGTAAAGGATGGTTTATGCCAAAGTGTGATTCCATCTAGCCTGAAGAAGACTGTTGTGAGACTTTACTGCAAAATCCCTCCTTCAACCACACCCATTTGCCCAACATAACGGGCAATTTCCAATCTACCAATAATATTCCATGTTCTGGCAAGGCACAATCTTGTGTGGTAGCATTTCAGTTCTAGGGGCTTCTGAATATTATGGATCATGTATTTGTTTCAATCTGACTTCAGGCTTGACTTTAGGAGAATGTTCTGGTGAAACTACCCTGGGAACTAGCCCAAAGGGTGTATGTCTATTGGACCTCCCAGCAAATTAAGATACATAGGTTATTCACACATACTAACATTAACACAATTAATTATGCCAAGTTATTCTTCCTAGTTTTTGTTTCGTCTCAGAAATTTTGGTCATGTCTGCAAGTCAGTGCTTGAACTAAGAGGGTGGACAGTTGTTTGGTTTGAAATCTGAAAAGAAAAGTAAGATGAGCCAACTGCTTGCCTACCTAAGCTGTGACCATTTTTTGTGTAGAAGCAGGTGTTATTGATGAGGTTCACACAGCAGCCAATCACATCACCAGTAGTGAATGTGGGGCCATAGGGCTGCCCCGTCCCTGATGAGCAGAAGGAGTGTCCATCATCACCATGATAGCCATAGGAATGCTTATCCCAACCTAAAGAGAACAGAACATCAACGGCAAGTTTAAAAGGAGGGAAACAGGAATCGTGGAAGGTAAAAACAGGAAATGCACATCAGTAAGCCCATACTAGTACAATATGGCAGGATATACTCATACAGGACAAGGGTAAATACACCTGTAGTTAACATTTCTAAGAGTATTATTGGAAGACAGAGGACTGCTGGAATACAGGGTGGTTACATCTTACAAGCTCCCTTAGATTCAAGCGAACGCTGAAGCATAGGGCAAAAAGTATAGATACTTTGAGATATATGTGGGAAAACCTTCTAGTTTTTAAAATTTTAGAAGAAAAAAAACATTATTTCTGCTGGAAATTGTTTCATCAAATACTTGATTACAATGTTTAAGATGTATATTCAAACTGTATTCATACAAAAATTAAACACATCTGAATGCAAAAACAGGGAAGTATATGCAAACTTGTTTCTGGTAAAAGATCACAATTATATAGTGATGGTATCTGGGGCCTGTACTAATCATCAGTGTTAATTCCTATGGCAGTCTCATTGGCTTTGGTCTTTCCTTTATTCATGCACTTTCCCATTCAACTCAAAATCTACTGAGGGGATTAATAAATAAAAAGGGAATTATTCACACTTCCTTATTTTAACTGATTCAGCAACAATATACAGATCATTTGATAAATGAGAGTACTCCCCTGTTTTGAATGAGCAGCATTTTGGGTTTTGCCCACTTTACTTTAAGACAATGACTTTCAAATAGGCTGTTCTGACTGAAACTGAAAAAGTAAATGAATGCTGGAGTACTATTCAGCAGTCCCTGACATTGAATGGATTACATCTTTTGTTCAATTATCACCTCCTTTCTTTGTATTACATGGATAATACATATTATTGCTAAATTTACTTTTTTTGTACAATAAATTTCCCCCATTCTCTGTAATACCTCTAGTCTCTTCCCATGCCCTTTCCCCTTTCTTTCATCCCTTGTCTCTTTCTTTCTTTCTTTCTTTCTTTCTTTCTTTCTTTCTTTCTTTCTTTCTTTCTCTTTTCTTTCATACATTTCCCTTCCACATGTCCTTTGAGACCATTTTTCTTCCCTTCATCGAAGGATGTTAAATAGCAGAACAGAGTACAAGTGCATACTGTGCCTGCAAGATGAGAGCATCTTGGCTGTATCATAAAATGTCCTCAAATGACTCAGTCTTAGGTAGTTAGGTAAGTGTGCTCAATTCTGCTTACAGCTAGAATATCAGAATCATCATATTAGAGCTCAAAGGATCTTCTGCTGAATGGTCTGGGTCTGGGGAGGAACTGCAGATACAGATGAGCATTATACATTGTAGCTGCTACTTTTCTATACAGTGGCCCTTCAGTATCCGCTGGAGTTTGGTTCCAGGATGACCCATAGATACCAAAATCCATGGCTGTTCATGTCCCATTATATACAATGTGGTTGTAAAACAGCATGCCTTATAAAAATGAACAATTCAAAGATTTGCTTTTTTAGAATTTTTTAAAAAACTTTTTCCAGCTGTGATTGAATCTGTGGATACAGAATCCATGGATATGGAGGGACAGCTGTACTGTCATTGTTTTAATTCAAGAACTTCACACAGTTTCTCTCATCTATGGTCCAAAGCACATAAAAACAATTCACTCAGTACACTACCAAGAGATGAAGTAATCTCCCAAAAAGAAGCACGGTGGTTGGATTTCTAGAAATAAGATGAAGAATCAGTGTACAATTATGACATGTTGTGACAGATGAAGTTCAGGTGAGAAAGTCACCTGAGAAATCCCACACTCAGAGACAGAGAACAAATTTGTTTATCTTATGAAGACAACATTTACAGCACACAGTATGACAGATAAAACAAGCGAAATTTACTATTCCTTGCTATTAACATTTTATATTTTTGACATACTTTTCCACGGTCAGAACCAAAATATGGGGAAAAGAAAAGAAGAACAATTTGTGAGGTACAGATCAGGGATGCCTCTACAAGTCTACTTACACAACTTGCTGCATTTTGAGGAGCAACAAGTTATTCTGTGAGAGATTAATATCTGAAAGGCACCAGATCCCATCTGATCTTGAAAGTTAAGCAGGTTCAGTCCTAGCCAGTACACGGATGAGAAATCAGCTACAAATACCAGGCCCTACAGACCTGTATTTCAGAGGAAGAAACCAGCAAAACTACCTCTGAGTATTCATTGCCTAAGAAAACCCTAGGAAATTCATGGGGTCACCACAGGCAACTTGAAGGCACACGCACGCGCGCACACACACAAGATATTCTACATCAGACAAGGTTTACTGACTGTCACATATCCTATAAAAACAACTTAAATCATATAAAGGCAAGGAGTGGGGCTCTATACATCTATACCCTACAAGAATTAATCTTCAAGTTACCAATTTATACTTGGAATGATCCACTGAAGTAAAAAGTTATCCAGCAATGGAGCAATATGAGCATGATCTCTTAGTCATGACCGCAGATGGAAAGATCAGAAGGTCTAGACATGACAAGAAACCTTAACTTCTGGTGGTCCACTAAATTCTTCATGGTCCAGATATAAATAAAGGGAAGAGATGGCAACAGCAAAATGAATGATACCACCAATTTAAAACAGCACCAAGAGTGACATACCGGTAGTTTTCTCCAGTAGATGAGGTTCAAAACAGAATCTGAACATTTTGCTAGAGGTGAGACATAGCATCCAGAGTGGGCCAGAGTGCTTCATGCTAAGTGTCAACAACTTTTAGCTTTCAAGACAAAGCAGCCAGAAGCTCAAGATCTAGGTGTTCACATGTAATTTTCCAAAAACATGGTTAAGAGATCATGAGAGCAAGCTACAGGACTACATGCCTGTTCCCTAGCCCTTTTCAGCATATGTTTAACCCACTCTTTTCTTTTTGACTTAGTGTTATATGCAGATTTCAATTGTTGCTAAAAAGAAACCTGGAATGGGAAAAAGAAGCACAAGAAATAACAGAGCTTATGTAAGGGCTTTGTTTTTGTATGGGTGGGAGTAGGTTACAATTCCCAAACAGGATTACAATACTCCAGACAGCATGGCCACTGGTAGGGAGATTCTGGGAGCTGTTGCTTAAGAAAATAAATTTCATAGTAGCTAAAGTGCTAACATACCATAAGATCTCAGTCTTTCTCTCTCATTCTGTATCTATGGGGCATATATGTGTATGTGAGAGAGAAAGTGCACAGAAGTGTGAGCAAGTATATACGTTTTGAAAAAGAGAGAAAAGGTCAGATTAAGATGAACAAACTGCCAGCCACCTCTAGTGCCTATAGTACTATTTGATTCCTGCTACTTTCCAAGAATCAAGTTCGGTATAAGCACCTGCATTCCACAAGAAGGCTGAGGGATCCTGAAAGGCCATCTTTCAGCAGCCATGGAGGAGCCTAGTCACAAAACTACCTTTTGTCTAGCTTCCAGCAGATTTATGTTTGGCCTCATGCAGCAGACATTTTTTCCATCTCTCTCTTTTAATATGAACCACAGATTCCAGTCAAAGCGGCAGTGAAGCATCATATTGCACTAACCACAGTCAGGTCTCCATGGACTAAATATACTCTGCTGGCTCTCATAGGCTGGCAAAAGAACCAGACCCCACTCCATGAAGAAAGCTACCAAAATAACACCACATGACATGTTCAGGACAAAAAGTCCCTGCAACACAGAGCCAAAACCGTGAGAAAATTGACCTATGTTCCCTTGGCAACAACTTGTCTTGTAGATTTCCTCGGAAAAATTAAACTCCAGCTGCTTAGGCTGAAGATGGTTTATTTGCGGTTAAATCTATGTCGTATAAAGTGCAATTTGGCATACAATAGAGTAGCTCAAGTGATGCTATTTCTCTTTTACAAGCAGCAGTTTTCAGGGCAGCCCTATAGCTGTGTCATGTTGGAGATGCTCACTGCAGAAAAAGGCTTCTCTTCCTGCTCCAACAAAAATAAATAAAAACATCAGTCCAAAATCTCATGGAGTTCACAGATAGCTTTTTAAAAACATGCTTAAGCACATGACAATATGAGCATTTATTTGTGATCTGTCACAGTAGTCCCAAGAACTATCAACACTTCTATCTACAATGATTCAGGGCACGTACAACAAACACCTCCACCTAAAAATGACTGCTTCCTTCTTAATTCAGAGTTAGAAAGAACAGAGTGACCTACTTCATTCTGAATGCCACAAACCTGTAATCATCCAATTTAAGAAAGATGAACAACATCTGACATTTGCAACAATAGTCTGTAGAGTGAACACCCATATGACAACTCAGCAGTGGAATCCCCAGTATCTTCCAGGACTGTTTGACCGCCACACCCTTTTGGAAGTGCTCTTGAACCACCTACAGGCCCTCTGAGTCTTGAACTGCTCCCATTTTTCAAGTCAGATTAAGTACCAGGAAAACAGGAACCAGGATTTGGTAAATGCATTTGCAGTAAATGTTTAGACATAAAATATGGAGTCAACCACCTTCAAAGCCCCATTCACAATGGGCACTCTTGTTGCTTTCTATTAGTGTCAAAAATGATTAGGAGGAAATTCTCTTGACAAGGAAATTTCTGTTTTAGTAGGAAAGAAAATGGCTGTACAGAGAGAGTAAAACACCCTTCCTCATCCTAGTGCCCTCCAGATATTTTGCCTTACAACACTCAAGCTATCTGATGGTTGGTCAAGGTGTTGCAACTATACATTATTCTGATGGTTGAATGGTGGTGTACTTTGAGTATAATTTTGAATTACATCAAACAACTTCTTTTAAAAAACAGTGTATATTGAGAAACCTTTGATACCCAACATTAAATTCTTACTGTATTTCTCAGTTACTGGAACTGACAATTCTTGAAGTAAGTTTCCAAATATGATGGTAGGGATATCTACAGTAATCCAGAAAGAACAAGCTGTATTTACAGACAAACAGGAGAAGAGCACTGCTTATACATTTTACCTGTACTCATAATTATACTGAATGGAAGTCCCATTAACAGTTTCAACTGCTACTGGAGACTGCAACTGTCTTCCTGGCAATTATCTCATGATCCAAGACTTCCTGTTTTTCCAAGTTCTCCCTACAAGGAGTTTGAAAGGGGACTTTTGTGTCTGATAAGGGGCAATGAGGGAAGAATCAGGGAAAATCAGGAACTGGCTTGCTAGTAAGTCTACACAGAAACTGGAGAATCCTGTTTATGAATAACAGTGGGACTTTTCATCCCAGAAAACAAGCTTAAGAGTTTGGATTTATGACCCCTAAAGCCCAAATGGCTAGGCCCAGGCTGACAGATTTTGCCCCTGCATATGAGCCCACCTGGACCCTGACCTCTGTAAGAGAGGCTCTTCTTTCAGAGGTATGGTTGTTGGGAACACAAGAGTGGGTCTTCTCAGTGGCTCCCCCAGACCCTGAAAATCCCCACCTGACTTTTAAAAAAAAATCAGTCTGACTTTTAGAACATAATGCTTTTAAAGAAGTAGTGTAAGATTTAAACTATTTTAATATTGTTAATAGTTTAATTTTGTTTTCATGATGACTTTTTATATTTTTTTAATTACAGTGTAATCATTTTAATATGCAAGCCAAAAAAGGCAGGATATAAATTAAAAGATAAAAAGAACAACATTCATCCATCCTTACAAATCTGTACAAAATGATCCTCCTGATCACCCCACTTCAAACCAGGGAGAGAGAACAATCTTTGGAATTAGAAGCGGAAGCAATACAAACTTTACAAAATATCAAGCCAAAACCCAGGATTAAAAAGAAAAACACTTACCTATATAAGATGACTGGATTCATTTAAGGCCATGTTTCAGAGTTTTTAGTAAACATCAACATTTAGCAGTCTAATTAGTTACACAGCAAAAAGAGGTAGCACAAAATAAGACAAGCATCTTTTCCTATTTGCTGGTAATGAACTTCAAAAATCTGAGGTGATTTCACTTTGTTAATTTGGGGACCAATACAATGTCTTGAAGAGGTACCCACCTTGACTTTTCCATTTTATTGTGTTATGAACTGGAATTGGAAAGGATTCAATTAGCAGTATTATCACTTGACTTAAATTTGGGCCACAATAATAATGCTGTATCTTCACAGTAAGGTTTGAATATCAAGTGGTAACAACACCAATTAAATCCACTCCAATTCCAAGTTGCAACACAACAAAATGCGGAGAAGTCAAAGGATGAATACTGCAAGATGCAGTAAGCATACCTTACGCCAGCTATTTTTCTTAACACCAGCATGGGTGCATTTCAACTGTCAAAAGACAACCAGTGTAAATAGTGAGCAGCCAGCCTGGATAAAGGATTGCTAAATTTTATTTCCAGATGTAGCCTAACCTGCTGCATAGAGTTCGTGGAAGGATAAAATGGAAATGAAATGTTGTTCCACTCTGCTTGCAGAACAGTGGAGTGATATTACTGATTTCTGTTAACTGATGACAACCCACTGAGACTCAGTAAACCTATTTCTGCTTCATACTGGATAATGAGCAATCAGGAGGGTGAGCCAAGCAGGAATTGTGACACAGACCACAACACACAGCTAGCACATGGTGTTCAACTTGACTGGCCACAAAATTGTTAGCATATGCCCCAAACTATTTTAAGTTCAATCTTTCTAACTGGAGCCAATTCTAGTTCTGAATCTTTACTGTTGATCAATAAAATACCCTGACAAGTACAATTTCTGTATTTCTTTCTGATCATTATACTTCAGCACCAAATGCTAGACTAAGTATACACAAGGATAAGTATTTATCTCATACAGATTTTGCAAACAGCCTTCAACACCTGCCATTACTAAAGACCTATTGTTAACATACTTTTGTTGAAAAAAAATGGCCGCAACCCAATCCTCTGGTCAGATAAATGAGCATCCTCTTAGAAGCTGCAGCAGGATGCATTTTTAGCAGCTAACTACAAAAGAAGTAAATGAAAAACACAGCCTAAAAGCTGTGCATTTACAACGGGTCACATGAGCACTCTCTAATAATGTTCAGAGATCTTGCCTGACACCGTCATTTTCATGTGATCTTCCAATCAAGTTCATCAAATGTTAAGCATGTGCAAATTTCAGCTAAGTAAGAGGTTGCCATTATGGACTAATCATTAAATTAGTATCACAGTGCAGATTTTGGTTTTTCAAAAAACAATTCAAACCACCTCTACCCCCTCCCCACACGCACCAAGACTAAATGCAAAAATTAACTCAAACATGAGATCAGAGCTTGGCGAACAGGCAAGGCTAACAGGGGTGTTCATGTGGGTGTGCTAGAAGAAACATCATAAGGTGAGCTTGTGCTTCTTAGGGTAAACCTCCCCAGCCCTAGTGAGCCTTTGGAGAGTTTCTAGGTAACGACTGTGACAAGACATCACTGTTGGGGGGTAAGACACTCTGTTTGTTTGTTTGTTTGCTTGCTTGCTTGTTTGTTTGAGTGGTTGCTCATGTGGTTGCTTTGTTGCTTGAAGGTTTGCCGGGTTGCCTAAGAGTCTGTTTCCTCGCTTGGTATTTGCTGGATGGCTTGTGACTCTGTTTCCTTCCTTGCTTGCTTGCTTGTTTGCTGGGTTGCTGTTGAATTTGTTTCTTTGCTTCCTTGGTAGGGAGTTTGTCTCCTTGCTGGTTTGTTAGTCTGGTTGATTGCTTGCTGGCTTGGTAGGGAGTTTGTCTTGTTGGTTTGTTTGCTTGCTTGCTTGCTTGCTTGGTAGGCAGTTTATCTCCTTGCTGGTTTGTTTGGCTGCCTGCTTGCTTGCTTGTGTGAGCCAGATGAGGGCTATTGTGTTGTGGTCAGCTTACGGGTGTTGGTCTAAGGGTGATTGGCTGTGTGTGAGCTGAGTGGAGGCTAGCCTGGGGATGCATTAGCACTCTGTTGTATCCATTGTGTGGAGGCCCAGGTGCTCTGCCTGAGCACAAGGTCCTGGGGGGTGGGGCAGCTGCTGAGAGTTGAGGGAGGAGCTAGCGGCCACTATGTAACTACAGCCTCAGTCCTGGGAGTTTGGCAATCAGAGCTTGCTTCATGGATAGGCGAGGCTAACAGGGGTGTTTATGTGGGTGGTCCAGGTTTTTTTTTAATTGACTGTCCTAAACTGTCAAATATGGATAGTCAGGGACCAGCTGCAGCAGCTGTGGCATGTTTGTTTTCTTGCCAGAGGATGTGGTTGGGTACACTTGCAGTAAGTGCCAGTTGGTGGCCCTGTTGGAAGAGAAGGTCCAGCAGCTGGAGACCCATGTTTCCAATCTTTGGATTATTAGGGAGGATGAGGATTTTTGGATAGGGCAGAGAGGACCATCCTGAATACAGAACACATAGGAAACATCACTGAGGAAGAAGCCAGTCCCCAATCACAGGAGGCAGACACTTGGAGGAATGTTACATGTAGAAGGGCCAGGAACCAAACAGAGAGTTTGGAGCTACAAAATTGCTTCCAAGCTCTCTCCTTTATTAGTGAGGAAATAGAATAGCGAGAAGAAAACAGTAGCAGCTTGAAGAGACGGTTAATGAGGAAAAGGAACAGCAGCAAGAGCAACAGAGTCAGCCTGAAGTGAATGTGGAAGTGACCTGGGAAGAATCTGCACATCTAGTAACCTCTGCCAAGCCTCAGAGGAGACAAGTTGTGGTGGTTGGTGACTCTCCTTACTGAGAGGAACAGAAGCAACAATTTGCAAACCCGACAGGATAAATCGGGAGGTGTGCTGTCTCCCTGGGGCCAAAATTTGTGATTTAACAGAGAGGCAGAAAAACTGGTCAAGCCCACTCACCGTCAACATCTTACTTTCAGGATATCATAAAGGATTATGAGGTTATGGGTAGGAAGCTGAAGGACTTTGCTGCAAAGGTTGTAATTTCATCTCTCTTCCCTGTTGAAATACATGGCCCATGAAGGGAGAGAAGAGTATCGGAGGTGGACAACTGGCTCTGCAGATGATGCCACCAGGAATGATTCAGTTTCTTAGACCATGGACTACATTTTCACAAGGATAGTCTTCTGGTAGAGGATAGGGTGCACTTCACAGCTATTGGCAGGAATGCTTTTGCTAAATGTCTGACAAAATTTCATCAGGAGGGCTTTAAACTGAGTTGTGGTAGGGAGGGAGACAGTAGTATTCGGGGCAGGAGTTCAGCAAGTGCTGGGGAAAACAGCCCAAATGTTATAGAAAGAGCAGGCCAAGTAGTACTAGAGACCAACAGTGGTAGGAAAACCAACTTTAGTAAAGGGCTTATGGGAAGGGCACATGGTCTTAAATGTCGCTACACCAATGCACACAGCATGGGAAATACAAAAGATAAACTTGAACTCTTAATATAACAAAATAAATATAAATGGTATCCCTGAAACCTGGTAGGATGAGTCTCATGATTGGAATGTAATAACTGGGGGGGTATCACCTATTTAGGAGAAATAGACCAAACAAGAAAGCAAGAGATGTAGCATTATATGTCAAGGCTGTCTACACCTGGGAAGAGACCCATGACTTAAATCCAAGAAGCCAGGTTGAGAGCATCTGGGTAAGAATCAAAGGGGTAAGAAACAACAGAGATGCCATTGTGGGAGTCTACTATAGACCCCCTAGCCAGACTGAGGATCTGGATGATGTCTCCCTAAAGCAGATTTCAACTATCCTGATATGTGTTGGAAGTCAAACTCTGCCAACAGCATAAGGTCCAACAAATTCCTCACTTGCCTTGCAAACAATTTCATCGCCCAGAAGGTTGGAGAGGCAACAAGGGGATCAAGTATTTTAGATCTGACCCAAACCAACAGGGATGACCTTGTTAATGGGATGGAACTGGCGGGATTCTCAAGTGGGAGTGACCATGCTCTATTTATCATGCAGTTGGAAAGGGAACCCCAGTGTAACCAGAGATTCATTCTAGACTTTAAGAAAGCCAATTTCTAGAAACTTGGGGAATTACTGGCTGAAATTCCATGGTCAACAATTCTGAAAGAGAAGGAAGTTCATGATGGGTGGGAGTTTCTTAAAAGTGAGAAAACAGAAGGCATAATTTAAAGCTGTTCCATTAAGGAGGAAAAACAGGAGGTGTCTAAAGAAATCAGAATGGGTGACTAAGGAACTCTCAACTGAGCTAAACGTTAAAAGAAACATGTACAAGAGATGGAAAAAATGGAGAAATCACCAAAGAAGAATTTAAACAAATAGCCAGGATATGCACATCAGAAAAGCTAAAGCACAGAATGAACTCAGGCTTTGCAGAGAGATTAAAAGCAATAAAAAAGGGATTTTTTAGATATGTCAGCAGCAAAAGGAAAAACAAGGAAATGTTGCATAAAGAAAACGGCCAAGTACTAACAGGGGGCAGAGAAAAAACAGAACTACTCAACACTTTTTCTGCCTCCATTTTCTCCCAAAAGGAAAAAAGTACTCAACCTGGGAGGGTGGGGAGCGGGTGGGGAGCGGGTGGGGAAGTGGCAGAAACTCAGCACAGTATAGGTAGAGACGTAGTACAGGAATACCTATCTATTCTAAATGAGTTCAAGTCTCCAGGGCCAGATGAACTACATCTAAGGATATCAAAAGAACTGGCAGAAGTAATTTCAGAACTGCTGGTGATAATCTTTGAGAAGACTTGGAGAACAGGAGAAGTCCCAGCAGACTGGAGGAGGGCAAATATTGTCCCCATTTTCAAAAAGGGGCAGGCGGGCAAACATTCTAGAGCAGATTGTTAAACAGAGAGCTTGCAATTACTTAAAAAGCAATGCTGTGATCACTAAAAGTCAATATGGGTTTCTCAAAAACAAGACATGCCAGACTAATCTTATCTCTTTCTTTGACAGAGTTACAAGCTTGATGGATAAAGGGAACACTGTGGATGTAGCATTTCCCTACTTCAGTAAGGCCGTTAACAAAGTTCCCTATGATATTCTTGCAAAGAAGCTAGTAAAATGTGGGCTAGACAGTGCTATTGTTAGGTAGATTCATAACTGGTTGACTGAATGAACCCAAAGGGGGCTCACTAATGGTTTCTCTTCATCCTGGAAAGAAGTGATTAGTGGGGTGCCACAGGGCTCTGTCCTGTGCCCAGTGCTACTCAACATCTTCATCAATGACTTGGATGAGGAATAGAGGGCATGCTGATCCAATCTGCAAATAATACCAAATTAGGAGGATAGGATCAAAATTAAAAATGATCTTGACAGATTGGAGAGTTGGGCCAAAGCTAACAACAGAGAGAAATGTAAGGTACTACACTTGAGCAGAAAGTGTTTGCAGAAATATAGGAAGAGAGACACCTGACTGGACAACAATATGTGTAAAAAGGATCATGGAGTCTTAGTGCTGAACATGATTCAGATCGTGCTGAACATGATTCAGCAGTGTGATGCGGCAGCCAAGAAAGCCAATGCGATTCTTGGTTGCATCAATAGGAGTACAGTGTCCAGATCAAGGAAAGAAATGGTACCACTCTATTCTGCTTTGGTCAAACCCATCTATAATACGGTCTCTAGTTCTGGGCATCTCATTTCAAGAAGGATATTGACAAACTAGAACATGTCCAGAGGAGGGTGACCAAAATGGCGAAGGGTCTGGAAGCCATGCTCTATGAGGGACAGCTTAGGGATAAGGGTATGTTTAGTCTGCAAAAGAGAAGGTTAAGAGAGGACATGATAGCCATGTTTAAATATTTGAAAGGATTTCATATCAAAGAGGGAACAAGCTTGTTTTCTATTTCTCTAGAGACTAGGACAAGGAGTAATGATTCAAACTACAGGAAAAGAGATTCCACCTGAATGTCAGGAATAACCTCCTGACCGCCAGAGTCATTCTGCAGTGGAATATGCTGCCTTGGAGTGTAGTGGAGTTTCCTTCTTTGGAGATTTTATACCAGGCTGGATGGCCATCTGTTGGGAGTGCTTTGATGTGTGTTCCTGCATAGCAGAGGGTTGGACAGGATGGCCCCTCTTGTCTCTTCCAACTCTATTATTCCATAGAATCATAGAATCATAGAAATGTAGAGTTGGAAGAGACCACAGGGGCCATCCAGTCCAACCCCCTGCCATGCAGGAACACCCTCAAAGTACTCCCGACAGATGGCCATCCAGCCTCTGCTTAAAAACCTCCAAAGAAGGAGACTCCACTACACTCCGAGGCAGCAGATTCCACTGCCGGACAGCCCTGACTGTCAGGAAGTTCTTCCTGAGGTTCAGGTGGAATCTCCTTTCCTGCAGCTTGAATCCATTGCTCCTTGTCCTGGTCTCTGGAGCAGCAGAAAACAAGCCTTCTCCCTCCTCTACGTGGCATCCCTTCAAATATTTAAACATGGCTATCATGTCCCCTCTTAACCTTCTCTTCTGTAGACTAAACATACCCAGTTCATAGGGCATTGTTTCCAGGCCTCTCACCATTTTGGTCACCCTCCTCTGGACTTGCTCCAGCTTGTCAATATCCTTCTTGAATTGGGGTGCTCAGAACTGGACACAGTATTCAAGATGAGATCTAACCAAAGCAGAATAGAGTGGTACCAGTACCTCTCTCGATCTAGACACCATACTCCTATTGATGCAGCCAAGAATTGCATTGGCTTTCTTGGCTGCCGCATCACACTGCTGACTCATGTTCAGCTTGTGATCTATGAAGACTCCTAGATCCCTTTCACACGAACAGCTATCCAGCCACGTGTCCCCCATCCTATATTTCTATATTCCATTTTTTCTACCTAAGTGTAGGACCTTACACTTCTCTCTGTTGAATTTCATTTTGTTCGCCTTGGCCCAGCTCTCCAATCTATCCAGGTCATTTTGAATTTTGATCCTGTCCTCCGGCGTATTAGCAACCCCTCCCAACTTGGTATCATCTGCAAATTTGATGAGCATGCCCTCTATTCCTTCATCCAAGTCGTTGATAAAAATATTGAACAGCACTGGGCCCAGGACAGAACCCTGTGGCACCCCACTAGTCACTTCTCTCCAGGATGAAAAGCAGCCATTCGTGATCACCCTTTGGGTTCGGTCAGTCAGCCAATTACAAACCAAACTAACAGTAGCCTGTCCAGCCCACATTTTACTAGCTTCATTGCAAGAATGTCATGGGGAACTTTGTCGAAGGCCTTACTGAAATCAAGATATGCTACATCCACAGCATTCCCTTCATCTATCAAGCTAGTAACTCTATCATAAAAAGAGATAAGATTAGTCTGGCATGACTTATTTTTAAGAAATCCATGTTGACTTCTCGTGATTACCGCGTTCCTTTCTAAGTGATTAGAAACTGACTGCTTAATGATCTGCTCCAGGATCCTTCCGGGTACTGATGTCAGGCTGACTGGGCGATAATTATTTGGGTCCTCTTTTTTCCCCTTCTTGAAGATGGGGACAACATTTGCCCTCTTCCAGTCTGCTGGAACTTCTCCTGTCCTCCAAGATTCCTCAAAGATTATAGCAAGCGGTTCCGAAATGACCTCTGCCAGCAGTTTTAATATCCTATATTAATATATTAATAATTAATATAATATATATAATATATAATATAATAATTAATATAATATAATTAATATAATATATTAATATTAATATAATATAATATATTAATATTCCATGATTCTGTGGTGACATAAAAAGTATAATGGAGATTTTCCTTCATTCTGCGCAGAGGCCTTAGTGCTGAGCTGAAATGGCAGTGTATGTTGTGAACTCTTTCCTCATAAGGAAAAGAAATCTCTTTTGCAGTGTTTGCATATCTTTTGCAAGAGAGCATCATAGGGAGCAGGTGTCATGGTCCAAGAGGAAATGTGTTTCCACTTACCAAGGCAACTATAATGCACCCTTCAATTATGATATGCATCCAAATACTATTATCAGTTAATTACATTTATATCCCGTCTTTCCTTCAATACACTCAAGGTATTGAACTATGGCCTTCCTTCTTTCCACTACATCCACATACAAACTCTGACAGGCAGGTAAGTCAGATTTATGTGACTAATCCAAGTTCACCCAATTGGTTTCATAGCTCAGTGAACAAAGACCCCCAATGTAATAACTCACAATATCACACTGGTTCTTCTATGTGCATTACTTTAAATGGGAGTATGCTCTGCTGATATAGTTCTGTGCTAATTTTTTAAAAACAAGGTACCCAAGAGTCCTCAAAGCTTATTTAGGCATGTTGGGATCATTATGATGGTATTAAAATCCTATTAAAATAGAATCACTGTCCTCACAACACCATTTTCATACAAAGTCTAGTGTCTAGTCCCATTATCATCACACAGCAGCCATTCCAGAAGGCAAGAAGAGAAGCAAAGCTATTCCACCCCTTGTGCTGACAGACCACCTTCCCTCCATCCCAACTGCCACTGCCCTGGACACAGAGAAAAAGAGGCAGGCACAACTCCATCATGCCTAGGCCCAGAAGAAGATAAAAGGCTCCCCCTTTATGCCAACTGCCACTTCCCTGGCATCAGAGGAAGAGAAGAAGAAGCAGGCACAGCTCCATCATGCCTAGGCCCAGAAACAAATAAAAGACCCACTCTCCATTCCAACTGCCACTGGTGTGTCTTCAGAAGCAGGCACATTTCCACCATGCCTACGCCCAGAAGCAAATGAAATATCCTCCCTTTTTCATTTTCATGTCATGTTTTAATGAGACTGTAAACCTGAGTGTAGGGAACTGTTTTGTTGTTCTTTCACTTATAAAACATCATATAAAGTGATGACATGACATAAACAGATGATGATAATGATAACAACAACAAGCCACACAGAAGAACTGATGTCTGAAGTCATGTGTTTTGCTCTTCCATTCCTGTCCTTTTGTGTCTTTTAGACTGAAAGTTCGAAAATAGTGTCTTGGTTTTTTCTTGATCCCTAAAGCTGCTTTGGAAGATTTTTGAGTAAAGAGAAGAGTAAAAATGCTTCAGATACACAGATAAATAAAGAATTTCAATTAGTGTAGACTTCCTAGTCTCCTGTAGCATAAAGTAAAGAGTTTTGTGGCATCATAACAGTCTTTAATAGTTTGATTTGGCACAAGCTCTCACGAACTACAACCCACTGCTGTCAGCTTCATCAGATGTACCCAGTATACATCCAATTGTACCCAATTCACAAAAACTTATACCAAATAAAACTCATTAGTCTTTAACATTCCACAAGTATCCTCACAGGTTTTACAAAGGAGTTATTGGAACTATCCACCTTTAAATGAGTCTAAGGTTTGGAAATACTCAGTTTAAAAGTATTACTACTAAATTCTACTGGAACAAAATTTGAGAACACATTCCCAGTTTAGCATTAATATTCAAGACTACATTGACTCACAACATCCTAACTGAAGAGGATCAAAGAACAGATATACCACATCTGGGAGAGAAACTGGACAATAGAAGTGTCGTAAAGAACATCTCCGGGAGAGTAGAATTTTGCTTGGGGACTACTTGCTGACTCCTTCTCTTAAAATAACAAGATAGCCACAGGAGTAGAATAAAATTAACAGCAGCCTTCCCCAATCTGGTGCCCTCAAAGTGTTTTGAAATAACCCTTCCGTAATCCTTCACCATACTGGCTTGGGCTGCTGGGAATTATAGGCCATAACATCTGGTGAGCCCTGGGTTAAGAAGAGGCTGGTCGCCTAGACTTAAAACATGTTTAGAATTATAGAAGAAATCAATCTTTAAATCAGTTAGAAGGAAACAGGAAGGATATTAGTATATGCATCTCTGCTGAATACCACATTCAGCTTTGTCAGATCAGGTGACTGTCTGTAATTGAACAAAACCAGACTATAATTAAAGAGACATCACAAGTTTCAGAATAAACAGGTAAATGGTTTACAATAGGAGGAGAACTGTGCAGCTCTGCAACTGCTGTTCAACTGCAAATCCTGGTACCCCTAAACAGTTGTAGTCCAAAATATCTCATTGGCTTTGTAATTCCCACTCCTGGTTTACAAGAATAACAGTAAGGAAACACAAGTTTCCAGAGCAAGTGTCAACAAAGAAAAAGGCTAAAGCTTATCATCACATTCAGTACTATTTTTGGAGCAGATTTTCACATGTCCTTTAAGCTCAAAAGCAATGGATTTACTGCAACAGAACAGGAAGACCGGATCTAGTAATGGAAGATCAGGTCTAGTTATGGAAACAAAGTCTTAACTCAGCAAAGGTTCCTCCAACCGATACTCAATTCCCAGAACCCCTAGAGCAGATCTTCTTCCTCCTGCCTAGAGAACTGCATGGTATCAATGTAGTGATAATTAGCACAGCATGGGAAGAGCTCCAACAATTCTTAATAGTGACTCACCAGGAAGTCTGTTCATGTTGACACCTTGAGCTGAAAGTCCTATCCCCATGTACCTTCAAATAAACAGAAGTCTGTTAGTTTAGCAAACAGAAAATCAGCCAAGTAGCATCATTCAGTGTTGCTCTTCCATATTGGAATCAAAGTCTGAACAGGAGGAAATCAAAGTTATCAGTAAGTGGAGTAAGGCTGTTGTCAGATCCCCGCCAGAGGCAAGCATAAAAATGTCTTGCTCAGTTGGCTAGAACCATAGCTGCTGCTTTCTTCTTCTTGCTCTTCTTATTCTTCTTCTTTTAAAAAAATCTTTGGATTTTTGGGTATGGAAACCATTTCTAACTTTATTTGCTGCTTATAAGCATTCAGATAGAGGAAGCCCCCACCTTTTGACACCCCATTATCTGATGATTCCCTCTTTCAATGCTTCCAAATTAAGGACAGGTTCCATTAATTCAACAGGGGTTCCACTCTTTCATCAGTTCTTCTTGCCTACAGAGGCTTGCTTGGGACCACTCGCGTGCATGTCCTGCTTGCAAAGTGAACTGAGAGGAGGGAAAAAAGGCACCAAGCTGGCTGAGAGATGGTGAAAGCAGCATGTACAGTCAGTCCCAAGTGAGCCTTCATAAGTACTTCATGCTCCCTACAGTACAGTACATGGGTTCCACTTTTGAATCAATTCCATTTCCTGACCGTGCTCCCATTCCTAACCTGTCAGATAAATGGGGGAAGCGTGTATAAAAAGCTGTGTGTCATGAAGATGTAGTCTCAGACAATATACAAAGCTATCATACAAATTGACTATACTATACAATACAAAGCAATGTGATGATTCTGACCTGGAGGTGCAACAGAACTGTCTTAGAATATGCAGCCAAGTTTAAGATGTATTCAGCTTCTGCCTGGACAGAATTCTTAGCCAGTTAACTATAAATTCTTAAATTCTTAAAAAGTTAACTATAACTGGATAAGAATTCGGTCCAGGGAGAAGCTGAATACATGTTAAACTTGGCTGCATAATCTAAGACAGCTCTGTTACACCTCCAAGTCAGAATCATCACACTGCAATCTGGAGCAAGCAGCTTTACCGAAGCTCTGCATGGGTGCTTCATCTTAAATTGCAGACAAGATACTTCCTTCTTCAGTGACTAAGCAGGGTGCATTGTCTGCCACAGATAACTCATCTGAACTATCTCTAGCTAGCAGGAGCAATTTCCTGTCACTGCTATCCAAGGTTCAAATAGTTGTTAGCATTTTTATTTTGCAATGCTTGACTTTATGGCTTTGCTGGTGGTTTATGCCTAGTAAAAGGAATACATTTTTCAAATGGGTAGCATTCAACTGCCACTGCTAATCGTGTTTTGCAGTTCTGCTCAAAAAGTTTTTCACAGGTGGGCCTTTATTTTAAATGTTAATCTTACATTTAATCCCTGCTCATTCTAGACTAGGGTTTTTAAACTGGGATTCTCTGGGACTGCAGAGTTCTAAAAGAGGCCACTAAGGGTTTCTACAAGAAATCATGGTCAGGAACATTATTTAAAGGATTCCTCCAGAGTAACAGAGAAAGACTGGTCTAGATTAACTATATGACTCTGGCTAAACTATAATAACTAGCATAAAATACTGCAAAGACACAAACAGCATAGTCCTGTGCACGTTTACTCAGATATCAATCTCACTAAGTGTGCTCAGGAATGAGTTTTGAGTTTGAAATATATATTCATACCCTCTTAGTTTCTTAGGTGAATTGCTTATACAAGAAGTCATTTACTCGCACAAGGTTCAAGTGATTGCTTTAATACATTGCATTTTTCATCTCTGTTTTCAGGGCAAACTATCTCAACATGCAACAAAAGCTACTTGTTTTGAACACCAAATCCTACAGGCTTTAAAAGACTGAGACATTAAGTCTTATAAAAGAAAAGAAAAACCTGAAATGTTCAGTAATTCAGCACATAGATGAAGATGCACAGATCACTCAAAACATACACACATTTCACTGTAATGGAATCAACACAATAAGCTACAAGTGATAAATTTAGAACTGGCAACATTTTTAGTCAGAACGGTAGTAATATAAGCCAATTGCTTTAGGGCTTTTAAGATGAAAGGAATCCCAGCAGTTGCAAGGCCTGAAGCTCAAAGACCATGAAGGCACTAGTCCAAATTTTATGTGAAATTCTTAAAAAGCCACTTTTTCTTAACATTGCTTTTCCTTCCATTTTGCCAACAAATTAATCTTCATGCCATTTGTTCTTGACAGTTTGGAGGTAGCATGTGTTTTCCATTGTATTACTATAAGAGATGCCTGCTCCACTTGCCATCAGCAGGGCTGATTTCTACCGTGAAGTCCAAGTATCATTTCTTTCTCTTGTTCTCTCCTTTTAAAATAAGAATACATCTTCAGAAACTCTTACGTTAATCAATAAAGAGGGGCACACATGTATGTTAGTGGGCTAACAGTTAATCTTTTTAAATAGGATACTCTTGCCAAGTACTGTAAGATTTATTAAATAAGTTGCCTTCCCAACTTTCACAGGAATTGGGGCACAGGATCCCCATGATAGTGAAAAAAATGCAAAAATAAGCCTCCCAAAATGTATTTAACACAAAAAAGTACCTGTAATGGTATGGCTGAGGCCAGGCATGCAGGCATTCCCTTGCTTGCTCACTCACTCACACAGGTGGGAGGGGTAGGATGGGGAGTGAGTGAACACATACACATGCTTTCCTCCCATCCCATCCTTTTTCCCTTCCCCCCTCCCACCTGCGCAGGTGAGTAAGGGAACACACACAGGTGGGCACAGCCACCCTGCCAGTTTGATTTCCTCCGGTGACACAATCCACAAATGCTTAATCTGCAAGTGTGGAGGGCCAACTGTATAGTCAAGAACATCTGACAAGTTGTTTGTCAGAGAAGGGAAGAGTGATTCTGTAGTTGTGCTAGACACAGCAAGGGATTTTTATTTTTATTTTTTGTGTGTACATTGTGTCAAAAGCCTAAAAGTTCATATTAAGCTTACTAATGACCTACAGGAATAAATATGCCAACCTAGAAAGAGGAAAATGTAGCAGACATCAATTCTTGTTACTCTATCTGTCTCATTACTGTGTTTTAATGAAAACAATTCTGGCATACCAGAATTATAGGCCTAAATCCACCAACCAGACCCAGTTAGAGTAAACCTATTACTTACTGAATGGTAAGTCAACACTTGCTAGTCCATTAGGGACTAGCAATTAGATTAGGCGATGAGTTCTTATGAGCATTGTAGAAGCCAAAATGAAATGGCTTCTATCCACAAGTGGAAATCTTTTCTTTACATGTTAGCAACTCACACAGAGAGGTTGTCAAAGATTTGGCAACAGTAATTGTTGCTCTCACTCCATGTGAGAAAAATTAAAATGCTGTCCAGTGGTTGGTCACTTGGCACCAGTCCCTATTAGCCATGGGAAGATGGTACACATTCCAGCCACTATTTTAAACAAAAGCTGGTGCAAGGCATTTTATAAATATGAGTAATTCATATTACTTATATTACTTCATCTAAACATCAGGAATAACTTCCTGATGGTAGGAACCATCTGACAGTGGAAAAGGCTGCCTCAGAGTGTGGTGGTATCACCTTCTTTGGAGTTTCTTAAACAGAGACTGGATAGCTATTTGCTTGGGGTACTCTGAGTGTGTGTTCCTGCATGGCAGGGGGGTGGACTTGATGGCTGTTGTGGTCTCTTCCAACTCTATTATTCCATGATTCTAAATGACAGAAGCCAAGTACTTTATAATTACTGCATGTCAGAGGTGAAGTACTAGTTGTGACAGTCATACAGTTCATGTCATTCATTGTATTAATAGCTCATCCTATTTCTTGAGAATAGGAGCTCTCACAGCCTGGCATAAACACTCTTTCAGCAGAAGGCTATTTCTGGGTACAACTAGGCTTCCAGACACCAAATCAAGAAAACTGTCCAGTCATGCTGTGCCACACAACCTTATATATAAGCCTTATCAAACTATATCACTCACAAGAATACAGTGAGACAGAGTTACTATTGCTTCCATTTTAGAGACAGAAAGTTTGATTTTCCCCATGACTGACTGTGGATGAAAACAATGTCCAAATGTGACAGTGCTACAACACTAACATTGCCAAGTTGCAATACTAAAGCTTTGGTTAAAGCAAAGCACTTAACCAGAATTAGAAGACAATTTCTGCATGGCTCTACAATAACAACAAATACCTATTTACATGACAGTACCAGAACATAACAGTATTCTTATATGTGCTCTTACATCAAAAACAAGCACTGTCTCCAACCTAGCAAACAAACATAGCTATCAGTTCTATAATCTACAGTTATTGTGCAAGAAACAATACATTGCTTTTTAAAAATAGTTATTATCAAATCCGCTGTCTCTTGTAATTAAATTGGAAAAAGAGCACGGTATTATATACTGACTTGTGTTAGCATCCTCAAATGAGAAAGCCCGGACACATATAACAGCTTGCCTCTAGCAAGATACACTGCAGAAATTTAGCCCTTTGGATACTCACAGAGACACAGCATGAGAAGATCTGTCTCCTTCCCTGGGAACTGTCTTTGTACTGAGCTGTCCTAGACTCTTCAGCTACTTTTTCATGTCTTTATAGCTACTGCTTGATGTCAATGTACATCAGCTTTTGCTTGTCATTACGGCTAGTGGGTACTTGTACTGGCATGAACCTATCACTCTTTAAGGTTTATTCTGCATATAACCATGTGCCATCTTGAAATTCAGAAGATAGATTTTCAGCTGTCAAAAGACCAAGATCCTTAGAGACTCTTCTTGTTTAACAAATCAATCTAAAGAACACTAGTACCTGATATTCTTTTCTATGTTGGCCCTTGGTATTATACTTTAAACCCAATGAAAAACTATTTCAGATCCTTAGGCCATCTTGAACAAAAACTACCAATATATGCTAAAATAATCAAATATTAATGGCAGTGATGAATATAATTTCTGAAAATCCACTTGACATGGCAGTAGCATGTCATTTTTCAGTCTTTTCAAAAACTGTTATCTTTCACTCAAAGACATCCTGCAAATCTCCCATTTTTAGCCCTTCATTCTTCAGAGTACTACAGCACAAAGCTGTTTTGCAGCCCCACAAAGTTCCCCATGCTTACTAATCACCCCAACATTGGACAGAAATAGTTATTCTCCCTAATGGCCAAAAATGCCCCCCCCCAAGAATGGTATGTTAGGTAGATGGGAGTGTCAAAAATACCCCCCAAACATGGCAAAATAGCAGCTAATAGCCTAATGATCTGAAAGGTTTGGGGGAACTGGTCATTTGGGAGAAAATAATTTCTCCCATTTTTGGGGTGGGGAGGACAATGAGGGATGTGGGCCTTGATGGTCTCACAATACAGTTGCCCACTCATGGCAGGTGACTATTCTTACACTACAAATATCAACCACTATTAGTGTTCCCATGCTGACAATAACCTGAGTGTCTCTCCTTTTTTACAATAATGCAGATATTATTTTGATATTGCTAAGAGTGATTATTTAGATAATTGGAAGGTAAAAGGAATATTTACATACACATACATTCTTTAAGCTATTGACATTTATTACACAAGTATCTATTGCATATTCCCTTATTATGCCTATCAGACCACACTGACAACAGATTAAAAAACTCTCATCTCTTGTATCAGAGTAGTGACCCATTTTTTGAGCAGAAGTTAAAATACAACCTTCACTCACAAGATTTATGCAAGGACATTTGCCATAAATTTTTGGTCAAGATCTTAATCTAGTGCTACTGAAGAGAGTAATCCTGACATTTTAAATGTCACAAAATAGTTTCTTAACAATCATGGGTACCCAAGGTAAAGTCTTTATTAACCCAGTTAATATCCAATAAAAACCCTTTGGCAACCATCTAAGTAACTGCATAATGAATTTAATTTGCCCACTCAGTAGTATTTACCACATAAAACTAGTATTTTAACTCAGTTTGTTCAAGATCATAGAATCACAGAGTTGAAAGAGACACCAAGGGCATTTAGCCCAACCCCCTACCAGTGCAGAAATCCACAGCTAGAGCATCCCAACAGGTGGTCATCTAACCAATGTATAAAAACCTTCAATAAAGAAAACATACAGGGGCAACCATATTAGCCATGTAGGATTTGGGATTTTGTTGTATTTATACAACACCATCTTCTGCAGTAGTTGAACAGCTTTTACTTTCTCATCAGGAAATTCTTCATAATATTTTACAATCTCCTTGACACATTTTGCCATAACATCTCAAAGAAAAGCTGTTTTACTCACCCAGCCATATTAAAAGCCCTGACTTGTTTAAATCACAACTTGTATTATGTGACTGTGGGTTGTCCATGGCTTGTTTTCTCACCTGCCTGACCTGAAAAAGGAGCTAACAAAGGAAGTGGAAACAAACAAACTAGAAATGAGGAAGATGGCAAGTCCTTTGCCTTGCAATTTCTGGCTTAAGCAATAAACACAAACTATGGTTTCTCACGACACACAGATGTGTCCTATAAATAGTGTATAAAACAGACATAGATGTTCAACATCTTCAGAAAAGCTAGGGATACCAGTAAATTCTGATGCTTGGTGCCATCGCGGTCTTCTAGTTAACTGAAACACCTAAAAAAATACTTCAGAAGCATATTCCACTACTATTTAACCACTTTCATGAGAATTTTCTGTTGCTAACTATTTGGACATCCTTGCAGAGATTTCTCCTTGTATATAAAAGCACGCAAGTCCACTCAAGGGTAAAAGGTGTTCAGATTTCATTGTCTCCTCTATATTACATCTGTAGTTTTCAAATTGAAATTACTTTGCTGCTTGGCAATGCAGCTTTAGTTTTCACAAAGCAGGCAAGGACTGTCCCAAATCTAAAAACAGAAAGGGTGTCTCTCTCACAGACAGCAAATATAATCAAGATTAATGCCTAAGAACCAAACTTTCTGAAGGTCTGGAGCCTACATTTCACACAAAAGTACAATGGCTTCTTATTTTAGTTGCCCAGTTTGAAGGATAAACAAGCGTGAGTATATACAACCAAACAAGTGAATTCTGAACAAAAGTAGACTATACATCACAAGAGTTCTTCTTTTATTAGATATTTTTCAAGATCTTGTGGAATGATGGCATTAAGTAAACTTTGACGTGGGACACATGCATCTGTGTTCCATATTTTGCTTGCACAGTAAAGATTAAAGAATGCATCCAGTTTATACCACAAGACTGGAATTAGTTGGAGGCAACATAATTCTCTTGGACCTGTAAGAGCACCCTAGATATTCCAAGACAAAGTTTCCCAGTTCCTGAACAGTGCTCTCTGCTCTTCCCCAAATGACCAACAAACCTCTCAACTATAGTTACCTAGGAATTTCACATCTGTTGTTTGTCTACAGGAAACAAACAGAACACCACCATATATTTACAATTGTTTTGTCAAAACCAGCCTAATGCAAGAACCAAGAGCCAGTGTTGGGAATCAGCACCGCTGGTCACTTCCCAGTGTCTGCAACTGTGCAAGGAATTCAGTGTCTGCAACTGTGCAAGGAATTCAGTGTCCGTTTCTAAAATCTTGTGGCCTGGTCGTTTTCTATCTTGCTACTCATGAATTCTACTCATCTGCTTTCTTAAAGCAGTCACATAACAAGAATAGCAAGGAGTGTGACAGCACAATTCACTTCAATTTCATTCCTTCTCCACACAGCTGAGGTGAGCTGGCCCAGAGAAGCAGGCAACTTAATAAGTAGAGGAGACACTGGCAAGAAGTGGGAAGGTCCACTAAGAGCATTTTGCTCACGAACCTTTCAAAAGTTGGAGCAACACTACAAGAAAGCTATGCATTAGTATGCAAGTTCTAAAAGTTCTATGATTAAAATGCTAAGATGAAGAGTAGCTTCTCTAAAGCACAACACAAAAAGATTTAATTTGTAATAAAGAAGATATAAAATCCACTTAACAGCCTTGGATCCACTAAGACTGCATGGGCAATCTTAGTGGATCCAGGGCCACTGCTACCTATTCCCACCCACAGATCCCATCATGGCCTGTATTGCTGTCACTGTGTTGCCAAATTTGAGCACTGGATCAGAAATATGGCTTTCAAATGTTTTAAAATGAGCACAAAGTACTTGTTTTAGAAGATATTTTACCATGTACTGCTGAATTTTCCTGGTATTTCACAAGACACTCTTTAAAACAAAGGGAATTCCCAATCTATCAATGAAAGTGGTTGCAAAATTTTGACAGCAGCTTGGGGAGGCTGTGAATCACGTGTGGTCCATGAGTTATCCACACCTATTATTAAAAAAAAAAAAAGAACAAATCCAAACTTTCCAAACTTTTTGTACCACTCCTTATCGTTGTTTGCCTAAGTAAAACACCCAAAAAGGAACTATGTAGGTTTTGTACAGACTCTAATTTAGCAGTACAGAGAGTAACTGGATAATTCAAGAGCAGCTGATGTCTGATTTCTGTCCTGCATAAATGCACATGGCTATATAAAAGTGTTAAATAAACAAACAAACAAACAAATAAAATTTCCGTTGACTCAATGGGGACAAAAATACAGAAAAATATTGCTATCATGCTAGAATGAACAAACAGAATTAAAAGGTGGTCTCCACACTTTTGCAGAAATACTGGATTGATAATAACCTAGTGTCTACTTATGTGATTTCATCATTAATATTATAGCACAATCTAACGATGTCAAAACAGAAGCCAACCAAATTAATGTCTCATGGCTAACATCGTCCATCCTCCATTTCAAAGCTATCAACGGTTCTTTACTGTATGGATGTCAAGGGATTCTACATCTGGCCTATTCCTAGCACTCAAGGAGTTTTTCCTCACCTCTCTGGAAAAAAAACCCTTCTGTTTCAACAGAACAGCATAAATGTCAAATTTCTAGTCACTATTGTTGCTATGTTCTGGGAAGACTTTACTGCAGCCAGTCAGAACTAGGTTGGCTGCGGCTACCCAGAGGACCTTTTCTTCTATCGCTCCCAAGTTATGGAATGGCCTGCCGGAGGAGACCCGGCATATTACCAGTCTTGACTGCTTTAAAAAAGCAGTCAAGACTGATCTGTTCCAACAGGCCTTCCAAGACTAGCATTTCCTTCACCTCTCATCAATTGTCTTGCTGTTTTGTTAATAGTTAATTGATGGACTGTTAATTGTTGTGTGTTTTAAGGGGTTGGTTTAGGTGGGTTGGTGGGTGGGGAGGACTGGGTATGTTTTTAATGTCTTTTAATGTATTTAATGTATTTCACGTTGTTCGCCGCCTCGATCCATGTGGAGAGGCGGGATAGAAATAAATATATTATTATTATTATTATTATTATTATTATTATTATTATTATTATTATTATTATGTGTCTTAAAGTTGTTTCCGACTTAAGGCAACTCTAAGATGAACATTCTGGGAATGAGTATGTGTGACACACCCAAGGTCATCCAACAGTTTTCCATGGCAAAGCAGGGAATTGAACCCTGTTCTCCAGGGTCACAGTCCAGCACTCAAACCACTATAACACACAGGTTATTCACCCTAAAACAAGAAGTCTAGAGACAAAGAGATTAACCAAAAACATTTTGAAATCAAGACCTTTTCATAAAGATGAGTTAATAGATCAAACTGCAATCCTTTTCCTCCTGATTGAGGAGCACTGACCTCCAGTTCCCACTGTCTTATACATTTTACTGGTCATCTATACCTTCAGATCTACAGAAGTGGCTAGCATAAGCTACTTGTATCATTCGTCTTGGCAGACTACTAGCAGTAAATCCTCATACTGTTCTCCATGAAAAAATAACAATTAGCTCACTTCACTCAGTTAATGTGGATGATTTTTCTCTCCATATCTTCTATAGTCACTGCCATGTCAGATTTCCATCTTGGCACACTAAACAAGCCACACTGGAGTGTTAAGATGTAAACGTGGCATAATTACACATAACAGCCAGCAAAGAGAGCAATATTATAAGGATGCTTCATCTCAGTATAGATTACTGACTTGGCATTTGATGACAGGAAGTCGAACCGGTTTTTTAACTTGAACCAGAGCTGTTGTATTATCCCAACTGAAGCTAAATCCAAACCCAGAGAACCATTTCATGTCTTTATTTTAAATTTAAACTGGTAGCCCCTTATTTTTAATTAAATTGGAGCAATAGGCTGGGCTACAGAGACACACAACACTTCACCTTAGACTGAACCTTCAAGATGTCCCCATCTAGTTTAAACACAAGCATTGAAGTCAAATCTCCTAAAAAAACAACAGATAAATTGTCCAGGTGCATCAGAAGCACATACTTACCCATCTCTACCTTTACTGACTATCTTCACTTCAAAATAATAAATACCACAGGCTGCAGGAATGGGATGCGTAGCCCTTACTGAAGCAGCATCCTTGTGATTTTTCCCATGTCCTGAAAAAAAGGAAGGGCATATATGAGATCACAAACTCTTTTATTTCTCAATGACAGTTATCAGAACACAACAGGGACTGTGTAGGTGACCAAATCATTTTCAATAGGAACCCAGAAGAGGATGCCTCACTAATAAAATTGTGGGCCCCTGCACTGCACCATGGAGGAAAGAACATGAAGACAACATGCACGACCATGGGCCTTTCTACACTACACTGTTACAGTGCTATTATTCCACTTTCAACCTCCTGTGGAATTCTGGGGTTTGTAGCTTACTGAGGCTAAAGATCTCTCTGACTGAGAATTCTAAATGGCCCTCTCTGAACCGCAAACCCCAGGAATCCATAGGATGTTGAAAGTGAAATAACAGCACTGTAACAGTGTAGAGTGGAAAGGCCCTCCGTCTCCTTCTTTGTCAAGAAAGACAAGCACGCTAACCCTGATGTGATGACCAACAGACAAGCTATCACAATTTCCAAGGGGGAAAAAAGGGAATGGTTTCCCTCCAGGGTACAAATAAACTCAGCTTCCCAGCTCTTGTACAGAACTCACACTAGTTCCTCACAGCTCTCAGAACGGAACAAGGCCTCATAGTTCAACAAACAGGCTAAAGCCCTTTCTGCTCGGTTCAGATTTCCTGGGAAGACCCCACCATCTCTGTCACAACAACAAGCAAGTCAAGCCAAACCAAGTCCCCGTCTCACCTTCTTTCCTCCTAATTCGCAAAATTCCTTCTTCACAGGAGTCAACTCCCCTCCACACAGCAAAGAGGGATTAACAAGACCCCCCCCGCTAATACGGCCTGACAACGCCCCGCTCGACAGCCCCTCTTCTTCCTACATCCGCCTCCCCTCCGAATCTACTTCTCTGTCGTCGTCACCACCACCTCGCTTCTTCTCCTCTCCTTCCTGCGGCGCTGGTCCCTGTCACTCTCGCCCTCCCCACACCCACCGCTCCGCCTGCCCCTCTACGGCCGAAAGTCTTCATTCCCTTCCCCATCTTCCCCAACACTGACGACGCCCGATAAGGGAAATTTTGCCCCAAAGGGCCCTCGCCTCGCGCCTTCCCTCCCTCCCCCCCGCCACCGCCACCGCCCACCCTCACCTCTACCTTTGTAGTGGACGCGCAGGTTGCCCTGGGAGAGGCCGATGTAGTTATACTTGTCCTTGGGGCTCCAGGCGCGCGGCAGCGGCGTCTCGGCTAAGTTGACGGCAGGATAGAGGCGCCGGAGCCGCTGGCTCAGCTCCTGCTCCTCGGGAGGGGGCGGGGGAGGGGGCAACACCGCGTCTCCCCCAGGTAAACTCGCAGCTCCCGCGTCCGCCATCTTGGATCCACTATTGTGTCAGCGGGAGGGGACGGAACCCCGTTTCCCCGGCTGTCCAATGGGAGGCGGGCTCGGCCACAATGGAGCCGAAGGGCACTGTGGGAAAGCGAGTTCAACGGCTCCCTTAGCCCCAGAGTAATTCAGGACATGTTTGACAACAAGTCCCAAAGAACACCAGGAAAAGAGGACCCGCCCACTGTGTCCCACAGCACGCCGGAAGGAAAAGTCCCTTGAGGCATTGCTGCATAGAAAAGGTGGCCCTTGAGCCCTCACCTGTAGAGACTGTGCGCCGAAGCATGTTTGTTGGGAGTGCGGTCGGTGGACGGGGGTGGGCGGCCCTCGAGGTCTCCTCCAGCTCTGTGGCCGGAGGAGGCGGCTCGGCTGCGGCTGCCTGCGTGCTGACAGGAGAAGCAGGGTGAGGTTTGTTTCTGGGTAAAGTTGCATCGCATCGGGTGGCTGTAAATCGGCGCGTTAAGAGCGCCGGTGCCAGTGTTTCTGCCCGGCGGGGCCTGGGGCCGCCGTCGCCTCCGTCCCCAAAAGCACGAAGCACCGCGGAGACTGAGGCCATTTCCGCACGAGCCTGTTCCAGCGCGATGATTCCACTTTCAACCTCCTCTGGAATCCCTGGGCCGGCCGGCCCCTCCCGGAACTGCAAACCCCAGGATTCCAGAGGAGGTTGAAAGTGGAATCATCGCGCTGGAACAGGCTCGTGCGGAAATGGCCTCAGTCTGCTCCTCGCCACTCGCGTCTCTGCTATAAGGGGCTGGTTGTAAACACAAAAGCGAGTCTCTCGCCCGCTACGAACCAGCACTTGCAGAAAAAGAAGAGAGAAAAAGGCATCTGGACACCGAGACAGGAGCTCTGATTACGAGGCGCTGTATATAACCTGTGGAGTCTCGGCAGGAAAAAGACCGCTCACGGTAACGGGCGTTGCTTCCTTAGGCAGATCCCGGGCCCTGTCCTCCGCGTCCGTCTTCTGCAGCCAGTCGCCCCCCCACGGACTCCCTGCTGCACCCGCCAGTCCCACCACCCGCCCACCCGCTCCCTGTTTCCCGGACCGCGAAACAAGGAAGCCCCCCGCGGGAGCCCGTCGGCGTCGCTCGTCGTTGCTTTACTTGGTTCCCTTGAACGCCTCTAGAGGGCGCAGTGGCTTCGCTGGAGAGACGGTGTCGCTTGTTGCTATGACGACCCGGCGTAAACAGGGTGGCCGGGCGCTGCTTCGCTTTGCTCTTCCTGGCCATGGAGAGTCGCGCGTCGACCATTTCTGGGTGAGTTTGCCAAGGGGAGACGAGCAGCTGGCTGCTGGGATTACCTTAAGTGACGCCTGTAATCTTGGATCTGTGGAAGGGAACTGTGCTTGTTTAGAGGCATTTTTCACACATTCCGGTGCGTGCCTTTCTTTATCGTGCTTTTCTAAGGAACGCAGGAAATTGCTGTATACCAGTGGTTCTCAACCTGGGGGTCGGGACCCCTTTGGGGGTCGAACGACCATTTCACAGGGGTCGCCGCTCCTCAATCCTGCCCCCCTTTTAAAAGAAGGTGGCCTCACAGCCAATGGGAGCAGTGCTTCTGAGACGCCTGCGCTGGGGTTCAAACTGCAAACCCCAGGATTCCGTAGGATGGTGAAAGTGGAATCATAGCGCTATAACAGTCTCGTGCAGAAATAGCCAGGATGACTTTCTCCTCTCTCTTTTGTTGTGCGTGGACCCTTGGCGCTTGCCACACGCACGTGTTGTGTTCTTCTCCCTGACTGTCTTGCATTCCTCGCTTTTTGTATGTTCAGCATCCGCACTCCCTTGGAGGGAGGGAGGGAAACAAAACGCGTCTGCTTATGCCGCCGCCATCTTTCCTCTCTCCCTGTCCTTTCCTCCCTGTGCCTCGTGTAAAATGTGACCTGTTTCGGCATTGCCTTTGGGAGTGACTGGCTTTTTGAACTGTGGAAACCCAACATTCAGAACTAGAACTACTGCCTTAATTCTGGCATTGATGGACGCTTTCTGTGCTTAAAAAAGGGGGGAGGGTTACCAGTTTTTAGGCATTAGAAGTCTATCCAGAGCAGTGATTTAGGGCAGTGTTTCCAATCTATTTGATGTTGGAAATAACCAACTAAATAAATAAATAAATAACAAAAATGATTTTATGGTTGGGGGTCACCACAACATGAGGAACTGTATTAAGGGGTCGCGGCATTACGAAGGTTGAGAACCACTGCTTTATACGGAGAGCCTGTCATGGACCCAGGACACTTCGCCTAACTCCATGGTGACTTCTGCCCTTGAACAGGAGATGGAAACTCCCCCGGTTCCATTAATTAGACGCTGCCACCACCCACTGAATTGAAATCCCTGCCTTAGTAGCACAGTGGGATGCCACAAGGGAGCTGACTATCCCTAAGCCTAGAGATCCCTTTCCTCCCCCGCCCCCCACAACGGGGAGAGAGGAACATCATATCAGCCAGAGCTTTCAAAAGAATGTAAATCCTAGCCTGACTATCTAAGGAACATCCTAGCTGTTCACATTGTTGATCTGGTGCTGAGATGGTGTGCAGAGCCAGAGCCAGGAGGTGAGGCCTAGCCGGGCCTACCTGCAACCAGCGATATGCCTCCTCTGTTTGATGCCATTGTTTTTCTTCTGCCTTGTAGTCCTCTGAGGCTTTTTAAAACTTCTTGACCAAAACATCTTGAAGCTTCTCACCTTTCTCCCCCTGATTGGGCGACCATCTCTTGTGACCTGTGATGTTGACCTGCAATAAAATGTAACTAACCCAGTACGCATTAACCCTTTGTAGGCCTGGAGGAGAACTATTTCCTTTCAGCTTTGTTACCTGGATAATAGGAACACATATTATCTCAAAGCCAGGCAAGTATTTTTGTGAGGCTCACCCATCTAGCAAGTCATTTTGGCAAAATGAAGTCCAAGCACCTATCCTGGTAGTAAATATACAATAATCATTTGCTATCTTTTCATGGCACCAGAATCTGTTGCCTGAGGCACCTACTTCATTCTGCGTAATGGTAAAGCCAAGTCTCGGGTGGCTTGTTGGTCCCTCTAGCCTAGGGTTGACAAATTAAGATTGGTGAGGGGTCCTATATCTTCAGTGATAATGCAGAAGGGAGTATTTCAGCAGTTATTATTGACTGATTGCATTGCATTTTTATCCCATGTTTCTCCCAAATGGGATCCAAAGCTACATGACAAGAAATGTCTTCTTCTATGCAACCATTAAAAGTAGAGAAGCATGTTCTAATTTTTAATCTGGCAACCCTAATTCCAGCTAGTATCATTCGCTATTTTTTTTTTAAAAAAATTTATTTAACACATACACACATGCACAAATTTAGATACCATAAAATAGCACAAACTTCACAAGAAAACACAAAAGGACAACAAGAACAACAACGGGCATGTTATATTTAACATATTACAAACAGAAAAGAATACAACAATAATTACAAAACTTAACATAACTAATTTTTTAAAAAAAAACTAGAGTAAGAAAGAGGAAAAAATGGTGAGAGGGGACTTCCCACTTCCTGGAATTTAGTAAAAGATTTTATTTAAGAAAAAATAACTTCTGCCACATTATCCTTTGTGATTTCATTATATCTAATTATACTTAGGAGAACTGTAAAATATCATCTCCCACTGTTACCATGCCATGCACCTCCACTACAAGATATGATTGGCAATGGACGTTATTTAATTCGCATAAAATATAAATTATACACTGTTATGGCTGAAAAGCCATACTGGCGAAAAGGACTGTCTGAACTTGTGGGAATGTGGGTTAGATGAGATCTCAGGGCATGGCCAGGTCATAGTCAAGGGATCAGTCAGGAAGCTCTAGTGTTAATGAGCTTGTGATAATCCCCTCAACAACTCTACCTTCAAAACAATGGCACCTGAAACTGCCTCAACAGAGCAACTGATTGTTTTCAACCTGTTTCCTCTTCTTGCCCAAATTCTCCTTTGTTTTCTCACCTGCCCAGCCATTAAGAAGCTATCACAATTCCCATCAGTGGTTTGTCACATAATGCTAAAGCTGTTAGCCCATTGTTCCAGGCCCCATTGTTTGCTCTGCCAGAGAGCCATTAACACCTTCCCTCTCAGGCAGAAACAGAGTATTTAAACTTTGGCTCTAAGCCAGACAACTCGTAGTACTCTGGATATAGGCTGTCACTCTGCTGCTCAGATTTCTGTTTCTGTACTACCTTCAGAACATTTGTCTGAGCAACATTGCTTTGTCTCTTCTCTGCAGGTTAGGTAAATGTCACCCACTTCGTCCTAACTTCTTGCTATCCAATTTTTCCTTCATTTCCTTTGGTTAGCCTTGTGTGATTTTGAGGTTGCTTGAATCTTGTGTGTGTGTTTGTGATTTTACCTAATAAAACATTATTTTAATCATCAACTGATTAATACTGGTATATATAGGTGGAAGATCCTATAAGATCAGACACTCCCCCTCACAGGCCTCCCTTTGAGCTAATAATTCTCCACTGTTCCACATAGGCATTGTGGATGGACTTCTGAGTCACCACCTCGTAGAGTAACAAGATTGGTGAAATAACTCCAAGCAACACCCTGCACCCAAATTATGAGTTGGCACACAGAGTTCAGGAAGGCAGACATAGGGAAATCTGTAGGTGTTCCAATCAGGACACATGTGAATGAAAATCTGTGAGTTAAGTCATACTGTGGATTGGGATCTGCTCCCCTATATAGCCACGAGCTTGGTTCACCATCCATGAGCTGCTGTAGACTGCAAGGGCTTGGCACATGACTACCCTGGGAATCAGTCCCTATCTCTCGGTCTTCTGTGGTGCGGGATCCAAAGTATTAAGGAATGACAGATAGGAGAACATGCACACACTACAAAACACAAGCACTTAAGGTTATGGAGGGTGTAGAAGCAGAACCTCAGAACCTCACTTTGTAGGGGCTCTGTGCTTCTTCTTTGAGTTGGTCAGTGTACTTTTTTCCTGATGAAGAAAATCAGTAGGGTGGGTAGGAACCCCAGACCTTCTTTTGTAGCTTCCCTGCAGTGTAGCTGCCTGGGCACAAATAGTATGCACATTGGTGGTGGCAACAACCAATTGTTAGAACAGTTTGCACACACTGGAGGTGGTGGCAACCCATTTTTAAGCAGTTTTGTGCATTGGTGGTGATGACAGCTGGCTGTAGGCTTAAGCTCTTTGCCTGGGCTCAAAGGAGGTGCTCCTTAGTCCGAAAAAGCAGCACTAATTAGGCAGGACTCAGACAGGACCCAGATCCTTCATTCTACCACTGCTAGTCCAAGCAGTGGTAAGTTCCTCAGAGTTTGTTTTCCTTCGGCAGCTCTGCTCAGTGCAGATGCTAGGGAGTCTACCCAAAGGACCCTAGTGGTCTCCCCATCTCTGAGTACCTGGACTACTTTTCGCTGGTTTCAAGGTGCTGTCCTGGCCGGTGAAGACTGCTGATCGCGAGGACATTTAAGAGAAGATGTCTTCTCACTTTTGGAAAGCCGCAAAAGCTTAATGTTATGCAGGTGTGTCACAGAGACACCTTTGTGTTTTCTTGATTGAAAAGGCAGAAAACTTGAGTTCAGCCAAAATGTTTAAAGAACAAAACAGATTGTTGGACAAACTAAAAAAGCGGTTGTTAGCAAAGTGAACAACCCTTAGAATCTTTCAAAACCACAGATCCATTGGGCATCCTGTGTGACACTTTTCATGCACAGTGTAAGGAGAGGTCGCTTTTTTGCCTCTCCAAAAAACCAGTGGTGGTTTGGGGATTCTGGATGGTGCTAAGTGAAGCCATGAGCACCATCCAGGAGCTCACCAAAAAGGCTAAGAGGCAGATCAAGAAATTGGACACATTACAGGTCCCAAATAGCACCCTGCTAGCCAACAAATTGGCTTTTTCATCTGCTGCACATGAGGCCTACACCAAATTAGAAGATGCTTCGGTCAAAATACAGGCACTCCAGGAAAGGATGACCATGCTGGAAGATGAGCAGACAAAGGCTCAGCATGAAGCTGTTAGCCATGAAGCCTGCAATTACAGGATTATAGAGCTATTCCAGAGACTGACCACTAAGAAGGCAATCATTTCCACAGCCTATCCTGAGACACTTCCTCCACTCCCCATCTACACTCCAAAGGAATCTCTGCCGGGTGAAGCATTCCCCCATGCTCCCTACAACCTGGATTGGAAGGAGCCAGCCCCACTCCGCCCAGTTAAGAGTAAGGCCATCACCACCTGGAGAGGCAATGGTAGGCCTGAATACCAAAACATAGAGGAGAGGGTGCCTGAATACTATGACAAACTCATCTGCCACAGAGGCCAAGGCCATTTCTGAGCAGTTAGGCCCCCTCAACAAGGACACAGGGATCATGTGGCTCAATGCTGTGGCACACACTCATCCCACCACCAAGGTACAGAATTTGACACAGTTAGCTTGGCTATGGATTTCTCAAGTGGCTCTGCCAGCCCTTGAGTCAGTGGTAGCCTCCCGAAATCTGGCCACGCTAGATATGTACTCTTGGATGAGGAAAGTAATCCAGCTTCTGTGGCCAGGGCAGATGTCTAAAATCCTTTGTGTTATGGAGCACCAGGCTCCAAATGAGAACCCAGAAGCATTTGTGGCCAACAAGAAGCTGTTTGTCATCCTCATGAGGAAGGGGCAGCTTGATGTATCCCTTGGAATCTTTGACTTCAACACTAATGAATTCAAGATGCTTCTATACAGAGGCTTGAATTCTCAGACTAAAATGGCTCTGGGTTCCTTAGACATAACTGCCAACACATGGGACCATTTTTCAGACTGGCTCAGGAGGGTGGCAGATCTACTATGACAGATGGGAACCATTAAGAACACCAAGGTCCTCCAGAAGGGTATGGATCCCAAGTGGTGGGAGCCCATTCAGCCAGTGACCTACAGCAACCATTGCCCCCACACAGTACAACAGGGCAGGTGGACCAGGAAACCCAGTACCCTGCAGTAGCTGTGGGGGAAGAAGGAGCATTCAAACAACAATGCAGCTAGTTGGAAGTGGAGAGACCAGAGCAGTAACTCCATTCCTGGCAAGGGCTGCAGCCAAGTTGAGATCCCTTCTGCCCCTGTGCAACAGCATGTTCCAGGAAACCTGAGCCAGCAAGCAGAAAGTTACGATCCTTAGAGATAGGCTGTTGGGAACTGTTGAAATGAACAGCAACAGACTTGTCATAGTTCCAAATGAGGCTGACCATGGAGTTGATCGACACAGTCCTCAAGTTGCAGGGGAGGGGGGCGTCAGAGACATGCAGCAGTATCGCTACCAAGCAATACCCCAAAACCGACACAACATATTTGAGGTGCACTCAGTCCACTGCACTCCCTTATGGTGTTGTAGCTCATTTGGAGCCCAACACCTGGGGAAGGCTGATGGTCAAAGTAGACATCAGGACCTCATGGGCAAAATCCCCCGCTAGACTCCTGGTGAACAGCGGAGCAACCCAAAATGTCCACCATCCTGACCTAGCTGCAAGTGGGAAGCGAACCTCTGAGACCATGGCACTTTCTAGGCATGGAGGAGGTTCGCACCAGGTGAAGGTCCGGGAAAAAATCCCTTTGAGACAGAACAACACCAGTGCATATAAGAACCAAGGAGAGGAGGACATGCTGCAAGTTGAAGCTATTTCCAAGTTTCCAGCACTCATGCTTGTTTCCTCTCAAAGAGCCCTCCTAGGCACCTTCAGTTTCTCCTGGGACTTCCTTGACCTCTTGACAAAGAGAGTCTGCCCTCTCCATGCCCTCTTTAAGAGGAACATCTCATGGAGCTGGGGATCTGAACAACAGAATGCTTTTCTGTTGTTGTTCTGGCAAAAGGACCTGCCGTGGCACAACCAGACATGACTATACACACTCCCTTCAAAGGTACCCTGTCAGGGAGAATCTTGACAGTCATAGCTGCAGGTGCCAAATAGTACTGTAAGATGGACTTGGCTACTGCCTTCACTTCTGCAGAGCTCCACAAGCTATCCTGGTGCCAGGTCACATTCACGCTCCATGGCTAGCAATACATTTTTCTCCTGGTGATGGGCCAGGAGTCAGCTTCTCCAGGTGATCAGAAGCCTCAAAGGAGGACAAGCAGATGCAAGTGCACTGAGAGCTAATCAGGCTGAGATGAAAGCCAGCTAGCTCCAGCCTTTTTAAGGAAGGCAAGAGGATCATGGCCCAACAACCCAAATTAACCTGTGTGTTTGCTGGCCTTTGCCTTGTGTGCAACAGACTCCCTGATTGCTGTCTGCCTGGCTTGTCAGACCCCAGACTGTCTGACCTTGTTGTTCACTGGATTCCTGAACTTTTGGAATGACTCTTGACTATGCTTTCGCTCCACTCTGAACAGACAAGTTGTACTGACTGCTCATTGTCTCTGTTTGACTGCAAACAGTCTCCTGCCTGCTGGATTCCTGAACATTTGGACAGACTGTTAACTATGCGTCTGCTCCACTCTGAACAGGCAAGCTCTACTGACCACTAAGTACCTCCATTTGACTGAGAACAGCCTGCTACTAGCCCTGTACTCTGTTGCTTAGCAATGGACAGCATGTGTGTATAACAGAGCCAAGGCAGCTTGCAGCTTAGTCTCATTCACCATCTTGCAAGGAATGATATTTGTCATGCCCTGCCTTGGAGATCCTGACATGTAACAAAGGAGCCTTATTGAGGGACTACCTGCGTCAACATCATTAACCTATATATGACAAACAGCTGGCCTATTCCCCCAGAGTTGACAACTGATCTTCCTGTGCGGTAACTTGTTTGCTGAAAGCTGACTCTCTTTGAACCTCTGCCTGTCTGACGACAATTCTGGTTTGTCTTTGTGGATTGTAATACTCTGGAACATTGGACTCTTGGTTTGGACTTGGATTTGTTTTGGTCTCTTGGTTTGGATTTGGATTTGTGTGGACTGCTCCCTCTCCCTCCCTGCTGTGAGTAAAACTCTACTCCTCCAGCCTGCTAATTTGCTGACTGCAATGTCTGGGACTTGACAATATTATCCCTAGAGGCATACGGGGTAGACACCAGCCTCCCCCTGATTTGGAAACCATGTTCATAAATAATGAGTGGGTCCAAATGCTCATCCAAGAAATTTCTAAAATTCATTAAGAAGTGGCCTTGCAATTGGGTATGAACGTGCAGGCCATGAACAAAAGGCTTGGCAGAGTTCATAATCACTGCCAATGGGACAAAGGGCAACTGGTCAGGTACTGAAAGTTCTCCCAGGACAACTACGCCTTATCTGTCAAATGGATGAGTCCTATCAAGAATACCAAATGAGTCTTACCCACTGTCTACCCAGTAGAGATACCACATAAAAAGGAATGGCGGTTCAAATACTTTCATATTACATAACTGAAAGAATGGAAGGGCACACTGCTCACATAAACTAAAGTGCAAACTGAAGGGTGGAGGAGCTTCCTGGCCCAGTAACTGCAGTGCCCATCTAGCAGATCTGAGCCACAAGATTCTGTCAATGGTGGATCTGTCAGACACCTTCATGGGTTGGAAGCTCCCTTCAAGAGACAAAGCTTTGAAAAACTCCCCACTTGTAATTAGTTTCATAGATAGGCTAGCAGAGGTAGTTTTGCATTTCCCCCCCTTATAGCAACAAAGGTGACATGGCATTAAAAGCGGAGAGAAGGGTATGTAGCACCCCTTCCTCCTTCTCTTTATAGTTTTCCCTTGGCTCCTTCAGGGATGTACCCCCACTGAAGAACACCGCTGGAATTGTACCATCATAGAATGAAGGCACCTTCCTGGTGAATGTTTTGTAAGATCACCCCAGCTGTAAACAGTAGCAATCCTAAGCATGTTTGTTTACTCATCAACTTTTATCCAAATTGGTTCACCCTCCATGGGTTTGAAACCACATGTACAGCCGTCAGCCACTAGATGTGTATATGCCAAAAATGGGATTGAGGAGATTTTCTGCCGGGACAGCTCAGAAGCTGAATCACCAGATTTTGTCACCCAGTGCAGCCTCATTAAGAACAAGACTGCCCCAACGGTCAGCAGCCCATCACCTGCAGACTCCCTTCTATCCTGCGATATAAAGAGTGCACAGGATTCAGATAATTATTAGGGACCAATTACAAGAGGTAGATAATTCAATAATTTAATAACAATAAGAGACTTGCAAAGACTTAAGATACAGCACTGAATTAATATTAACAACAAGGAAATCGACAAAAGAGGATTTAAATTGAGCTCAATGATGACAGCAGCTACTGGGAAGAGAAAATTTATGACACAGACACAGATACAGACTTTGACCCAAAAAAGACCTTCACTGGAAACACAGCAAAATGTCCTAGATCCTTACCAAACTGCTAGAAGAAGTGAAGAAAATAAGGAATGAAGTGAGCATGGAAATGAAAGATATGACTATTGAAGTAAAGAAAGAGGTCAGAGAAGTAAGAAAAGAAGTGGAAATATTTGGCCAGAAACTTGAATCAGT
This sequence comes from Ctenosaura bakeri, assembly GCA_948474755.1. Classification (NCBI taxonomy): domain Eukaryota; kingdom Metazoa; phylum Chordata; class Lepidosauria; order Squamata; family Iguanidae; genus Ctenosaura; species Ctenosaura bakeri. The sequence goes on along the minus strand of CAOLHI010001083.1, from coordinate 399,096 downwards.
GACAAAAGGTTTAAGAAATATGACTGGATGAAGTACGAGAAAAGACAAAAAAATTGGAGAAGCACACAACAGAAATTAAATCAATTACTGAACAGAACCAAGTGAGATGCACGCTAACAGAAATTAAATACTTCAAGAAATGTTTAAAAATAAGAGGCCTGGAAGAGAAACAAGGAGAATATTTGTATATTAAATTAATCCCAGCAATGGCCCAATTTATAAATTGGTCAATAGAACAATTAGATCTTGAAGTGGGTCGGATCTTTAGAATTAATTCACTAATCGTGAAGAAGAGAAAAGTCCCATGCGACATTGTAATTTATTTTGTAAGGGAATGAGTGAAAGAGATAATAATTCAACAAAGCTATATCAATAATCTGATACTGGATGGTGCAGAGCTCATAATTTTTAAAGATGTGCCATCTCAAGTTTTTTTTAAAAAAGAAAAGACTACAATTTTTTGAGTCAGATTCTAAAGTAAAAGGAATCTCATACAGATGAGGTAAAATTGAAGGAATCATTCTTATGTACAAACAAAAAAGATATGTATTAAACTCTGTTATGAAGGCAAAAGAATTTTTGAAGAGACGTAAAGAAGACTTGGAAAAAACACAAGAAAACGATCCAGAGAGAGAGGAAAGACAAGAAAAGTCAGATAAAGAGGAAAGAGAACACTCACCTCCAAAAGAGTTAGCAACAGGTATGATTAGCAATTCGGAAGTGTTACTACAACAGGAGGAATGAACTAATTCAGAACAAGAGGATGAAGAAATGGGTTTAGTGTCAGAAGAGGAAAATATAGAAGAGCCCAGTAACACTTGGGAGATACACCTTTGGAATATGATAAGATGCAAATCAAAATTCTTTCCTGGAATATCAGAGGGATGAACTCACTACCAAAAAGGAAAAAAATATTTCATTTTCTATAAAAACAAAAATGTGAAATTATATGTCTTCGAGAAATACAGATAAGGAATTCGGACTTATCATTATTAGATAACCCCAAATTCGGAGAAGCTTTTGCTACATCTACTGAAAAAAAAGAGAGAGGAGTTGTAATTTACATGCACAAAAAATTTAAAGCCAAAGAAATTTTGAGAGACACAAAAGGAAGATATATTGGAATTGAATTAAATATATTTAACAGTAAAACCCTAATTCTTGGCATATATGGTCCCCTAGAGAATAAAAGCGAGTTTTACAAAAAATTGTTCCAAAAAGTAATGGTTTTTGACTATCAAGAAATAATAATGATGGAGGATTTCAACAGGGTGATTGACCTTGAAAAGGACAGGATAGGGAATTCAAGAGACAAGAAAGAAAAGATAAACTCCCCACGTCATTCTTCCAGATGACTGACATTCTAGGGTTAACCGGTGTGTGGAGAAGATAAGATGCACAGATACCTGGAAAATGAAAGATTTATGATTAAAAAATGAAAAAATAGTACAGAAGACCAAAAGAGAATTAGAAAACTTTTTAAAAGATAATCTGGATGAGGGAACATCGACAATAATGGTATGGGAGGCAGGGAAAGCATACATGGGAGGCTTTTCCTACAACAAAAACCTCAATGGAGGAAAGAAAAAAAGAGAGAAAGAAAACAAGATTACGAGGGAAATAAAGAAGTTAGAGGAGGAATTAAAAAAGAATCCACAAAAAGGAAGATTGAACAATGAAATAAAATTACTACAGAAACAATATAGATATAGAAATGATTGAGGAAGTAGAGAAAAAGCTGAAATTTACAAAACAAAGATACTTTTTCCGCCAAATAAATGGTTAGCATAAAAATTGAGAAAAGAAAAAGAAAAGATTCAGGAGATAAAAGAAGAACAAGAGATACATTACTAACCAAGAAAAAGTTAAAAAAAGCATTTACAAATTATTATGAGTGACTCTTCTCCAAAGAAGATATAGACCAAAGAAAGGAAGACAGGATAAGACATTATCTGACAGAGAACAATATACTGGAGATTACAGAACCCCAAAGGAAAGAACTAAATAAACCTATTATGAAGAATGAGATTATGGATTAAAAAAATAAATAAATAAAACCTGGGAAAACACCAGGCCCAGACAGATTCACCACCCTTTACTATAAAACATTTCAGGACCAATTACTTAGTCCATTACAGAGAGTAATTCAAGAATTAGAAAAAGAAGACATCCCTCCGTCATGGAGGGAAGCAAATATTGCCTTGATACCTAAAGAAGGGAAAGACCAATTAGAAATAAAAAACTACAGACCTATCTCCTTGCTAAATGTTGATTACAAGATCTTTGCCTCAATGTTAGCGGAAAGATTTAAAAGAATCCTTCAGGATTGGATATACAGAAACCAAAATGGTTTTCTCCCCAAAAGACAACTTAAACATAACATCAGATACATAATTAATATATTAGAATTCTATCATAAACATAATGAGAAGAAACTAGCCCTGGTATTGTTAGACACCGAAAAGGCATTTGGCAATGTTAGTTGGCTATTTATGAAGGAAGTATTTCATAAGATCAATTTGGGAAGTGATTTTAATAGATAGATTCAATCTATATATAAAAATCAGAAAGCCCAGGTAATAATAAATGGCGAAAAGACACAATTTATTACAATCGGAAAAGGGACTAAGCAAGGATGCCCTTTGTCTCCTCTATTATTTATTACAATACTAGAAGTACTCAATAGAAAAATTTGTCAAGAATAACAAATTTGAAGTGTTCAAATTGAAACTCAAAATTATAAAATTAGGGCATTTGCAGATTATTTGGCCATATCACTAGAAGATCCTCTACAAAGTATAAGTACATTATTAAATACCTTGCAGGAATTTGAGGATTTCTCAGGTTTTAAGATAAATGAAGAGAAAACTCATATAATTACAAAAAATATGTTAAAAAATGAGGAAATTGGTGGAGAGTCTGGAAGTCATGCTTTACGAGGAGCAGCTTAGGGAGCTGGAGATGTTTAGTCTGCAGTAGAGGTTAAGAGGGGACATGGTAGCCATCTCCAAATATTTGAAAGGATGCCATATTGAAGAGGGAATGAGCTTGTTTTCCACTGCTTGAGAAATTAGGACAAGGAGCAATGGAAAAGAGATTCCACCTGAACCTCAGAAAGAACTTCCTGATGGTCAGAGCTGTCCAGTAGTGGAATATGCTGCCTTGGAGTGTGATGGAGTCTCCTTCTTTGGAGTTTTTAAAGCAGAGGCTGGCCAACTGTTGGGAATGCATTGATATGTGTTCCTGCATAGCAGGGGGTTGGACTGCAAGGCCCCTGTGGTTTCTTCCAACTCTGTGATTCTGTGTGTCCTCCTGTATTTTAGGCATTTGGGCCATTTCTCTATAACAGGAAGTGGACAACTTTGGTGCGCCCAAGAGCCAATTATCTGTCTTATATGGGAATTCACACTCTTTCTGACAGTTCAGGGGCATGGTGGGAGATGAAAGTCACAAAAGCCAAACAGGGCGGGGGGGTTGCTCCACTTTTCCCACCTTGATGTGCGAGATATGGTCAGTTGTTCCATTATTATCTGCTATTATGCCTGGAAAGCAGTAGCAACTCTTGATTCTTTAAATAAATACATATTTCTGGAGTTCAATACTGTTTTGTGGTCATAAAACATTTTTCCCCTCTCTCCTTTTATTTTAGGTCAGGAATAAACAATCAGGAACCTGAGAAAAGGTACTATTTTTATTCTGTTTATACTCTATCTTCTTCATGTGAGTTGAGAGTGGCTAAAATTAGGATGGTATTAAAAGCAGATGTTAATCAATTATATTCAGATTTGGATCATTCCGACAGTTTTATTGGAATGATGACTGATTTGTGAGCTATGCTGCTGGTTCTGATGAAAATTACAGTCCTATCAATTTTAGAGAGTCACAGAGTCCCCACCCTTGGAACATATAGTTCTCAGATTATAAAATACAAGAACACTTTGGGCCTTTCTGCACTACACTGTTATAGTGCTGTTATAGTGCTCGCCAAGCAAAGCGGCAGCAAGGCAGTCTGGAACTCAGGAGCAATCCAAGGATGGTCTCAGAATCAGGAGTTTTTATAGAGGGAAATGTGACTGCAGGCTATGCCATACTTGGGGAAAACAATGCGTTTTAGGAGCGGGACAAAGCTTTGGAAAGGTCAGAATTTAACATGATTAAGTCCAAATTGACAAAGAGTTAGCCTGCATGCAAATGCAGAGTGCTTGGCAGTTGAGTATTCAGCTTGCCCGGTTGCCTGCTCGGGGCAGGGAGTCCTTTGTAAACCGCGTGCATGCATAATGAAGGTGTTTGCAGAGAGGTCACCTAAAGAAAGGATCTGGCTATTTCTGGCCTGTCTGGGTGGGGAATGGAATGTTCAGCAATTAGTGGCCGAGCCTAGTCTATGCTTGTCCGGGGGCCTCACAAACATGTGGAGAGGGGTGGTAGAAGAAAGCCGAATTATTGATATCAAAATGATATCTTGGGGTATCTCCTAGTAGGCCTAAACTGCAGTAACAATAAAATGTGGCTCCCACCTCATCTATTATTTACTCATAATCTTTTGTTTAAACCCTAGCATCTGAAATCTTCCCCAAATAACTAAAGTTAACCTTGATGCTTATATTTTAGTCTATAATGCTATAAGATCAAATATTTTAAAAGTATTTTAAACAAATATTTGAATTAATAAGTAAATACAAAAGTGTAAGTATACAAAATTTTCTTCACTAATATCTTTACTAGTAAAAAAATTGTTACAATATTTGAATATCTAATATATATATATTACTTATAAAAGAATTTTAGAAGAGTATTAAAATATAACAACAAAGTAAAGTCATCTATAATTTTCTTAAGCTCTTTTGCACGACATCAGATTATATATTCTACTATTCAAAATATTAACGCCAAGTTCAGAACCCCAAAATCATCATTTTACCCTCATTTTCTCTCAAATAATCAGTTAATAATTGCCAATTCTTTTTAAAATCCTTTTCTGACAAATGTCTTAATTTATCAGCCAGCTTATCCATTGTCATTAATCTACTGAGCCATTCATTAATGGATGGAATTTCTGTTTTCTTCCAATATTTTGCATAAAGTAAAATCTTGCTGCTAATAACATATATTATATCATCCTCTGCTGTTGTTTATCATAGCTGGTGTCCTCCTGCCAGATTCCCAATAAAAATAGTTCTGGGGACTTGATGATCTGGCATTTCAATTTTTTTTTGCATTATATTCTGTATCATTTTCCAGAACTGCTTAGCCTTCTCACAAGTCCACCACATGTGATACAAAGTGCCAATATATTCCAAGCACTTCCAACAATTAGCCTGCAGAAGAGAAGATTAAGAGGGGACATGATAGCCACGTTTAAATATTTGAAGAGATGTCATGTTGAGGAGGGAGCGGGCTTGTTTTCCACTGCTCCAGAGACTGGGGCCCTTTTCACATGGTATTTCTGAAGTGAAAGGGCCCCTTGAGCGTCGTATAAATGTGAGGAGCGGTCCATACGACACACTCACATTTGCGCGACGCTTAAGAGCCTGACGCGGACCGTGCATGCATTTTTTCATTTTTGGCTCAAAACCGAAAATGCTATGCAGTCGAGCATCACTCTGGGGCCCCGTGCGCACTTACCTGGTGTGCGGAGCCTCGGGAGCCGGGCCAGTTGCGCGTCCTCTCCTCAGTGCAGCCTTGGAGATCCCAGCCTGCACTACAAACGGAAGAGATGGGGCATTCACGCGACGAGGAAGGAGCTGCGGAGCCGAAGCAGGAGGGATGCGACAGCATTCCTCTCAAGCCTTCATGCAATAGCTGAGCAGCCCAGCACCGGGAAAAGGTAAGGTGTGAAAAGGGCCTACGACAAGGAGCAACGGATTCAAGCTGCAGGAAAGGAGATTCCACCTGAACCTCAGAAAGAATTTCGTGACGGTCAGAGCTGTCTGACAGTGGAAAATACTGTCTGGGAGTGTGATGGAGTCTCCTTTTTTGGAGGTTTTTAAACACAGGCTGGATGGCCATCTGTTGGGAGTGCTTTGATGTGTGTTCCTGCATAGCAGGGGGTTGGATTGGATGGCCTCTGTGGTCTCTTCCAACTCTACATTTCTATGATTCTATGATTCTATAATAATTGGCTTGTATTTCTAGTCAAACTGATGCCTAAGTATTTAACCTTTTTTTTAAATTTTAAAACCAGTTTTTAATTGTAACTCATTTTTATTGGGATTCCATAGGATGTTGAAAGTGGAATAATAGCTCTCTAACAGTATAGTGCGAAAAGGCCCTTAGTCTTGGCTGACAGATCAGCTGCATCAGCTCAGCGTTTCACTAGTGCAATGTTCCAGGCATATATTTGACCATTCTGTTGATGGATCTCGTATGGCAGATCAATATTCTACCAGTGGAATGGGGCTTCTACTGAATCCTATTGCCCTTTTTGCTATTCTGTGTTCAGTATAGGACTGCACCGCTAATATTCTGATTGGTAAACTAGCAATAAAATGCAGTCATTGATTTCCATGACAATGGGAAACTCTGGTTTTTACAGACCAGGATCTATGTGCCAGTGTTAGCATGAGAATGAAGAGGGGAGAGATGAAAGAGGGCACCCACTTGATGCTCAGTCCTGGTTTCTTAAACAAATCTGGCAGTGTTGTTTCCAAACCTATGTAAATTCTTTTATTTAGCTTAAAGAATCTGGCAATGTGAAACAATAATTGGCATAGCAAGATGGATAGTTTCCCTCTAATCTGGATTGCAGCATGCTAGCCGGGGGTGTGGGATTTATACTCTCATATGAATTGAGGCCATCAAGCAGAGGAAAGCTGAAATGAGATGCCTGCTCCTGATCATTGGACCATTTGGGTCAGAAGAGGGCAACTTGATTAGATTCAAAGGCCAATCCCTTCTGAACTGACCAAATTTCTTGCCACCCACCCTCTGCTGCTGCCAAATTTGTGATGGGAGTAGCAAAATGAAGCCAATTCACAAGTATCTTAAAGGAGAACTTTGCTTCCTGAAGGCCTTTTAGAGAGCTTGTGTCTTCAAAATAGGAGTAGGAAGCATGTGTACCTTGGGAGGTTGTTGCGCTGTCACAGTTAGCATTCCTTGTTACTGACTGTCTGTAGTAGTGGTGCTGTGAGATGGGTTGCAAGGGCCACAGGCTGTTTGATGCAGTGATGTTGACTCCCTCTAGTGGGGAATCTCCTCCTCAATAGCATTGCCAGTACTCCATTTTTGCCATTATTCAGGGTCTCATTTCGAAATCCTTCCAGAATTTAGAAAGCCAACTAAGCTTTCCAACCTTGAACACATCATCTCAGAAGACACCATCTCAGAAGAAACAGAAGGCTCTGGTGAGTGGGGTAGTGCCAGCAAAGAGATGCTTGTGCCCTGCCAGAGGCAGGCCCATCTGATTGATATCCATCTGTGAGTTGAGCAGCCTCCATTGGTTGAAGGTCTAGGCAAGAAGGTGCTATTTCAGGTTGTTTTAATTGTGAGTGTGTATTTTAAAGAATGTCTTTTCAACTTTGTTTTGATTTGTTTTTAAATAATGATTTTACCTGTTTTCATGTACTGTACATCACCTGAGGCTGAGAGGCAATAAATATGTAAATAAATAAAAATAAAAGATGCTCTTACAACAAAGCAAGATATGTTCCATATGTTACCATTGACTTAAGGCAACCCTTAGGTGAACCTGTCATGAGATATTCTCAGCAAGATTTATTCAGAGGTGGTTAGCTTTTACCTTCCTCTGAAGCCGAGAGAGTGTGATTTTGCCAAGGTCACCCAGTGGGCTGCCATGGCTGAGCAGAGATTTGAAACCCGGACACTCATAGTAGTAGTGAGGTGGTCAAACCACTACACCATGCTGCCCCTGCTCCCCATTTCTGGGACTGGTGTGATTGCTTCCTTGGTTGCTCACATGTCATTATGATTATAATGGTTTGCCTCTTTTTTATTTTAAATATTTATGTTTTCCATTCCAACACCAAAATGCCCAAGGTAACTAGCAGCAACAAATTAAAATAGTGGTTAAAATGCAGATTAATGCAGATAAAACTTCAGCTGAGGGAAAAGGAAAAGAGACAAATCAGTGGCGTTGTGAGATATTTTGAAACTGAGGCACTCAATGCTCCATAGCCATGTCCCAAGGGGAGTCCACAACCAAGATTAATCTGTGTATGTGTGGGGTGGGGTGTTACTGTGGTCCATAGTCCGATTCCAGGGTCTACTAAATATAATTTGATATAAAATTCAAATTGTTCTCCTCCACGAGCTTAGGAGGCCCCCGGATAAGCACACACACGGACACGGCCGAACGGCTGAAAAATACAAGAAAAATCTAAGGTCAGGCCAGTAATTTTCCGACACACAGCTTCAGGAGACCTCCAGGCAAGTACACCTTGAAACTAAATTAAGTATTTGTCAAGCATAGAAAAGATTCTCAGCCCCGAACCATCAGCTTGACAAGATTCTGACTACCCAACTGTCACGCTCTCTCTATTTGCATACTGTCTGCACTATTGACCACTCCGACAAAATCCAATCATCTTAAGTGCTGACCTTTTGGAGGCTTTGTCTCCGATCCGAAACCCATTGTTCTACCCGGGAATGGACTACCCTACAGGCACACTTCTTCCTATAAGAACCTCTGATTCCAACCGCTTCTTCAGATCACTCACGGTTGTCATCCCGCCTTGCTGCCGCTCTGTTTGCCGAGCCTTCCCCTCGGCTTCCACGTGCTGAGAATCTCTGATCCAGACTTACTGAATTTCTTCTGGCTACCCGGGCTGCAGGATCAGCTGTAGAATTTCCCCTGAAAATCCTTCAAATCCCCTATCGAATTTCCTCCCTTTATTTTCTTAGGTCTGTGTGAGTGAGTACGTAAGTGTGCAGTGATTGTCTTTTAAATAAAGAAAACAATTATAAACTAATTTTGCTTGGTTTTTGACTCAGCCTGACCCCGTAAAAATTGGGTTTAAGATCTCGCTAGGTTGCTTTGTCTCTTGTAGTGCTACAGCTTGTGCTCTTGCTAATTCCCATTCCCCATTATTTGGAGCACATTGAGGTGTCCCCCACGGGACCCCAGAAATCAGGGTCATGGGGACAGAGATGAAGAGAGAATCTGTGTGTATATAGAAACATGTACATATCAGCTTTATATTTTCCAAGATTTCCTTTTTCCAGCATCAGGAAGAAACACTGGATCTCAGAGTCAGCAAACTAGTAGTAGCGGTTGTCATCTGCACAAGGACCAGATCTTCTGTACAGTTAATAAGTCTAAGAGAAGCAGCATGGTGTAGTGGTTTGATCATTGGACTACAACCGTGGAGACCAGGGTTCAATTTTCTGCTCAGCCATGGAAATCCACTGGGTATCAGACAATCTCGGCCCCAGAAAACCCTGTGATAGGTTCACCTTAGGGTCACTGTAACTTGGAAACAACTTGAAGGTACCCAACAAGTCTTAAGTGCCCATTCAGAAGCAAATCATGCCCAAATACTTGTCATTATAACAGCTATAGCTCACAACAATATACTCTTGCTGAGAAGCTGCCCTGTACCTATCTCATAAGGCCTTCAGCTATGCTCAAAGGAAACAGAGAAGCCTGGTACAAAAGTTCAGTTCTGTGAGCTTTGGTGTCACTACAGTATGAATATGAAATGAGGAAAGAAACAGGACATAGACACACCTGAACAAAGCACTCTTTACTTGATATCTGTACACCAGTAGCAAGGAAGCCAGCCAGGAGAGGATGCCTCTTGCACAAATTTATCAACTGTATTCTCATGCTGATAGGACACAAAGCCCAATCTCTCCTGACATTGGTGGATCCAGAATCCAGTTTTTACCTCTCAGGATCTGCCATAGGCCACACCTGAAAGTTCACCTCATTTGAAGAAAAAGCTTCCATGTATATGTATGCATGCTTAGACATACACATACTATCTTATGCCTTACCTTAGAGAGTAATTGCTGCTTCTGCTTCCATGAGCAGAAATTCTCTTTTGACTACATTGTTTTTAGTAGGGACAGTTGAGCAGGTTCTTAGGGAAATTTGGGGTCACAAAAATTTGTGGTGGGGAACACGTAAGAACATAAACCTTTTACTGTGTCAGACCTTTTGGTTATCTTGCCTCACATTGTCAAATCAGACTGATATGCTTTCAGGCAGGGTTCTTTCCTAGCACTACCAGGATATTCCTGGTATTATGGTTGTCATTCATACATCCAAGCCCAACTCTGCTTAGGTTCCAGAATCAGATAAGACAGGGTTTGAGTGGTGTGCTCAATTCTGGTTATGCGGGGGGTGGGGGCAGGGAAGGAATGGTGAGGAGAGTAACAAAGAAAAACCTCTTCCCCAGTGTTTTCAAGACTCCCAGGTTTGTCTGAGTACAGAAAGGAGCTTTTCTCTCAGGTGGGCTGTTGCTGATTAGAGGTAGTTTTCTAAGGGGGTTATACACAAAAGCCAAAAAAAAATAAATAGCAGAAGTTCTTTTTAACTTCTTAGGCTCATTCTAGCAGCCAGTTATCCTCATGGCCTGCATATGCTCCAGGGCAAGTGATCCTCCAGAACCGAAAACCATGTATTCTTCCTGAATGGAAAAGGTATGTGTGGAAACAAGATTTTAACAACTCTGTTAAAATTTGCAAGCTCAGGGCTGTGGTTTTCTTCCTTTATGAGTCAGTCTATCTGAGCAGGGCTATTGGTGACCAGGGCTAGTGAAGATCTCTTATTCATAAGATTCCCCATAAATCAAAGCTGGCTGGAAGGCAAATAACTGTCAACATTCTATGCCACCACTCTCTTTGTTCATCTAGAGCAACTAGTTTCAAGGCAGCCATATGGCCCCCAAAGGGGGCCTTGGCGTGTTTGAAGGGGGTCACAGACTGAAAATTGTGAGAAGGGGAGCCCCGAGAGTTTATGGGGGCCCTGCTAAGTGAAGCAATGGAATACCCAAGCAGCAATCTTAATTGGAGTCAATGCTTTCCTTCTTCTTTATAATATCTTTCTAACACATTTGATTTGGTGTGCCTGCTAAATTCATCGCTTAAGTTCCTCCCATATCTTAACTCAAGAACTGAAGTCTAAAAAAGTTGAGGCTTTCGTGATATATTTCATACCTGTAGCCGGCATGAGGGGTCTCTCACACAGCCTCACTTCAGAGTCAGTCATGATCAGACTACACTGAGTCAACACATTCAATTAAGTGTTCTTGCAGCCATTATGATTTTCATAGAATCATAGAATAATAGAGTTGGAAGTGACCACAAGGGCCATCTAGTCCAACCCCCTGCTATGCAGGAAAACACATCAAAGCACTCTCAACAGATGGCCATCCAGACTCTGCTTAAAACCTCCAAAGAAGGAGACTCCACCACACTCCGAGGCAGCATATTCCACTGCTGAACAGTTCTGACTGTTAGGAAGTTCTTCTTGAGGTTCAGGTGGAATCTCTTTTCCTGTAGTTTGAATACATTGCTCTTTGTCCTAGTTTCTGGAGCAATAGAAAACAAGCCTGTTCCCTCTTTGATATGACATCCTTTCAAATATTTGAACATGGCTATCATGTCCCCTCTTAACTTTCTCTTCTGCAGACTAAACATCCCCAGCCCCCTCAGCCATTCCTCATAGGGCATGGCTTCCAGATCCTCCACCATTTTGGTCTCCCTCCTCTGGATACATTCCAGCTTGTCAATATCCTTCTTGAAATGAGATGCCTAGAACTGGACACAGTATTCCAGATGAGTCTGACCAATGCAGAATACAGTGGTACTATTACTTTAATTTATCTGGACACCATACTCCTATTGATGCAACCAAGAATTGCATTGGCTTTCTTGTCTGCTGTATCATACTGCTGACTCATGTTCAGTTTGTGGTCTACTAAGACTCATACATACTGTTGTCCAGCCAGATGTCTTCCATCCCATCTTTGTGCATTTCATTTTTTTCTGCCTAGGCGTAGGACTTTTCATTTCTCTCTGTTGAAATTCATTTTGTTAGCCTTGGCCCAGCTCTGTAATCTGTCAAGATCATTTTGAATTTTGATCTTCTCCTCTGGGATATTGGCAGCTCTTCCCAGTTTCAAATCATCTGAAAATTTCATCAGCATGCTCTCTATTCCTTCATCCAAGTCATTGATAAATATGTTGAATAACACTGGGCCCAGGACAGAACTCTGTGGTACCCCACTAGTCACTTCTCTTCAGGATCAAGACAAGCCATTGGTGAGCACCCTTTGGATTCGGTCAATCAACCAATTACAAATCCACTTGACAGTAGCACTGTCTAGTCCACATTTTACTAGCTTCTTTGCAAGAATATTATGGGGAACTTTGGCCCTTTCCACACCTTACCTTTTTCCAGCGCTGGGGTGCAGGGATCGTGTGAGCAGCCTCCGGTGAGAGCCTCTCATGTCCCTGCTGCTTCAGCTCTGCACGAGCTGCCTGCTCACGTGAGAGACCTGCCTCTTCCTTCTGCAGTGCAGCCTGGGAGTTTCCCAGGCTGCGCTGGGGCAGGAAACGTGACCAGCGCGGCTCCGGAGGTTCCGCACACCAAGTAAGTGTGTGCGGGGCCTGAGAGCAATGCACGATCATGCAGCATTTTTGGCTTCCAGCCGAAAATGAAAAGGTGTGCAATTGGCGCCTGCCAGCCCTGGAGTGTTGCACAATTGTGAGTGTGTCATGCAGATCGCTCCTGCCAATCACGCAACACTTCAGGTGCCCTTTCACATGGCAAATGCCATGCAGAAAGGGCCTTTGTCAAAGGCTTTACTGAAGTCAAGAAATGCTGCATCCACGTTCCCTTTGTCTATCCAGCTTGTAATTCTATCACAGAAAGAGATGAGATTAGTCCAGCATGACTTGCTTTTGAGAAACCCATATTGACTTTTAGTGATGACAGCATTGCTTTCTAAGAAATTACAAACTGTCTGCTTAATGGTCTGCTCTAGACTCTTTCTGGGTGTTGACATCAGGCTGACTGGGAGACAATTATTTGGGTCTTCTTTTTCCCCCTTTTTGAAGATGGGGACAACATTTGTCTTCCTCCAATCTGCTAATCTGCTGGGATTTCTCCTTTTCTCCAAGACTTCTCAAGTATTAATGCCAGTGGTTCTGAAATCATTTCTGCCAGTTGTTTTAATATCCTTGGATGTAGTTCATTTGCCCCTAGTGACTTGAATTCATTTAGAGTAGACACGTATTCCTATACTACTTCTCTATCTATACTGTGCTGAGATTCTGCCACTTCCCCACCTGCTCCCCACCCCCAGAGGTGCCCCCTGTTAGTACTTGGCCATCTTCTTTATGCAGTGACCCTATCATTTCCTTGTTTTTCCTTTTGCTGCTGACATATCTAAAAAAAAAAACTTTTATTGTTTTTAATCTCTTTGGCAAACCTAAATTCATTCTATGCTTTAGCTTTTCTGACCTGCATATCCTGGCTATATGTTTAAATTTCTCTTTGGTGATTTCCCCATTTCTCCATCTCTTGTACATGTTTCTTTTAACGTTAAGCTCAGTTGAGAGTTCATTAGTCACCCATTCTGGTTTCTCTAGGCACCTCCCATTTTTCCTCCTTAATGGAACAGCTTTAAATTATGCCTTCAGGTATCTCACTTTTAAGAAACTCCCATCCGTCATGAACTTCGTTCTCTTTCAGTATTGTTGACCATGGAATTTCAGCCAGTAATTCCCCAAGTTTATAGGAATTGGCTTTCTTAAAGTCTAGAATGAATCTCTGATTACACTGGGGTTCCCTTTCCAACTGCATGATAAATTCCAATAGAGCATGGTCACTCCCACTTGAGAATCCCACCAGTTCCATCCCATTAACAAGGTCATCCCTGTTGGTTAGGATCAGATCTAAAATAATTGATCCCCTTGTTACCTCTCCAACCTTCTGGGCAATGAAATTGTTTGCAAGGCAAGTGAGGAATTTGTTGGACCTTATGCTGTTGGCAGAGTTTGACTTCCAACACATATCAGGATAGTTGAAAGCTCTTATTACTACTACATCTCTCCTTTTTGAATGTGTAGTCATCTGCTCCAGGAAAACATCATCCAGATCCTCAGTCTGGCTGGGGAGTCTGTAGTAGATCCCCACAATGACATCCCTATTGTTTCTCACCCCCTTGACTCTTACTCAGATGCTCTCAACCTGTTTTCTTGGATTTAAGTCATGGATCTCTTCCCAGGTATAAACAGCCTTGACATATAATGCTACATCTCCTGCTTTCTTCTTTGGTCTATTTCTCCTAAATAGGTCCCCAGTTATTACGTTCCAATCATGAGACTCATCCTACCAGGTTTCAGGGATACCATTTATATTTATTTTGTTATATTAAGAGTTCAAGTTTATCTTTTGTATTTCCCATGCTGTGTGCATTGGTGTAGCGACATTTAAGACCATGTGCCCTTCCCATAAGCCCTTTACTAAAGTTGGTTTTCCTACCACTGTTGGTCTCTAGTACTACTTGGCCTGCTCTTTCTATAACATTTGGGCTGTTCTCCCCAGCACTTGCTGAACTCCTGCCCCGAATACTACTGTCTCTCTCCTCTCACCCCAAACTTTTCTGTCTCTCTGTTTCTGTTGTATCCCTGTTTGACGGGGGTGGGGTGGGGTGGGGTGGGGTGGGGGTGTGGAACCTGAGAAGAGCTCATAAGGGGGCTGTCACCAAAAACAGTTGAAAATGGTTGATCTTGAAGATATTGTCTACTGTGGCACAAATGTGTAGGTTCTCAAACAAGGAAGGTTTTTCACGTTCTGTTTATCTGAGCCTTCTATTTAGAAATACTGAGACTGAACCTGGGATTTTCACCATATGTTCCCTATCCCAGCCTGCCACAGTGGACGAATGATACTTCCTCTTTTTGTGTGGTGATGATCAGGACTCATCTTCTTCCCCAGAGACAGAAAGCAGTGTTGTTTTTCATTTCTACAATGATTAATCAAACTGGACATATGGCTGGAGTGTATGGCTAAAGTTTCAAGTGCTAGACTTTTGTTGTGAGGTGTTTGAAAGTGTTGTTTTAAAAAGTTGTTTGGAACATGTCCTACCCTTTCAAGGAGAGGCTTTAAAGTTACAAGTCTATCAGTGCCAGAAGAAAGGGCAATTTGTTTCTCTTTGAACTATTCCTGTTAACCTCTACTCCAATCATACTGTTATACTGGTAAAGTGCCCATTGCTCTGTCAGAATGCATAAAAATAACTTGGGTGTACTGAATTATACCACGGGCATACCCACACTACAAACTGGATTTATATCAAATGATTTTCCTCAAAGCAACCTAGAAACTGTAATCTGTTAAGATGCTAAGACTTTCTTAACTAGAGGACACACTGCAGAATGGGTTTTCATCTTGTCCTAGAAGCAGGGTTAAATTATGCACAGGCTCTTTTTTTTTCTTTTCTTTTTCTTTTTTAATGTGGTAAAAACTCTATTTGAATACCACTTCCGCATTGGCCTATTCAGAAGCATGGGGTTTTTTCCCCCTCTGGAATTCTGCTCCTTTTCTACTTTTAGGCAGCATTTCTGAGAGAAATTTGAATGTTCTGATGCAAACTGCACAGCAGGGAATCCTGAAAACTGTAGTTTGTTAAAATGCTGAGACCAATTAGATGCCCCTAACCCCGCTTCTCAGAACTTATGAGTTGCCACACTATAATTCCCAAGATTCCTTGGGCAACTGCACCCCATGCAGTACTCTTCACTTGAGTAGAATTGTAACTTCTGCCATCCCCAGGAGAGCCAAGTACCATGTTGGTTAGAATTATGGGAATTTTAGTTTAACTCATTTGGAAGAAAAACTCCATAGGAAGAGGGAATGTATATTAAACAACCTTTCCTGTTATGTATATATCATGGTTCAGCACTTGATGAGTGTTACAACTAAATTTTCCTGTGGAAACATTGACATCTTGATGGAGATGCTAAAAAATGGTACCAGACTATGAAATAAGTAGCATATTATTGAATTATCTATCTTTCAGCACCACCAAAGATCCCATTCCGGTTTCTATCGCAAAGCCACGGTACCTTGAAGAACTGGAATCTTATTTGCGGAAAGAGCTGCAAGCTCTGGATCTTACTAAAGGAAAGGTTCAGGAACTGAAGCTCCAGGTCTGAGGACTGATCACCTCTAAAATGGATATTTGTGACTATAAATGAGGGATGAGGAATATGTGACCCTTATGAGTTTGTTGAACTCTTCTCTCCCCATCTTGCACTACCTGCCTTGCTGGTAGAGGGGAGGGAGTTTGGAAACTGTGATCTAGAAAGGTAACATTACCAAGTTCTGGGAAAAGTTCATGTCTCATTTCCAGGTTATGTTGTTCTCCAGCTTTAATGAGGGGGTTCCTAGCAAATTACCTTTAGCATGTTAATTTCCCACAGTGGTGTGGAGTTGTGCTGCGTCGTATTAACCGTATGAATGAAAAGCTCCTTCAAAATCTTGAGCAAGTAATCTGGCAGCAATAGTAGGGCTTCT
Source organism: Ctenosaura bakeri (assembly GCA_948474755.1). Lineage (NCBI taxonomy): Eukaryota > Metazoa > Chordata > Lepidosauria > Squamata > Iguanidae > Ctenosaura > Ctenosaura bakeri. Next base: position 382,610 of record CAOLHI010001083.1, on the reverse strand, counting down.
CAAGATGAGGCAAATGAGTTGAAAAGTTGCAGTATTTGTTGCTGTGGTTCTTTTTTTAAAAAAACAAATCCTAAAAACATTTTTGTTGTCCCAGTCTATTTTCTCCTTTTAATATTTTTATTAGCACATTTTAGATAGCACAAAATTATATATAAGGAAAAAATACAATAACATATAAAGATGTTGGCTAGTGAGTAGATGCATATTATCTTGTAATCCTTGTGAGACTGTTATCTCTTAATAGTACTGTATTTTTGACCAAGTTTATTACGCTGTTTTTATTCATGTTTTATGTCTACGTGTATCAGTACTTAGGTTTTTTTGTCCTTGGTACTATTTTGGTGTAACCTTTTACTGGTCTATGACCGTAATAAACAATATCTATCTAGTACAATAACATATAAGGCTAAACTAACTAAGCTAAACAGCCAACTACAACTACTAAAACTTAACTAAAAAAGGGGAAAACAATAAATACGCATTTGACTTCCAGATCCTCAGAAAATGGTTATTGTTTTTCGTTATAGTTCCTCTATATTCCATATCTATATTTATAATATTTACCAAAATTTATCCTCTGATAAAGATACAACATGACTGGTTCTCAACTAAAATAAATATCTTAGTATCTTAATGCTAATAATGTTCTACTGTAATATACTCAACCTTATCAGTTAATCAAAACCTCTTACTGCTTGTCTCCTGCCAGTTGCCATTTTCCCAGTGTTATATTTATGTTTCTATTCAATAAGGGAACCATCTCTCAATAGTGTGATCAATTTATCCATCTCCACCATGTCCAGTAATTTCATAAGCCAATCTTCTCAAGATGGATTTGCAGAATCTTTCCACTTCTGAGCATACAATATTCTCACCACCATATTGTATACCATAAGACTCTTACACGGTTAATTGTCTGATCATCAGCCAGTCCCAACAAGAACAATTCTGTTCTCAAGTTGAATCTTGATCTTCAAAATATTCTCCATCAATCAGTGTCTCATCGTCCAGAAGTTCTTTCCAATCCACCACATATGAGCCCCAGTCTATTTTCTTTTTTTTCTTTTTTTTTAAAAATTATTTATAAAGAAAAACATAAAAACATATAAAACAAGTACAAAGTTTCTATTTTCTGACAATTCCTGGTCCCTGCTGAAATTTATTTATACCCTCAAGTGGGTTTCTTTTTAATTCTTAGACATTGTTAATAGGCCATACCCCTTCGGTTAATTGGCAGATATTAATTGGCATAAAATCTAAATTATATTCTGCTATGGCTGCATGGCCATGCTGGCTAAGAAGAAAAGTTGGCAGGACACGTGCATTGCAAGCAACATCAGGGCAGGAAAGACCTTGTGGCATAGCCAGGTCATAGTCAGGAAATCAGCGGGAAATTCTAGTGATAATAAGCTTACAGCTAGCCTTTAAAAACTCAACTGTCAGAGACAATAGTATCTGTGATGTTTCCACAGGATGGCTGATTGTCTTAGGCTTTCCTCCTCTGACCAACGAATTTTCCTTTTGTCCCCACACCTGTCCAGCAATTAAGGAGCTATCAAGACTACTATTAGCCTTTTGTCACCTAATGCTAAGACCATTAACTCATTCCAGACCCTATTATCTACTTTCTAGAGTCCATTGTTTTCTCTGCCAGAGAGCTATTAACACCTTCAACCTCTAGGCAGAGAAAAGAGTATTTAAAGCCCAGTTTTGGGCTAGCCAACTTGCAGTATGCTGGTTGCTGGCTGCCACTCTGATTCTCATTTGTGTAATGTTCTTAGACTGTGCATCTTAGCCACATCACTTCTTTGCTGCTCTACGAATTAGTAAATATCACCCACTTCGTCTTGAAAATCTTGCTATCCAAAACTTTCCTCCTCTTCCCTTCAGTTAGCCTTGTGTGATTGCATGACTGCTTGGATCTTGTGTGTGTGATTGTAATACCCCCAATAAAACAAATAAGTTTACTTTTGGATCTACAGCTGGTTCTTCTCTGCACTAGTACCAGTTAGACATAGGAGTAAAGGATCTCAAAAGGTTACCCTGCCTTTGCAGCCTCCTCTTTGAGCTAATATTCCCTACTGTTTCCTGGAGGCACTGGCATCGCGGTGGACCCCTGAGTCTCCCATGCTTTGGGGTAACATCATATTGAACAAACAAACAAACAAACATCCTCCTGTTCTTCTCATTTCTCTCATTTGAATATTGTTTTTTTAGGGTTACAGCGCAGTGGTGCATCAGTAAAATGACTGTTTGGAATTGTATAACACTAATAATCATTTTTTAAAATCAGCGGGGCAAAATTTGCCCTTTAGAACACAGGACCACCTCAGCAAATCATGCACAGGTCTCTTTAAAGAAAGAAAAAGACTTTAGAACTTTCCACTAGGTGTGTAGGAACTGATTACAATGAGCTATCTCTGTCAGTGCTGTACTGTTTTTAAGCTATGTTAGTCCATGCTTTTAGATTGTTTTATATTAATTTCATTTTATAGACAATATAATATTATTTTAATATTATTTTAATCTTAACTTTTTGTATATTTTTAGCCATACATGATTTTACATATGTCTTTTATTTATACTTCAAATCACCTTGAATCCTACTTTCGGGTAAAAGTTGGGATAGAAGTAAAATTGATTGATTGACTGATTGATTGGAAGAGCTCTAGTGAAGTTCCAAAATGATATGAACAGCTCCCAAAAGAATATAGAGCAAGTAGATTCAGAAACAATGTCACGTGGCAAAACCCAGTAAAATGCAAGGCGCTATACTGCAAGAACTGACGCTTCTTTATACAATCTAGAACAGCCCAATATAACGTAATATACATCCTTTCTGGGTGGTGGGGATGGACTGTATCCCCTTATTTGTGACAATGGGTAACAGTAATGTTAGTAATCACACCTCAAGCTTACAGTCAGCAGAGTGGAGCAGTACTGAATTTGTTCTTTTATTTTTTTTCTCCCACCACCTCAGCCCTATAGAGAAGTTTTTGAATTCTTCATGGAAGAGTTCAAAACATACAAGCCTTTGTTGGCTTCCATCAAGAATGAGTATGACCTGACTATAGGTAAGAGATGCTGCCATACCAAATATAACAATAATTCTGAATGGAGCAAATCTACACAGTTAATCCTCAGATGCCAAACAGTGTCCACCAGTAAACATTATTTGGTGTAGGGCTGATTAACACTCATGATTCTGGCAAAGTTAAGAAAAGGCAAATGTTCCCTTTAAATCTGGGTGTATGTTGGCCTTCCAGATATTTTGGATTTAAATACCCAGAAGCCCAAGTCAGCAAAGAGAGTGGGAAGAGATTGTGAGAGTTGTAGCCAAAAAGAACTGAAAAGCCAAAGAGTCTCCATTCCTGGTTTAAATCCCTCACAAAATAATGGTAGCAGTAATTCTGTCATGAAAAATTAGCCTTATAGCATTAGCTTTCCTAAGTGATAGGAGCGTTGGGAGTAAAAGCCTAATTTATCTCCAATGAATAAAGCTGATCCAATTCTTCCCAGGAGCTTAGAAGACAGAGAACACTATACATGTAAGACATACATTTGCATGAAGTTAGCATATCCTCTAAGTAATTTTTCATCTTATGTATGCTCTCATAAAATAATACCCATTACGTGTCAGGACACTCTTTTCTTTCTTCTTCTTCCCTAGCACAGACAGAGCTGTAAGATTCTGGTATATACTAATGCAGAAGCAAATGATACATGCATCACATCAGAGCTCCAGATCATTCAAGTAAAGGTCCATAGTGTGTCTAAGAGAGAGAGAGAGGAGGGGGGCAGACAGACAGACAGACTTTTCCCATTATGAGTTGGCATAATAATTACTTAATACAATAAATCCCTAAGCTTTTTTCCAAAACCATCAGTGGAACCTATGTGGGCATTAAAAGTATCACTTTCTAAGGTCCAAGTCTTATTTAACTCCAAGATTATAAACCAAAGTGTTATTTTTTTTGGATTATAGTGCCCAGAATCTCCCTGCCCACCCAGCCAGTAAAGAACCATTGGTCCTGTTGCCTGAGGAATTCTTGGAGTTGTAGTGCAGGAAGATTTTTTCTAGATTTTGGAAGCTATGATCCCACTGTTAATCCTTGCCAGTCAACACACTTTTATATCAGTGTTTTCCAAGGGAATGCACCACAACAACAGTGCCCAGAAATGAAGGCATTTTGAAAGATTAACATACCATTTGTCACTTTCTAAGGCTGTGTTAATATGTCTTTAATAATTTGAGAACTTTCCTTTTACTACCTGTAGCACATCTGCAGGAAAAGCTCCACTCCCTGGAAGCAGTCAATGCTATTCTGGTCACAGCCTCTGATCAATGTACCCGACAAATACTGGCTCTTCAGAAGCAAGAGAAAATTGAAATAACAAAATTGAAGAACGAGAGACTGTACTTGCTGAAACTTATTGACAAAATGAAGGAGGAGAAGTGTTCTCTAGAGCTGCAGGTGACATGCAGCTCTGCCTGTCTGCTTCTTATATAGCTGGTCTCCAAGAATCTGATTTTATGCCTTTGCCATCTTTTCATGAGATGGTGTGAGGGCACAGTTCTTTATAATCGCCATATTCCATATGCAGTAAACAGTATGGCAACATAAATTATTACTGTTTCAGAAAGTGTCAACCTTTGTTGAGTTTCCTGGGCCCATCAAAAAGCGCTTACTTTGGGGATTCAATAAAGTCATAGTACTTGATTTCACCATAGAAGTTGCAGGCACTGGTAGTGTGAGCTTGTCACATCTATGGTGTCCTCTCTTACATGATGCAGGTGGCTAAAATGCGGAAGGCAGTGGCAGAAGAATACCTCCGTTATCTTAATGAGTGTGATGCCCGCAAGCTGCTGCTCATAGATCTCAATGAAATGTACCGTCTCAAAGAAGAAATAAAGCTCACTAAAGTCCAAGGTAAGAGATTTTTTTCCCCATTAAGGCCATGCTGGCTGAGGGATTTGGGAAGCTTCTAGTAGCAGCAGGGGGAAAGCCCCTCCAAAGTCCTGTCAAGCACACATATTACTGTCTATGTAAGTTTGTTAATTTTGTACATTTACAGCCAATTTTTCTTCTGCCATGGAACTAAAAGGAGCATTCATTCAAATGACTTCCAGGTGGCATGTCTTCTATCTACACACTGACAGTCCCAGCCTTGCCTAGCTTCAACAAGGTGGCTGCATGACTTGCCCTCAGGTCATTGCCCTGAGAAATGGTTTCTAGCAGCACCTACATTATCTTGGAGGTATATATGTGAAAGAGGACAGTCAGAAAGTGACCATAAGGTTCAGTTCAGTAGAACTGTGTTGAAAAAAACAACAACAGTTAACTTAGATATAGAAAGTCTTTTGCATTCCTAGTGATTTCAAGTAATGGATGCACAAAACATTTTCAGCCATGATCTGGAACATCTTCACAATGTTCTGCTGATATGATAACAGCAAGGACACTGAAATAAGTTAACAAAAAACAAGTGTGACATACATAGTTTGCAAATAGTGCTTGCTCCTTATTGGAGAATTGGCATGTATTGCATAGCTTTTTCTTGATCAGTTGCTACCAGAGCATGTTTTTTTTAAAAAAAAATCTGCACAAGATTGGTTTAATTGCTCAGGTTGGAATCCTTGGCTACCAAGCCAGAGTCTGCCTGGGACTGTTTTGTTAAATAATCTACTGAGTTTGATCTATTCTCGGACTCCATTCATGAATTTTAAAGGGTTTTTAACAAAACTTCATATGCCTCTTCCTGCAAGCTGGCAAGGAGCCAGCTTTCAGGAAGCGGGGGCATTAAAGAGATGGAAACCACCAAACTGGCAAAGGAAATGAAAGATATATAGAAGGCTGACCACAGTGATCTGCAATCAAGTCTTTTTTCCTCATACATTGAAAAAGCTATGATCAGTTATGTTTCCCCTTTTGTGTGCTACAAGGGTTAAAGTGCTACAGGACTGTGAAGACCTGGTTCAGATCCACTTCAGCCCCAAAGCTCATTAGGTACTGGAGAAAATTTATTGGCCTGAGTTGAGATAGCCTATGTACAAAATAATCAGGGGATGCACTCAGTCTGATGGAGAATCTCATCCCCCTTAGAGACCCATGAGCTAAGCCACTGTTCCAATGGTGCATTTAGGTGTGATTAAGCTATTTTCTCTTGCAGATAACAAAGGTGAAGATGTAGTTAAGCTAACACTTGCATTAAAGATGGCACGCCAGGACCTCACCAAAGCTCAAGTAGATTTGAACACCATGAGAGCCAACTATGGAGATGTTGTGCCCAGGAGAGAGTTTGAATTGCAGGAACAAAAATACAATGAGTTGGCTGACAAGGTACACTGTGCCCTTCTGATGCTTCCCAGGTTGGCAGAATATTTATTGGTGGAAAAGGAGATCTAGAGTGAGTTGTCTATTCCCTACTCTTTTTAGACAGGAATGAAGAAAGAATTGGGCCCAGGATGTTTTAATTCCATCTCATAGGGAAACTATAGGCAAACTATTTGGGCAGAGGTGGATAACTGTTTATGGCTGCATTAGCCATCTTGGAGGACTGCATCCCACACTACATCTACTCCCACCGTAAATAAAATAGATAGATAGATAAAATTATAATAAATAAAAATTAAATAAATAAATAAATAAATTTTCTGCCCCCAAATACTATCTAGGGCACAAGGAAGGCATTTCATCATGTTTTGGGACCTTCTTGGCCTTTTCTAACAGGAAGTTAGTGCAAGTTGCTTCCTGTTTCAATGAAGTCCTCTCCTGGGTCTAAATTGGAAGGCCCAGGGGCCTTCAAACATGATGGAAGTACTCTCCACAGCCTTACAGGGCATTTTAGATCCAAATAAAGTTTTTCTGGGGAAAAAATGACACCTATGGGGCTTTGGTGGCCTCAGGCTACCCAAAGACCACACTTTGCCTACTCTCACATCTGAAGGCAGTTCGAGATTATTGTGGGGTTCAAAGCTCTTTTGAAGCTTCTCTCAGAGCTGGATGTTTCAACTGCAAATCCCCACCCCCACCCTCGAAATTATGGTGATCACAGAGATATGTTGGGCCAGGGTTGGTGCTATCATTTGGCAGAGTGAGGGAAATTCTTCAGGCAGCAAATGCTAGGAAACTGCAGTGGCAGGTCACTAGCTGTTCTTTTTGAGCTCCTTGCTCATTCTTTCTTGGAAGATAGAGCAGTATATGTCACACAACCAGTCCTAAACTGTACTGGTGAACCCTATCTTGTTATGCTGAAGTAAGGCTCAAGTGCTACTGTAGTCATCTTGGCCGCATGAAGAAAAATGTCCTGGGATGACCCTGTGGGGTTATGCTCACCCACCCCCAAATGCTATGTCTAATCCTCTCTCTTGTCTTTTCAGACGGCAATTCTTCAGAAAGACTTTGATGATCTCCAAAATGAATATGACACAATCCTAGACGTACACAAGCAGGTTTCTGAGGAGCGAGACCAGTTCTATAATGATCTAATCAATGTCCAGCGTGCCTCCACACCCCGGCCCCAGTGGGACAAATGTGCAGGTATCCATTCAGTTTGTTGTTGCTGCATGTGAAGGGAGGTGCTGGAACTCTGCACAATGAAAATTCTTAACAACTGCACTCAAGATATTCTGCACATATAATTTATTTTATAGATATTCTGGGCCAGCCCTCCCCCTAGGCAGAGTAAAGTAGCTCCATGAGGCAGCAGATGCTGAGGACAGGTTGGCAACTTTCTACCATTTCCTTTGAGTCTCTAGGCCAGGCACTCTCAATTGTTTTTTTGGGCACACCCTGAGCTCTTCTCAGGTTCCAAGGCCCCACTGTCAAATAGGGGTACAACACAAACAGATACATAGAAAACAATTTATTATTCAATACCAAGAAAATTTTAACATTCCAACATACTGGACAAAACTTTTAAAAGACTGTATGAAATTCTTGAGTTTAGTGCTTTTCTGCAAGTTTCATGACAATGACAGTTGGAGGTCACCTCTTGTTGTGGTATCAGTAACAAAAGACTCCGTTCTGGTGGGTTTTAACTCCTAAATTGGGATGTGGGAGGAGCTTAAGCAATGAATTTACCAGACACTGAGTTCAAACAATGTGCCAGAAAGGGATTATAAATATATGGGAAACTGTTGAATCTAATTAAGGTTGTTGCCTGAGTATTTTCATCAGTTCAGTTACCAGGGCCTCCATAAACTCTTGGGGCTCCCCTTCTCACAGTTTTCAGTCTGTGATCCCCTTCAACTGTTCCAGGGCCCTGTTGGGGGCCATATGGCACCCACTGAGAAAAGTTGCTCTAGGCTAGCCTGCCCTGTTCTCCCCAAGTTAACTTGTTGACAGCAGGTGTAGTGCAGTAAGACCCACCTTCCATTCCAGTTGGATTCTATGAGTATATATGGAATGGGCAGGGGTTTCACACCAGGGTATAGTGCCAGCCCTGCATACATTAATATTTGATTTTCAAGTATTTGAAGACTTTTGAAACATTTGAAGCAGGAGAGAGATGATCAAGCAAAAGATAGAAACAATATGACCTGAGATAATTAAGGGAGAACACTCAGTCATGAACAGCACAAAAGTTGTACCCAGCACATTTTCCAGATGTTCAGTATAATGCAGCAACTTATAAGCACGTTTATGCAACCCTACATGAGCGTATTCTCATGGTTCACTCTTCACATTTTTAATCATGTATTCAGTGTGGGGGTTTTTTCGTGTGTGTGTGTGTAGGACAGTAGCCTTAAGGGCCATTGAAATTAAGTTTAGTGCTTACATCTGCTATAAAGGTTTTTTTTAATCAATGGGACATAGCAGGAAGACCATATTCTAATGTCTTTCCAAAATCATGAGAGCTAGATGTTTTTTGTTAATAACTGAATGTTAAAAATGTAAATGTAAATCAGGCATCTCAAACTGTTCGTGGTTCACGACACATCAATAGTCCACTTGCCCACCCTTCTTTTCCGTAAAGGTAGAAAAGAGATTGCTCTTTGTGCATGAGAAAGCAATACTGACTTCTGCTCTGAGGCAAAGATTGACCTGGGCTGGAAATCAGGGGAAAGGGGCTGAAGTAGATTAGCTTTGTCTGCTGTGTTCATTGTTTGCCTGAAGAGTTTGTGAGCGATTCAGGGATCCACCTGTGATGCCAGTAGCTCTGTGCAAAAGTGGGGAATTAATAGCTCAATATTTGGAGGCCTGAGACAGTGGAGTAACCTAGCGAGATCTTCCACCTATGTTTACAAAGTCTCGAGTGGGGACAAATCAGCCAGAGATCCAACAGTAAACTTAATTGTGTTTTATTAGGTGAATTAATCACACACACAAGATCCAAGCAGTCACGTGATCACATAAGGCTAACTGAAGGAAAAAGGAGAAAGGTTTTCAGATATTGAGAGTTCATGGTATAGTAGGTGATATTTACCAGTCTCAAAGAGCAGTGAAGAAGCAGCAATGTGGTTTAGACTCATGTCTAAAGACAGTACAGAAATCAGGAATCAGAGAGTAGCAGAGTGGCAACCAGCAATCAGTGTACTGCAAATTAGCTGTTCAAAACTGAGGGTTTTGATACACAATTTCTGCCTGGAAGGCATGGGTATAAACAGTTCTCCGGCTGAGTAAACAATAGAGTTTGCAGACTAGACAGTGCAGTCTGGAAGGGATAATGGTCTTAGTGTTAGGTGACAAAGGGCTAATGGTTGTCTGGTAACTTGGTGCTAGTTGGACAGGTTTGAGGATAATAGGAAAGTCTGCAGGAAAAGGAAAAGTTTGAAGGAAGAAGAGACAAAACAGTCAGCGGTTTGAGGGAAATCCCAAAAGGAGTTGTTTGCTAAGGCTAGCTTAAGCCTATTATCTCTGGAATTACCTGGTGACTTCCTGTCTATGACCTGACCTAATCTGCTGTGCATGTTTTCAGCCAGCCTCTTCCTCTTGCCCAGCATAGCCATTCAGTCACCTCAGGGTACATTTTATATTAAAACCAATTAATATATTTTGCCAATTAAATCATATTTCACCTATTAAACCATATTAAAGTTTGGAGGTGTACTACCTGGTAACAGGTTTATGAGTACCATCTTTTTCAGTTGCAAGTCTATTTATTTATTATTTAATTTATACCTCACCTTTCTTCTGACACAGAATCCAAGGTGGCATGCAATATTTTAAAACAAAACTGTTTTAAAAACTTTTAATATAGAAGTTAAAACACAGTTAAACTAAATATCTGTTTAAGAAACACAAGGCAAAAACAGCATTAAGAGATACTTAAAAACATAATAAAATGAAAACACTTCAATTAAAAGCTTTATCTGCTGTATACACTAAAAACCAAAAGCTTTCTTTCTTTAAGTTCTTTAACTGGGAGGAGAAAGACAGCAGGGAGGGTGCCAACTGGACCTCCTAGGTAAGGCAATTCCATAACTTGGGAGCAGCCACTCAGAAAACTGTCTCCCGTTTCCTCTCCAGATGTGCCTGGGACAATAATAGGACTGAAATTCTTCTTCTGCACATCTTAGAGCATGGGCAGGCTCATATGTTTTTTTAAATAGGCTGGACCCGAACCATGTAAGGCTTTAAAGATCATAGCCAGGACTTTGACATCTGCCCAAAAATGTATTGGTAGCCAATGGAGTTTTAACAAGGCGTTAATAAGATCGCTATAACATGTCCCAGTCAACATCCTCGCCACAGCATTTTGGACCTGCTGGTTTCTGACCAGTTTACAAGGCAGCTCCATGTAGAGTGCATTACAGTAATCCAAATGGGATATAATTGTGTCGCTGTAGCCAAATCTGACGTCTCAAGAATGGGTGCAGCTGGCACACTAATTTTAACAGTACAAATGCAGTCCGGGCCACTGCTGAAACTTGAGCATCCAGATCATATCTGAGTCCAGGAGCACACCTAATCTGCAAACCTGAGATTTCAGCAGGAGTGTAACTGCATCCAACACAAGTTGAACTATTCCCTGATCTCCCTATTTCCTTATTCCCTGAACAGGAATACCTTTATCTTGTCTGGATTAAGTTTCAGTTTGCTTGCCCTTATCAACAACAGACATTGGTTTGGTACCGAGACAGTTTCCTTGGAACTAGATGGAGAGGAGAGATAAAGTTGGGACTGAAAGAGACATTAAAATAAATAGTAAATTCAAGAGTGGCAAAATGAAGTCATTCGGATTAAAAATACTAAAATAAGGAAGCAATTAAAATTAATTGGAAGATTAACACCACATCAGTTATCATATATAATAAAAAATATGCCATCCATTTGTTGGCATGGATGTGGAAGTGGAGGTAAAGGCACATATACATATGTGGTGGGAAATGTTGTAAGGTACAGAGATTTTAGTAGGAAATAATTAAGGAGATAAATACAATAATAGAGAAAAAGTTGGAATAAAAAAATGCATGTCTCTAAATGTAAAGGATTTGGGACTGGATAGAAATGACAAGTAATTGCTGAAACAAATATTGATGGCAGCTCATGAGGTTATAGAATATGGTTGGAATGATGAAGAAAGATGGCAGGTGGAAAGATGGCACCCTTATATTTCAGAATATATAACGTTTGATTTTATATTAGACAAAAGAATGGGGTCAGTTGAATGAAGGTGATTGGCTAAGGAAGCGAAACAAATTAATAGAAACAAAGAAAGAAAGGGGTACAAAATTATAAAAGGTACAAGTAATATGATTCTCCACATCAAAAGAAAAGGCTTCTAAATAAAATTGACTTTGTTCCCTGGGGGTGAGGTGGGAATGGGAGGGAGAGCAAGGTAAAAGCAGCAACATATTTATTGGGAAAATTAATTTGTTGGTTGTGGGTTGAGCACTGGTCATTTTGTATTAATCACTGGAATAAATGTTGTATGTATATTAGTGTTAATTACCCCAAAATAAAAATTAATTTAAATTAAATAGAGTTGGGACTGCTCTACTGTAATGCTTTGCATCTTTCTGTTGTTATAGATGTGATTGCTGGTGGGCCTGAACGCTGGAATGCTTTGTCAGAGGGCAAAACTAGTGACCAGTTAGTAGATATACTTTTGGAAGAACTTGGCACAGGACTGTTGAGAGAAAGAGACACCTTCATAGGGAGGGTATGCCCAACAATGGTTGTTGCATTGATGAAAATGTCCATCTTATTTTTCCTTATTCTTAACAGTTGCATTCAAAAGTATAGTGGAAGTACAGGTACTCAACATACCAATCCTCTTAGCAAGAGTCTTCAAATGCAGTCTCCCGTGTTGATCTAATGAACAAAACAGTTGTAGCAATTTTCATCTGAACTAGGAGCAGGTCTTTTGTAACATAATTAAATTGTACATTTGAAACCAAACTACTACCTGAAATCTGTCCTCCAAGATTTCACAACAATCTATTGTTATTCGTATCCACCCCCTTCTCCCATTCTGATTGCATATGTCAGGGTGAGTATTGTGTCTTTCTCCAGATGTTGTGAGAGTGCACTTTCCAGAATACTTCTTCATTGTCTGTGCTGGCAAGGGCTGCTGGGAGTTGCAGTTCAACAACATCTGGAAGGCCACACTTTGCCCACCCCTGATCAAAGCCCTTTTTCTCTTTCATTTCTCCGAATTTAATTTGATAGTTTTGGATTTAAAATTTTGACTCAGCTGCATTTGACTTAGTGCTAGTAATCCAACCTAACTAACAGGGCTGATGTGAAGATAAGTGGGCAAGGAGATGGACAGATTGCTTACCTGTAACTGGAATTCTTTGAGTTCTGTGTGAACTCACACAAATGGGTTATCTGCACCTGCACAGTAGGCTTCTTTGGAACCTTCTAGAGCTTAGGCCTAGCATTTTGGTGGGAACCCTGGCCACTCTCCTAGAATCATAGAAATGTAGAGTTGGAAGAGACCACACGGGCCATCCAGTCCAACCCCCTGCCTTGCAGGAACACCCTCAAAGCACTCACGACAGATGGCCATCCAGCCTCTGCTTAAAAACCTCCAAAGGAGACTCCACTACACTCCGAGGAAGCATATTCCACTGCCGGCCACCCCTGACTGTCAGGAAGTTCTTCCTGAGGTTCAGGTGGAATCTTCTTTCCTGCAGCTTGAATCCATTGCTCCTTGTCCTGGTCTCTGGATCAGCAGAAAACAAGCCCACCCCCTCCTCTACATGACATCCCTTCAAATATTTAAACATGGCTATCATATCCCCTCTTAACCTTCTCTTCTGCAGACTAAACAAACCCAGCTCTCTAAGTCTATCCTCACAGGGAATGGCTTCCAGGCCTCTCACCATTTTTGTCGCCCTCCTCTGGACTTGCTCCAGCTTGACCATGTCCTTCTTGAACTGGGGTGTCCAGAACTGGACACAGTATTCAAGATGAGGTCTAACCAAAGCAGAGTAGAGTGGTACCAGTACCTCCCTCGATCTAGACACCATACTCCTATTGACGCAACCGAGAATTGCATTGGCTTTCTTGGCTGCCGCATCACACTGCTGACTCATGTTCAGCTTGTGATCTATGAAGACTCCTAGATCCCTTTCACATGTACTGCTATCCAGCCACGTGTCCCCCATCCTATATTTCTATATTCCATTTTTTCTACCTAAGTGTAGGATCTTACACTTTTCTCTGTTGAATTTAATTTTGTTAGCCTTGGCCCAGCTCTCCAATCTGTCCAGGTCATTTTGATCCTGTCTTCTGGCATATTAGCAACCCCTCCCAATTTGGTGTCATCTGCAAATTTGATGAGCGTGCCCTCTATTCCTTCATCCAAGTCGTTGATGAAGATATTGAACAGCACTGGGCCCAGGACAGAACCCTGTGGCACCCTGCTAGTCACTTCTCTCTAGGATGAAAAGCAGCCATTAGTGAGCACCCTTTGGGAATGGTCAGTCAACCAGTTACAGATCCACCTGACAGTAGTCCTTTTTAGCCCACATTTTACAAGCTTCTTTGCAAGAATGTCATGGGGAACTTTGTCAAAGGCCTTACTGAAATCAAGATATGCTACATCCACAGCATTCCCTTCATCTATCAAGCTAGTAACTCTATCATAAAAAGAGATAAGATTAGTCTGGCATGACTTATTTTTGAGAAATCCATGTTGACTTCTCGTGATTACCGTATTGCCTTCTAAGTGATTAGAAACTGACTGCTTAATGATCTGCTCCAGGATCTTTCCGGGTACTGACGTCAGGCTGACTGGGCGATAATTATTAGGGTCCTCTTTTTTCCCTTCTTGAAGATGGAGGCATTTGCCCTCCTCCACTCTGCTGGAACTTCTCCTGTCCCCCAAGATTTCTCAAAGATTATAGCAAGCGGTTCCGAAATGACCTCTGCCAATTCTTTTAATATCCTAGGATGCAATTCATCTGGCCCTGGAGACTTGAATTCATCCAGTGTGGCCAGGTATTCCTGTACCACCTCTTTGCCTATTATGTGATGAATTTTCCCTGCTTCCTCACCTGCTCCCCAACTGCCAGGTTGAGTGTTTGTATCTTTCTGGGAAAAAACTGAGGCAAAGAAGGTGTTTAGTAGTTCTGCCTTTTCTCTTCGCCCCATTAGTAATTCACCATCTTCTCTGCGCAGCGACCCTATCGTCTCCTTCTTTCTCCTTTTGCTGCGGACATATTTAAAAAAGCCCTTTTTATTGTTTTTAATGTCTCTGGCCAGCCTATGTTCGTTCTGTGCTTTAGCCTTTCTGACCTCCTCCCTACATCTCCTAGCTACTTGCTTAAATTCTTCTTTGGTGGTTTCCCCCTTCTTCCATTTCCTGTACCTGTTTCTCTTACCACTTAGCTCAGCAGAGAGTTCTTTAGTCAACCATTCTGGTTTCTTCAGATGCCTTCCATTTTTCCTCCTTATTGGCACAGTTTTAGACTGTGCCTTCAGTATCTCTCTTTTAAGGAACTCCCATGCCTCCTGAACAACTTTCCCTTTCACTATTCTTGACTATGGAATTTCAGCCAGCAGCTCCTTAAGTTTACAGAACTCTGCTTTTTTAAAATCTAAGATGAGTGTCTGGCTACACTTATCTTCCTTCCCACTGAATGCCAAATTCCAATAGGGCATGGTCACTCCCCCCTAAAGATCCAACCAATTCTACCTCATTAACAAGGTCATCCCTGTTGGTCAGGATCAGATCTTGAATATTTGATCCCTTTGTCGCCTCTTCCACCTTCTGGACCATGAAATTGTCTGCAAGACAAGCAAGAAACTTGCTGGACCGTGCTGTCTTGGTAGACAGCAGACTTGGCAGACTCCGGAGGCTCATCCTCTGTTCCTTGGCCGCTGCAGCAGCCCAAGAGCATAGGATATAGTAGGACACATGGAGGGGAAGTAGGACAGGGTTGTGTGAGTTCATAGATGACCACTCGAAGAACTCCTGTTAGGTAAGCAACCTGTCCTTCTTCTTCGTGGTCTCTGTGACTCACACAAATGGGAGACTGGCGAGCTACTGATGTAAGAGGTGGGAGTGTCATGCAAGCAAGCAAACCCATCAATCTCCACCAAGGGAAAAACTTTATTATAACAGAACATATTACTTCACACAAGAAGTTAAATCTTCAGCAAAAGGAAAAGCTTTATTGTTACAAAATATGACACTTCAAGGCAGAAGAATTTTATTCATGAGATAAGTCACTGAACAGAGGAAAACAAGACAGCCCTCCCAAACATAGGATCATTAGTAGCTCTGTTATCAACTCTATAATGTGAAATAAAGGTAGTGGGCTGAGACCATGTGGCAGCCCTACAGATTTCACGCAGAGGAACTCCCCTCAGGAAAGCAGCTGATGCAGCCATAGCTCTCTTGGTGTGGCTTCTCAACTGAGTTGGAGGCTGTTGACCAGACAGTTCATATGACAGTCTAATGGTGGAGGCCACCCACTTAAGAGAGGCTCTGTACTGACACAGGGAGTCCTTTTTCGTTTGAGGACTAGAAAAGAAATAGTCTCTGAGTTTTCCTATAGTCAGCCATGCGCTGCATGTAGAATGCAAGTGCATGTCTAATGTCCGAGGAATGCAGATTGCACTCCAAGTCAGAAGAGAGATTAGGCCTAAGGGCTGGCAGAATTATGTCCTGGTTAAGATAGAACGGAGATGACTTTTGGGAGGAAAGTTATGTCTGGTCTCAGGACAACCTTTTCCTTGTGGAATCACAGGTATGGGCGATCTATACAAAGAACACACACTTCACCTGCCCTCCTGGCAGAGGTGATGGCAACAAGGAAGGTAGTTTTCCAGGACAGGAATTGCAGGTCGCATGTGGCCATCGGCTCAAATGGTTACTAAGACAGTTGAGAGAGAACGAGAGTTCCAGCCTGGAGTGGGAGGCAGTACAAGAGGGTGTAGATGTTTGTACCCTTTGAGATAACTCTTGATCAAAAGGTCCAAGAAACAGGAGGGTCTGCCATGATGCTGAATGTGAGAAGATACTGCTAACAGGTAGCAGTGAATAGAAGAAAGAGATAGTCCTTTATTAGACAAGGAGGAAAGGATTTCAAGCAGGTCTACAGTACTGAACGTGTTGACATCAAGTTTTTTATGTTGAAGGAAGTGAAGGAACTTGGTCAGTTTTAGAGATGGGCCAACCGAATCCTCACATCTTTGGCAGGGATTCAAGATTCGGGAATCCAAGTCCCTGTGCCAAAATAGGCAAACGGAATCTTTCAAATCCTCCACTCAAAGTTTGTTGGAGACCGGGATGCCTGAAAACCTGGGAGACTGGGATGCCTGAAAACTTGGGAGACCAGGACAGGATCCCCCTCCTCACATGTTTCCCCACCCAACATGGGCATAGGTGATTGCCCAGCAGACTGGCATAAAGCCTTGCATGCCCTGGAGGCCGCCACTTCTCCCTCCTGCTGCCTGTGCCCCTACTGCTGCCTCTCCCTGCTGTTGCCTCTCTCTGCAAGGTAATTTTGGGATAGGGACTGGGAGGTGAGGGACAGAGGAGCAAAACTGAGTTTGTGTGGGGGTCTAGGAGCTTGTGGGAATGTCCCAAGGGGTTCCAAAGGCTGCAAAAAGGGGTTCAGGGGTTCCATGCAAGCCATACTTTCCCTCTCACCAGCTTTCTTTGGTCAATTCTGGGACTAAGATTGTCATGGTACCACTTCCTCTCTTAATTTCTGTGTCTTGAATGCATTCAGTTAACCTGTTTTGAAGCTCCCTTTTAGAGAGTCTTTTTATGCTTCTGAACCCCTTTTCCTCTTTTTCCTCTGTCTAGCTGCAAGTTTATAAGCAGCATTGCCATTGGAAAGGTTGCAAAGGATTGCTGGAGAAACACAAGACTTTTGGTCTTGTGTTGCAGCAGCATGTCTGTGGTAAATAATGAATGCCAAAAAACCTGAGCTGGGAAATAATGGGATTCCACTCTAGCTGATTCTATAGGAGGAGTGTGTTACCTACAACAAACAAGGTGAACAGTAGCTGCCTCCAGAATTGTTTATTGAGCATGCATTAATCTGTATTATTTTTTAATTTGAGGCTGGAGGGTAGGGATTGGGAATTGTTGAGACAGGCCTAGAGATTTGACTTGAGTATCCCTTGCAGGACTTGAGGGTAGAGAATTGACTGGACTAGAGGTGCGCGTGCACGCGTGTGTGTGTGTTTAAGTGCTTTCTTTGTTGCAGGACTTGAGACTTGACTCTTGAGACTGCAGGGTGCAGAATAGAGATTGGACTAGAAGCTGTTTGTGTGTGTGTGTGTGTGTGTGTGTTTTAAGTGCCTTCCTTGTTGCAGGACTTGAGACTTGACTGGAAAGTACAGTCTTCTTGAGATTTCAAGGACAGCTTTGCATCGCTCCCTTGCAAAGCTCTTTCAGACACAATTCTGGGGTTTGTAGTTTTACAAGGGATCACAGTCTTCTCTGACAAAGTGTGCTGGCGCATCATCAAACTACAAACCCCAGGATGCCAGAAGGAGCTATGCAAAGAAAAGCCAGTTTTGACCTGGATTATCTCTGTACTGTAATATGTGGCCCTGTTTACACAGGCAGGAAAATGTGGGATTAATCCACATTTTCCTGCCTGTGTAGAAAGAGCCTTCATGTCATTTTCAATTTAGGGAGATCCTGAGGCAAAACTATGACAATTGTCCTGGCCAGATTTCTTCAGAGGGAAGTTTGCCTTTGCCTAGGCTTTTGCTAAGGCTTAGAGAGTGTGTCTTGCCCAAGATTATCCTTCTTTCCCTTGCTTTTTAAATCCCTTTTTAAAAAAGGATTCGAAAGATTCGAAGATTCGCGAGATTCGTGGATCCCCAGAACCTTCCAGGGATTCAGATCCGGATTCAGATTTGGAAAATTCTGGATTCGTCCCATCCCTAGTCAGTTTGTAAGAATAGGAGTGCACAGTGGATGGCTTGTGTGCTGCTTCTATGACACATCGAACTGACCTTGGTAAGGAAGCTATCAGAGTAGATTCCAAGCTGTCAACTTGAGGTTCACAACATTTGGAGGGCAGACAGTACTGTTGTTCATTGTTAGAAGATTTGGTTTGGGTGGAAGCTTCAGATACCGATGGTTCGAGAGGAGGAGTGGTGGAGCGAACCACGATTGCTGAGGCCACCAGAGGGTGATCAGTTTTGCTGAGGCACCATGCTGGCACACCTTCACGCTGACTCTGGTTATCAGTGGGAAGGGAGGGAAGATGTAAACTACTGGACTTCTCCAGTGAAAAGAAACGCATCGCCAAGGGATCCTCTGTGACCTTTGTACCTCCAACAATAACTCAGGCATTGATTGTTCCAAGGGGACATGAAGCGATTGATGGTCAGTGTCTGTTACTTCGAGAAAAGGTCTTCGAGGACTTCTTCGTCAAGCTTCCACTCGCTGACACACTAAGGCGGTTTGATTCAGTATGTCCGCAATGGTATTTTGATCTCCTGGAAGATGGAGTGCTATGGGGAAGATGTGTCGAGCTAGACACCAATGCTACAGACAAAGAGTCAGATGGCGCAAGGTTGGTGACTTAATGCTGTCCTGCTTGTTGATGTAGTGTGTGACAGTAGAGTTGTACCTGGACTACTTTCTCTTTCAGGCTGTCTTCAAAGACAACAAAGGCTTTTATGACAACTAGTAGCTCCAGGGTGTTGATGTGCAGTCTTTGTCAACACTGACCACCTGCTCCTTACAATTAGTTCTCCGGTGTGGGCTTCCCAACCATCTAGTGACACATCTGTCATTACTGAGACTGTCGGGGATGGCTGCTGGAATGGTATTCTAGTGAGGATGTCGTGGTTCCTCTAACAGAAGGGTGATCAAAGTACCAGGTGCAGTATCGAGAGCCATCAAGTTGGTTGGTGTCAAAAGGGGTCAAAGACATCAAGAAACCAGTTCTGGAGAGGCCTCATTTGCAGTCTGATGAATGGCGTTATTGCCATTGTCGATGCCATGAGGCCTAGAAGAACTTGTAGAGACTTCACCCTAGCACATTGGTTTTGTTGGAGAGTCCATAGCGCAGTGAGGAGACAGCTGCCACATTCAGGTGGAAGGGATGCTGACCGTCAAGAGTGGTTCCAGTGAATTGAGTCCTTTAAGATGGGATGAGCTGCAACTTCTTGTAGTTGACTGTCAAACCGAGGTTGTTGAGAAGGGTTGATTGTGTCGTTGAAATCTTGATGAAACTGAAATTGGGCTGGAACTACGAGCAGCCAATATATGGAAAGAGGATGATTTGCAGCTGTCAAAGAGGTGCTGCTACTACTGCCATGTATTTTGTGAAGTCTCATGGTGCTGTGCTGAGTCTGAATGGGAGAACTCAAAACCTGTAGGCTCATCTTCCAATAACAAAACTTAAGAATCTCTTGTGATCTGACCTGATTGCAATGTGGAAATAGGCATCCTAGAAGTCAAGAGTCGTGAACCAGTCCCCTTTCTGAAGGAGCGGCAGGATGGAACTCAGAGTGACCATTCAGAATTGCAGAGGTTTGATGTAGTAACTGACACCTCTGAGATGGAGTGAATGCCTCCTCCATCCTCCCAGAAGGTACCAGGAGGAAAAGCTGCACCTCAGAGCAGAGACAGGAATTGATTCAATGGCTCCCTTTCCTAGGAGGGCATCTATTTCCTCATTGAGAGGACGTGATAGTCAAGTGATTCGAATCAAGGTAGTGTGCAAAACTCTATTTCTTAATCTCTGGCTATGATAGGCCTAGGCGTGCAGATGTTTCTTCAGTTTGTTTCCAAACAATGGGCTTGGAGTGGTTGGTGTTGACATGGAGGTAGTGATAGAAGACAGAGACAGCACAGTGTCTGGGTTGGTATCAAAGTTGGAAACAGGTGGTGAGTCTGTAGGAGTAACAGAGGCAGTATGGATAGCAGTGGAGTCGTCCTTGTAAGAGTCAAACAGGACATTTCAATGAGTCTGATTTCTTTTTGTACTGGGGCTTCTGGCAACATGAAGACAATCTTCTAGACGGCTGCTGAGAAGATGTCTGGGGTGCATGATGTGAGGTCACAGGACTGTAAGCTCTTCTCAGGAGCTGATGGTACCAATGATATCAATAGCAGTAAGACCGATCCTGTGGCTGGA
Source organism: Ctenosaura bakeri (assembly GCA_948474755.1). NCBI lineage: Eukaryota > Metazoa > Chordata > Lepidosauria > Squamata > Iguanidae > Ctenosaura > Ctenosaura bakeri. Next base: position 362,092 of record CAOLHI010001083.1, on the reverse strand, counting down.
TACCATACTTCTTAACAGTGGACCTCATCTTACAGGTATGCTCTAGCTGGTTGTCAGTAGATGTGTTGAAGAGACCAGTGTTGTAGAAAGGCAAGTTCCTGACCATGGACCTTGCAGACTGAGACAGACTGATGATGTTAGCCATGAATGCCATTGAAGGGTGACAGCCAAGGCCAGGGCTTTAGAAGTACAGTCAGCAGTGTTATGGGTGATGGTGATTTGTTGTGTGGTTAGATGCTGGGCTTTTGAGAGGAAAACTGAAGTCATCTTCTTTTCATCCTCAGGCAATCTGTCTATGAAAAGCTTAGTTTTGCCCCAGGGGAACTGGTTGTAAGCTGCAATGCAGGGACTGTAGTTTGCAAGCCTGAAAAGTAGGATAGCATTGGAGTAGTTCTTATGACCCAGGGCATTGAGCCTCTTTCCTTCCTTATCAGGAGTGGAGTGGAGGGCCTCTGATGTCTTGGACTGTGCAGCATCAACTATGATAGAGTTGGGCTTGGGATGTTGCTGGAGCCACTTTTTGCAAGTATTGATGACTCTATACAGGGAATCAAGCTTTTTCTTAGTGACTGGTGCAGAAGCAGAGGAAGGCCAACATTTCTTGAAGACATGGAGAAGATAAGGAAGAAGCGGTATTGAAGCTGGAGTTGGCACTTGCTCTTGGGACTGCCTTCCTCCACGAATTTTCTGTGATGTTCAGTCATGAGGTTGAGAGACTTGGCCATCCTAAGCAATAGATCAGAGAACACTTGGACATTATCAGCTGAGGAAATGGGTTCACCCTGAGAAATAGAAGACTCTGGCGGTTTCTCATAGAGTCTGTTTGTTGCTTCCTTTGATATGGAGGTGGCAGATGGTGAGACAGATTGAGAATGAGGAGGAGGGGCTTCGGGTGTACCTCTTCATGCAGATGCCTGAGGAGTGGATCTTTGTGTGGCTTGGGTCAGTACCTCTGCCGCTTGACTAGCAGTTGAGGGCGAAGATCAAGTGCACTTGACAGAAGCACTTGCTTCTGCATGCTGTTTTTAGGAGGCAGAACCGAAAAATGTGACTCCAATCGCCTCGGTGACGAGGAACAGTATCAACGCCAAGGAACATAGACATCCTCATAACACGTCCATGGTGCCTGCGACGAGAAATATAATATTCTTCCGATGAATATATGTATTCCAAACCAGATGGTTAGTAGTAGATGTAGGTCCTGCATTTGTGGGAGTGCGAGTGTTCTGTATAGCTCGACTGAGAACTTAGACATAGATGACAGGATCTACAGAGTGACACCAAATGAGATTGAGAATGTGACCTTCAATGACAAGATGGACAACACAATCTTGGCTGAATTCAAGGTGGAGGAGGCGGGCATTTTCCTGAAATGTCTCTCTTGTGGTCACTATCTCAACAGGTTGTTTGGAGTCAGAGTCTACATGCTCCTCCATGGGCCGTTTTTGGGCAGGTGTGCCTTCAACAATCTCACCATCAGAAACTCCTGTTGATAGCAATGGTGATGGAGAGCAAGCCATGCCCTGCAGCAGCAAGGAGGCCTGAAGAGGCAGCTGCTGTTGGACAGGAGCAGGTGAAGTGGACGTTGAGGGACCTTGAGATACCATCACTATGGACAAAGGTTGAAGCTAGACCATCCCTTCAGAAAAAGCAGGGGCATTCTTCAACTTTTCTCCCCTTGGACTGCCAGATTTTTCTTGAGAGAGCAGGCAGAAGTGTCTGGAACTGCACCAGGAGAGTGAGGGCGCAAGACCGACGTCGAGGTTGAGGCTGGCACTTGCCTCTGTGCTGAAGGACAGTCCCTGCTACTAGCAGGTGTCAAGGGGGGGTCAATCATGGCTTGCGTCCTTCAAAGGCAGACAGTGAGACATGTTTTTAGAGGTTGTCTCCATGCGTGAAGGTTTGGGCACTTTCTTAGTCAAAGGCCCACAGGCTGAGGTTGAAGCCCGACTGGGAGATTTAGGTGCCATGCCTGAACTTCTGGACAAGTCCAAGGGTTGGAAGATGTTCTTCCACAGGATGGATTTAAGTCTGGCGTCCCTGTTATGCCTGGTCTGAGGTGTAAAGGCCTGACAGTACTTACAGGTAGAGACGTTATCACCTTAGGCAGGTGGTGTCATGCCCTGCCTTGGAGACCCTGGCAGTGAGAAGGATTCTGAATCCAAGGCAGAAGTTTTCCCAGAGGCAGGAGTTTCCCCAGAATCTTGTTCAGGAGAAGACAACAAGCAATAGTAGGGGCCTGAGCAAGGGGAACAAATATCAGAGGATGAGACAACACAGATGCTTATATAGCCTCAGGGGAGTGGGCAGGGTTTCCACCAAAATGCTAGGCCTAAGCTCTAGAAGATTCTGAAGGGGCCTACTGTGCAGGCACAGATAACCCATTGGTGTTTGTCACAGACACCATGAAGAAGTCTACTATGTAACTATCCTGAATTATCTAGATGAAAAGTGATATACAAATGCAAAATACACGCACACACGCACACATCTCTGAGAAAGGCCAAATTAACTATAACTGAAATTAACACAACCGTATTTTGTTACATTCTATTTAGCTAAAAGTTTCCCTGCCATGTGATATATTTTCCTCCTGTCCATCTGCCTACAGAAATTGCTCTGAAAGTAAACCAGTACTTAAACCAAAAGTTCTCTAGCCATGTCACCTTTGTGCCTACATAGTGTTGATACTTTATAAAGATTTAATATTAGCAGCAACTCTAGACAGGATCTGATACTCTTTCTCTTCTTAGGGGAAAAACGAGAAGGTTCCTGTGTTCCTGCGGTGTGATGGCCTGGTTAGAAACAAGAAAATGACCAAAAAGGAGGTTGTGGCCATTATAAGGGAAATATGGCGAGAGAAAAACACATTTGATCAACAGGTGTTCTGGTTTTGCTGTTTCCCTTCCTAATATGGATGTATCAGAGGCACTTGGACAGGAGAACTCCATACTAAACTGTTCCTTCTGCTAGCACCCACAAATAGTTATACAGACAAAACAGAGGTATCTAGAGCCTCCATTATTCACATTCACCACACTCTGTTCAGTTCCTGTCACTAGAGCTGTGGATTCCTGTATTGGAAGGAGATTGGACTAAGTGGCCTTTGGGCACTCTCCCCACTCCATGATTATCATGAAGTCTAAAACAACTGGGGAACCAATAGATGGGAACACTGCACTAGAGTATATATTCCTATCTGTGGTGCCCACATTGAGTTTTCCTGCTGTGGAAATACATCCCCTAATCTTCAGTCTTGCAATGAGGGAGCAGCCACTGTTGTTAGGAAACACAGGGCAACTTTGCTCATTAATGAAGTCCATCAGAGACTTGATTTGACATCTCTGTAGCTAGCATGACATAGTTCAGCCTTGTCTGTAGCCTTCTTGACCATTAATCCTTCAGTTTAGGACCATATAACATGTACAGAGTAGTTTGCAGAACTGAAAGCAATCAGGCTCAGAACTGTGATGTGTAGGTAGTTAACTTTTTTTTGTGGGGCGCTGCATGGTCCTGATGAAAACCGCACAGCCTATGAAACTTCCTACATATGCCTTGTGTTTGAGATTATCTTGGCAGTCTATGACTTCCTCAAAGATTGGTTTTAAAAAATGACCACAATTTTGTCAATTGTGTTGTTGTGGTGGCGTCTGCAGTAGGTTCTCTGAGGGGACATGGATTATGAGTCTGGAGAACAAAATTCAAATCCCTGCTTGGCCATGGAAACCCACTGGGTCACCTTAGGCAAGTCATACTCTTTCAGCCTCAGAGGGAGGCAAAGCCAACTTCCCTTGAACAAATCTTGCCAAGAAAACCCCATTATAGGTTTATCTTAGGGTTGCCATAAATTGTAAATGACTTGAAGGACACATCCACAACAGGCATGGGAGAGCAGAGCATCACAGTTTTCACAGGTGATGAGCCATGCATACCTTCCAACTTTTCACAGATGAAAACTGAAGCTGAGGACAAAGGGGGAAAGTGGAAGAGAGAAACTGGGACATTTTACAAACAGCTTAAAAAGTGAGATGACAGAGGATGAATTGAGACTGACCTTGCCAAATGAGGACAGTCTGAATATACAAGGAAGCACACAAGGAAGTTTAACTCTTTGCACTATGATTAGTAGTAAGAAAAAGCTCGCGTTACCAGTGGGAGGTGGCTTTTTTCCTCTGAGGTCATTTGTGATCTGCAGCTGGAGGAGGGTTCTTTAGGATTACAGACAAAGGACACAGTGTTAAACCCACACTCATTTGTAGCAGTCCCACTGGAGATACTCTCCCCCATACCTGGATAGTAATTTATTAAACAAGAACTCAGGACTAACAGTAACATCTAATTTGGCCTTTACTCAGAACGGCTATTGTCCCTGAAACCATGGTGTCTTTTACAGAAAGGACAGCGATCCAACCTTGCAGAATTCTTTCTGAGCTTCTTCCAGAGAAAGTATGGAGACATCCTTGCTTTCGAATGGACATACAGCATCTATGAAACCATCAAACTTTATCGATCCAATGAAACTATGACCATGTTTCACAACATTCTGATCGGAACTGTGAGCAGTTTTATCTTCTCATTTTCTATTTCTTTAGGTGGGCAGGATAGGATCAAGCACTTTAGAATCAGGAAACTCAGTCATTTTCCAGAAAGTGAGGCAAGAAAATAAGTGTTGAATACATAGGACACAATTCAGCAGTTTTTACCAACCAGCACTTTGTACATCAGCCCCAGCCTCCCCGTGCTGTTGGTGGGAATTATAAGCCAAAGCATATGGGACGTTGCCAAGTCACAGAAGGCTCTACTTGTCAAGAGTCCCTTTTCTGTTGTTTCTTGGCTATTTTTGACCAGATAGTTGTTTTAGAACAGATGTGTTAAAACTTTGTCAGTCTTCCTACATTGTGGAGGGGCATAGGAAGAAACTGTTTAAGACTAACGGGTATTACAAGTGTTGTCAAAAGACTATTATTTTGGGCAGTTCCTACGCAGGTGAATGTTGGTGTAAATTTAACATTGAAGGGCTATCTTAATACAGCCTTGTATTTAAGTCCTAGTCTAGTCACCACAGTGGGCTATGCATTGTATTCAGCCACATGAAAGAGCAAATGGCCTTAGCATAGCAGGTTGCCAAAGGGAAATTCCTTTTCTCATGCCTAAAATGAAAATTCAGCCCTCCATACCCCTTTTGCTGGCTAATCATGTTTTTAAAAGCAGGTTTTAGGACAGTTGTTTTAGTGGTTTGTACACAAGGCCGTCTTTTAACACTTTCTGCTAGTTGGAGTGTTGAGTTGCTAAGACTAGCTACAGCTCCTGTCCCTTTTTATTATAGGAGTCAGAATATGCACTGTCTCAAACACAATATTGTAGTTTAACTGAACACACTGTAACATCAAAGGGCCTCTTTACTGAGGATCTGTTTCTTATGTATGAAACTAGGAGGTTTCATGAATGATGCTTTAACTCAGATGTGGGCAACAATGGTCTTCCAGATGTTTGTGGGACTGAAAAGCTTGTCATTTCTCACCGTTCACTATGTTGGCTGTATCTGTTGGAGAGAGGTAGGCCAAAAACAGTGGGAGAGCCACAGGGGCCCATGTATGCTTTAACCTAATTCTACCACCCTCACTTTTGCAGCTGGATGAAGGAGTATATCACAGTCACGTCCATCAACTTAGCACACTGTTAAAGGAACTGACTGCTGCTGACACTGCAAATGCTGGCCAGCTAACAAGTGAACAATTTGCGTAAGAGCTTGAAGCAGGGAAGTGTTAATTTATACCCATAAGCAGAACTGAAGGACTAGAAATATACACTGATTTTAACAAACTTAAGCACAACTAAATTGTTTTGGGTTGTATAAGCATATGGCTTTGTATTTGTTATTAGAGTATCTAGCAAAGTAAAGAAAGAAGAGTGGGTGTTTCACACGGAAATGGTGTGTTTCTGTGTGAGTTTAGTCACAGCTGCCCCCTTTTAGAACAGCTGATCTATATAATGCTAACTTTTAAAAATGGTACAGGAGACAGATACACCAGCTGAGTTATTTTCTTTCTCTTCTTACAGCCTTGCCCTCAAGACTGCTTTCCCTTTCAAAACTGAAGAAGAGGTGCAGGAATTACTTGAGGCAGCAGGCTACAAACCAGAGCATGACAGTGTTATGTACAAGCATCTGTTCTTAGAGGTTGGTTGCTGATGGCACACAATAAGAAATGGAAAAGAATATGGTGATAAGTACATGGAATTAAGAAAACACTTGTTTTAAAATGTATCCCTCCTTACTAAGCAATCTCTACTTACAGTGTTTCTTAATATCTTAAGATAAAAAACACAGAACACACAAGAAAAGAGTATAAGACAGTGGAAAAAGAACAGCAATGTTTCTTTTCCAAATGAGCATGTAAAGAGGGATAAAACTTAAAAATTCCTGGTAAAATAATTTGCTCCTCAGTGCTACATTAAAAGTAGACATTGAAGGGCCTGCCAAACCTCCCTGGAGAGAATATTCCATGTATTCTCCCTCTTCCACAATTATAGGATTTAGATTTACACAGTAAAATTGAGAGGCCATAAATGTAGGAGATATTATAAGAAAGTACTCCTTCAGACAGTTTACTGCTACCAGGTATGGTAAAACCTTAGGTTTGAAAAGTTAGATGAATTAATAGAAGGTGGCTTTCTAATAGCCATGCTTGCCAAACAGAACTTCCATGTTCAGATCTATTCTCTGAATAGCAGATTCTGAAAAACACATAGATGTTTGTTGACTTAATCATACTGTACTTAGCTGGCCCCTGGGTAAGAGATATGCTAGCCTAAAACAACATTTTTATCTGATCCAGTCAGTGACATATCTAGCATAAACAATGCCTAGGGCAAGCACGGAAGTTGCACCCCTACACCAACCCCGTCCATCCCTGCATGCATATAATTTCAGTTCTGTCTTTTCTTGTTCTACTTCTTTGTTAAAACACAATTATGATTCTGAAGAAAAACAAAACTTCATTATTCAAAATATTTTATTTTTTCCATGTACAAATTACAATATTATTTTTCTTGCCTTCATTGCTGCAAACTTGTCTATGATTTTGTCAAATTTTGTTTTCATGTGCCATACGTTCCTTCTTCTATACACCATAAACACTCAGTGTGGCATTTACAGTCATCAGCCTCACCTCTGCAACAACAAGCTTATGAGGCTGATCAGGGTGAGAGATGGCAACTGCCCTAGGTTACTCTGTTGGTTTCTTAGCAGTTCTGAACCCGTGTCATTGAACACAAGCTTATATATAGGTTAAATCCTCACTGAAGAAAGGCTGAGAGCCACCATAGTGTAGGGTTTCTGAGCGTGAGTCTATGACCCTGGAGAGCATGGCTGGAATTCCTGCTTAGCCTTGAAAACCTGACTTTGGTCAAGTCTAAGAGGCGACATGGTAGCCAGGTTTAAATATTGGAAGGGAGGTCACATAGAGGATGGAGCAAGCCTGTTTTCTTCTGCTCCAGAGACTAGAACATGGAGCAATGACTTCAAGCTGCAGGAAAAGAGATTCCACCTAAATATTAGGTGGGAGCAATTCAACCGTGGAATACTCTCAGTATGTGGTGCAGTCTCCTTCTTTGGAGATTTTTAAATCAGGGGCTGTAACAGTTGTGATGGTGTATTCCTGCATAGCAGGGGTTATGTCCAGATTTCAGTGTCTAAATCATCAGTTTTGCATACTAAATATCATTACGTCCCATCTTTCACATGTTGCAGGATTAAATGCAGGTACAGATAAAATATTTTGGAGATTGACTGTAGATACAAAATATTCAAGAAACATTTGACACCAAAATTTAGAGAACTTGGGGGAACTAAATTATTTCAGCTCTAATCTTGGCCTTGTCATATCCTTTGCACAGAAACAAGGCTTTCAGGTAATTCTCACTAGCCAGTGTTTACTGTAACCTTTTGTCTATCTGCTGTCAGTTGCAATGTCATGCACATAATTCTGTTGAGCAATATTTAGTGGTATTGCTGACAAATTCTACAGAGAAGAGCAAGGAATGGCAATGAAGTGGCTTCATTTTTTCATTACAAGAAAGAGTACAGCCTCTCATTTATTCTATCTGTATCCTAAAACCATGACAAAGGATACTGAAGGATGGGACAGAAGGCTGTGTCTTTCTGTCCACATTTCACACTGTATGATATTATATGTGCTTGATAGGAAAAGCAGATGTTCCAAGTATTAGAGAGCCACTATAAAGATAAATAGAAAGGTGAGCTATCATGTAGAGCAGATGGGGCAGTGGCTTGGTTATACCTCTCTCCTATTACTTAAATCAAAATCTAGCAGCATAAAATGAAATTCAATTATAAATGTGGTGGCAGTGGCAAACAGGCCCTGGCTATTTCTGTTCTGATATGTATTCAGTCTCTCCTATACCTTCTGCATGGTTAAAGGTGAAGAGCACTTTGCCTATGCTCTTTTCTCCTTGGGAAGCACAGCTGCAGCAGGTAACAAACAAAAAGGCACAGAGCAGGTAAAGGTGCTGCAAATCCTCAAGAAAAATCCACAACTGAAAACCTTGCTCCTTCCTTCCCCACAACACATCTTAAGGTGGGGGGGCATTAGAAGTGACTTCAATGCACACAGCAAAAAATTAGGGGACTCCTGGGAGCTGCCTTTAAACAAGAAGTCCCCAATGCCACTAGGCATGGAAACCCACATTAAGAAACTAGTAAGTAGGTAATCTTGCTTCCAATTACTTGTGGGGGGAGTTGTTTTGTTTGTTCTAATACCATTGCTGTGTCTCATCCCTCTGTGTTTTTATTCTCTCTACTGGTGTATACTTGGGCTGCCTTGAACTGGTACTTCCTAAATACCTGCTCTTGCTTTTGTTCCATTCATCTTCTTTCAAGGCTTCTTCTGTCAATACCAGATTGACAGAATTTAATATCACAGTAGTTACTTAGGAGAAACATATTTGCTTTAGATGTCCTTTTGCTTGTTTGTTACCAAGCATAAAAAGATGTTTATTCATCAAGTTCCCATAGGTAGGAACAGAGCTTAGAAAAGTTACTTTTTAAAATACAACTCAAAGAGACTGTATTCCATCACAGTTATTTTTCCAAATTTTTCATCAACGCAGTGGTTAATGAAAAACATCCTGGAAAATCTCCAAAAGAGTTAATTTTGATAAGCCAGTCTTTTGTAACTTATTAATGACACAAGTTAAGTTTACTGATTATATTTTGAAAAAGACTCAAGTTCTGCAGGCTTGAGCTGTTTTAATTGCTATAGGGTGGTAGTCTAGAAACTCTGTTTGAAAGCCTAAGCAGTTAGTCATGCTTATTCCCATGACTCAGTAACACTTTTGCCTTTTGATAATATTCTACAAGCACCACAACACATAGAGGCTCTTCTAGCTGAAATAACAGACCAGTAGGCTGATGCAGAAAACATGACAAAGGCTAGAACCATTAAGAGACAGATATTCTAGTAATAATTAACAATTGCCATAGCAAACACAAAGGATATTCTAGATCAGATTATTATTTTCCAATAGCCCTGCCTCATTTACAGAAATCTCTGAAGCACCTATATTATTAGATTGTCTTCCTGTAAACCTCCTATGTTTTCACAGAGCTGCTTGCATTTTTTCTTAGCCACAGAAAATTTGTTAAGACAGAATAGCTGCACCATATCTTAAGTGCTAAGAATCTATCTGGATGCATTCCTGGATATCTGAAATTTAATCCAAAATGGACTAGTTGTATCCAACAAGCAGTCTTAAAATGCTTCTGTGATTTTGCAGGATGAGGAGGGGAAAACAGAACTCCTGGTTACAAAGATCAGAAATCAATATGTGAGCGAGAAGCAGGTTTATCTACGTGAGCTACGGAATGAATTAGGACCCTTGTTGTGAGTATCGAAGCCATGAAAGATGCAAATTACTAAGGTTAGAGCTTGGCTAAAATGAACCAATTCCTATCAATGGGAGTTAAATCATGGCTAATGCATCCCATTTATTTTAAAAAGATCCAACAGCCAGACATACCCTGCTGGTGATAAACAATTAATCTGGGGTTACTTGAGCATATAAGCTTTTAAGTTTGTTGAGCAAGGAGGTATTCAACATCTCTTTGTACGTGTATATACACACACACACACACCAGGTTAGGCAGCTTCACAGTACCAGCATGAATACCTGCAACCATTTAATGACAGGGGGGAGGGCATTAGGAGACACTAAATAGATGTGGGGCATGTGGATGTGAAGAAAAACCCAGTGCAAGTATGCTCATAGAGTGTTACACTCTGTAAGTATCATGCAGCATTGTATCAAAGGTCAACTATTATACAGTGCAATCTCTGCATGTCTGAAAAGTAAACTCAGTTGTATATACGGCTACATGGGTACAGGAGTACACTGCTAGTCTGGATCCGGCCTCTTATATTTCTGTGTCAAAACACATATGATTTCAGATGTAGTTATCCAGAGTTAAAGAAAAATACAGAAAGCAGAGCAATAGTGGAACTCCTTAAGGTGAGATGCTGTAAGTGAGGAATGGTGATTCATGCTTGTGCAAGTATTGCACTGCAACTCTCAGGATTCCTTGCTGTTTTATGCGTGCTAGGGCTGCTAGGAGTTGAAATCCAGTTCCATTGGTAAGTGATCTATACTGCACAGTATTAACTTTGACTGCTCTGCACTATGGATGTTGTAGGCTAAGATGAGGAGACATACCATCATGGAGGAAAAGTTAGAGATATTTTCCTTTTGAGCTTACAGATGATCAGAAATAAGCATGACATGTTTGATTCTTTGTACAGTCAAATAGATGATTTCTTACTGCTTATTTTGCCCTTGTTGCACACAGGGAAGTGAGGCCAGATGACCTAAGGGCAGCTTTCTGTGCAATTGACCACGGTCTGGCTGAGCAGATGCTTGACTCTTACATCTGCTGGGCATTCCAACTTCCAAAGGAGCAACTGGATCCTGGTGTCACCATGCCTATAGATCTATTGATGCAAAGGCTTATGGGTGGAGATATTAGATGCCAAGGAGCTATTTCAGGAGATGCAAAGTATTTGCACTCATCTCTTCCAACAGAAGAAATGGAGAGTCCTATAAATACATGAATAGCCAATATCCTCTTTCTCTGCTGTTTTCCCCTTCTGAAGTTACTGGAACAATTAAATTTTACTAAGTAGCAGTCTAGAATAAGATTGTTCTGCATGAAGTCAATTGAAAAAATACCTCCCCAAACCAAATTACTGCTAGAGCAGTGCATCTAACTTCCTTTCTGAACCCAAAAGAATGAAAAATTTGCAACTTAAGATAACACTGTTATTAAAAAATCCACTGGCTTTAGAGAGGCTTAAAATTTTAGATTTCCAAGTCAGATTGTAATGTTTCAGAAATAGCATATTAGATTAATAAAGGAAGAATGCCTGTTTAAGAATGGATGATATAATGATATAATAAAATAACTACTTTTTTCCACACCATTACTGAGTCTGCTGTATGCCCCCAACTGAAACCTTAGCCAACTGCTGGCTTACCCAACTGGATGATGAAACCTTAGAGCTGTAACATTTTTTAAATGTACAATTTATTTGGTTGTGTGTTGTTTTTAATTCCAAAACCACTTTTAAATCTAAATAGATGTCAGGTTGTGTACAAAATAAAGAGTTATTCAGAAAGGACACAATAGTTACAAGGGAAAGTTAAAAGAAATTAACTTTTATAATTGGCCACAGAAAGTGAGAGACAGCAAAATTAGAAACAACCAAACAGACAACTATGTAAAATGCCAAGGCATTCCTTGGTAAGAGTTTCACATAAAGCTTATTTAGCCTATTTCTCCTGCTAAGCATAAACCTAGATTAGTTTAATAGACTAAGGCTAGCTCAATGAGTGTTTGAAAATGAACTGAATTACATGTAGGCAATTAAGAATGTAAGCTCTTATTGTCTTTGCCCTAGTGTATGGACACTGAGTGTATGTCAAGCAGGTTGGGAACAGGCCAAACCAATATTTTTGTTTCAGGAACACTGTTAATGAAATACTTCACACAGAATTTTGTTATGAATATTTTGGTTAGCAAATTTAACCTGTGTTAATATGAGAAAGGGATGGTGATTCTTCCTGTTCAGTAAGTTATTTTGCAAAACTGGTACAATTAAAGTGTTTTCCAAGTCAAATGAGTTAGAGGGAAATCTGATTCCATGAGCTTTTAGTAGCTCAAAATTATATCTGTAAAGCTAGATACTGCACACTAAGACTCTCAGCTTTTGCCTGCTAGAAGACTAAAGGAGAGAGAAGGATAAGACTATGTTTTTTCAACCATATTTAATGGAGACAGTCTGTCTTCTGCATCAGAACATTTCACCAATACCTCATTTATAGTTTGGGAGGGACCACTTTGTTTCCACTAATGGCAACAGGAATCAACAGCTTTCTATACTCCAGAGGCAAATGATGTTCAATCAACACATTTAAAGGCATTTTGTCTGTTATCAATCCTTGCCTAGATAAAAAAAGGAAATTTGGGAGGGAAAAATATGAAAAAACAAAGAGTATGCTTGTCTTCAATACATATTTGTTAGTTTGCAAGTAATGGTAATTACATCTATAAATCCAAGCACTTCTAGTATACAGTCAGTTCTCCACATTTGTGGGTTTCATTTTTGGAGATTTGATTATTCATGGATTATTTGCTGTCACCCCTGCTGCCTCCCTATGCCATTTTTAATAGGGACTGCAAGAAACTGCTACGAGGCTTATAAGTCCCTATTAAAAATGGTGTGGGGCAACAGTGGAGATGGCAGTAAGCCTTGTGAAGGAACCCTGATGCTTCAAAGAATCCACAGTGGGTTGAATATGGTGATCATACTTTTCTGTGTATTAAATATGGTTTGGGAGGGCCTAGTTATTAATATTTTTTTCACTTTCATGGGGGTCCTGTGCCCCTAACCACAGTGAATGTGGACGGATTACTGTACTGAGAAATAACAGCTATCAAGCAGAAAAGCAGTTCCTGGCTAAATTTACCCATTCCGCACATTATCAATAATGTGTAGATCGCCACAATGGAAATGTGAGCTAAATTCCCTTTTTAAGTAACAAGATAATTCAGCATACCAAGTTCTTCAAGATTAGGCAGAAACTGCCGCTCTGAATCTCATATCATAGGACATTAACCTACAAAAAAGACATCTGCACCTATTGATCATATTTGTTCAGAAAGGCAGAACAAGTTATAAGCCCATACATGCAACCTGTTCATTCTACTCTATTCCTCCCTGCTAGTGACTCTCAAACTCTAAAACCAGGGTTTGTTCTTGGTTTCTGAATCCTGAGTTACAAGAGCAACAAGCCAGGCTCTCCTATTTAGGTAATGTACTAAAGAAATGCCTTTCTGAATTGTTTTAACAGTATCACTAACAAGGTGGAACAGACTGGATGCAAACATACGGTATGCAGTATTACGTACAGTGTTTACATTTAGGATGTTTACCCATAACTGATTCTTTGAGTGGTCATCTGTGACCTCACACATATGGCTAGTTCTGCACCTACACAGAGCCTCTCAGAAACTTCTATGGCTGAGCAAAGCAAATAGGTTTCCAACACCTCTGTTCACAAGCCTAAGCAAGATTCTCATTATTCCTCATCAGTTCCATGTATACCGTAACTTCTGAATCCAGAGGAAGGAAGGGAAGACTGACTACACAAGAAGGGAAGAGAGTGGATTTTTGAGTTTATAGGTGACCACTCGAAGAACCACAGTAACTAACTAATTGGTTCTCCATTATTTCTGTGACTCATGCACATGAGTGATTAGCAGGCAGATAGTTCTGGTGGAATTCAAAGAAGTCAGAAATGCAAAGAAATCAAGGTATGGTTCAAGCTCATGAGAGAAGACCTTCATTTGACAGAGAGCATAAGCCATCCAGTTGCCATAGCACGACCAAGAAAATTTGTCTGCACCAGTCGTACAAATGTAGTAGGAGATCTTGACTGTGTGATCCCTTCTTCTGTACATAGAACATTGCTGTCACATTGTCTTTTGACACTCAATTTTCCCCTATGTCTCAGATTCCCGAAATAACTTGATCATTGTGAGCATTTTGATGCAATAAGGTTCACTGCCTTCTCCTGGGAGTAGGAACCACTGACCATGAACTTTTCTGGGCATGCATCCCTTCCACCAGCCCATAAAGGATGCATCTATTTGACGGACCGTGTTGATCAAGGATGGGAGGGTGGGACAGAACACTGCAGCCATTCTCAGTGGGGGCCATATGACCTGTAAGGGAGTCCTGGCACATTTGAAGGGGCTCCCAGACTGACAACTGTGAAAAGGGGAACTCCAGGCGTTTAGGGAGACCTTGGTAGCTGAACTGATGAAATACCCAAGCAGGAACCTTACTTGGAGTCAGTAGTTTTCCTATTTATAATATTTTTCTGATACAGTTTGACTGTTTCCTTGATGAAATACAAGAACAGAATTGGTATGGCAACAATAGGTGACCTCTGATATCATGAAACTTGCAGGAAAACACCAAGCTCAAGGATTGCATTAGGCCTGACAGATGTTTAATTTCATACAGTCTTTAAAAAGTTTTGCCCTGTACCTCAGAATGTTCAGTTGTTCGTTCTGTTTGATAACAAATCATTTTTTGTATTTCTGCTCTTCTTGTATCCCTGTATGACAGGGGGCTCTGGAACCTGAGGAAAAACTCCTAAGTGGGGGGGGGGTTTGACCAAAAAAAAAAAAGTTGAAAATGGCTGGAATACAGTCCCTGTAAAGAAGCTACTAACAGGAAGCCACCTTTACTTTGATAGCCTGGCACACCTAATTGGTCTTAAAAAGTCTGGGTTGAAATGGCTGATGAAGTGTAGTGGGCCTAGTTGGGCACCACCATCACCCTGAGATGAATGAACAGAATCACTGAAATGGTGCAGGCCCTAAGAGGATCTGAGTTACTTGTGCCCTGGTCTGACAGACGGAGATGAAATGGTGGGTCAAGAAGCAACTGCTGTGAGCCTGAAGAATCTTCCACATACTGAATCAAGATGGAAGTTGACGAAGTGAACCTGTTGTAAGAGCTAGAGATTTATTTTTGGGGGGTAGTCCAAGATATAGTAACAGAATGATAGCACAATGTAAGCTTGAATAATCATCTTCTGATGGGCCACCAATAGTTGATGTAAGAATACACCATGGTAACAAGCAGCCTGAGGTGGACTGTAACCACTACTATATAGTTCATGGTGGTATCAAAAGTCCAAAGCTTTGATCCTGGAACTGGTACATCAAGTTGTCCAGTGCAAACTGAATGAACCCTTTGTAAGACTAAATATGAACAACTCTCTCAGTCATGGAAGGACTGTGTTAATGGTGACTATCATAAACTACTTCGGGCTAACAAAAGTATCTATAACTTGGAAATCAAGTATCAGATCTTAGGCTTTCAACACTGTGAAGTAACAGGGGTAAAAAAAAGTTGTGAGTCAAATCAGTCATTTCTTTCTCCAGTAACATGATGATCTCTTTCTCAAATTCAATCAAAGGTACAATCAAGTAGAACCATACTATTATAAATAATCTAAAAACTTGTTTGCATACTCAAAAGAGTTTGCAGTGATGGAGGCCTTCTTTTGGAAGAAATGATCAAGACTGTCACCAAATATGGGCTGGCACTGCTGATGAAATAAATGAAAAGTATCTGATACAGTGGACCCCTGTAAGTCAAAGGCAGTGTTTAGCTGAGTTGCCCTGCTGCTGCTGACAAAACCCAGAGTGGTATTTCTTTTGTTGGAACTATTCTTTAAATGGTGATGAAGCTTGGGAAGGCTAGTTGAAAAAAAGACAGAAAAACTGAAGAAACATGACAGATGCCAAAATTTTCCCTAAACAGTTAAGGTTAAAATAATGATACCCATTTTCATGATCATAGCACATATTTTCTGATTTTGGTCCAATTTTGCCTTAGCATTGGACCTAAAAGTCTTTTTCACTGAACAGAATATCCTCTGCCATGAATCAGATTTTAGATCTGAGGCTGGAAAATCAGCACTGAGCATGGTGGCAAAAGATAATTGCTTCTACCAATTCATTCATCTCACATATAGTATGGTGATGGATAGTGGTTATCTGTAGACCTGCTAGTGTGTATACCTCTGGTTGAAAGATGAATGCCAGGTGTTGATTATCCTCTGAAAGCTTGTTCAGGACAATGGTTAGTTTCTCTCCAGAGAAACTGTTGGTATGTCCCATAAAAGTCTAGTAATTTGTGTTCCTCAAACAGAGGGAAGTAGTGGAGCAGAATTTCATCCCAGGGAGTTCAATTTGCAGGGGCTGTACAATGTTTTACTGTGTTTTCCTTGGGCAAACTCTACAATAATGGACTTATGTACTGAACAATTGGACAAGAAAGTATTATCTTCCTCCATAACTTCAGATAGATTTATGATCTTAGAGTGATAGTAGCACTGACATGGCAACCAGAGAAGCTGACTTACCCTGGAATTTCTTGAATATGTTGCTGTTACTAAAGTCACAGACATATGGCAGAATGCATAGGAACAAATGCACACTGTAAGGTGATTATCAAGGGTAACAATGCTGACACATCAAGAGGTTTCTCAGTTTGCTGCAGTCTCTTGGCTAACAGAGGAAGGGCTAGTGACACAAATGTTGATGGGACAGGCTGAATTAAACCTGAAGCCACAATCAGGTCTAAGGACCATCGAGTTAAAGAAAGAGAATATTCCATCACTTTTAGTACATTACAGATGACTCGGCATTGCTTATGGTTAGTGTGTCATGATGGAACTCTCGTCTCACTGTAGGATAATATATCTCATTGTGGCTGGATGGTAACAGTCTTCTGACATGAAGTATGGTCACTGGTACAGGTCCCAGACAGCAGTTTATGAGTTCTCCATATATAGGTAGTGTTCAGGAATGCAGAGTCAGACTTGTATAAAGATTCTGCTGGTACGACAGGCCATACAGCTTTCAGGAACATAGCCTGCAGAAGGCAGATTCCAGCAATGGATTTTTGATGCCGACATATGCCAATGGGACAGTGACTGTGGAACAACCTTTGTCATGTTTTAGGTTGACTGTGACTCAGTGGGAAGAAGCAGCGATATCTAGTGAATGGACACACAGTCAGTACCAAGGAGATTAAAATTTCCTCAGCTCTGAATCAGTCACCACATCTGTGGGGTTGTTTGGGTCTCTGCCTGTTCTGCTTGGGACAAAATTCTTTATCTTTTTTTTAAAAAAATTTTTTTATTAAGATAAATCTGCAATAATATTAAAATAACAGTTTCATTATTCCACAGATAAATCATAATATTCCTTATTACTACTACCTTACCTCTTATTCTCATTTCCATTTTTTTGCGCTTTCCCCAATTTATGCCCATTTTTCATCTATTTTTACCAACTTCTTTACACATCATCTTTTTCTTAACTTGTTATGTTCATGATGTACTTCAGTGTTCACAAATGTTACAGATGTTACAAATGTTACTAATGTTGCAAATATTACTTTACCTTTTCACTTATTACATGAACATAAATATACAAACTTATCACCACTAACCTGTTTCCATTTTCATTTCTACAACATTATTTAAAATCTTATTTATTCTTACATTTTAACCAATCCATCACACATTTCCATTCTTGCTCAAATTTTTGAGTGGAAATATTTATTAATAAGTTGGAGAGTTTTTCTGTCACTATCATCTCCATAATTCATAATTTCCATTCCTCTAAATTCAATTCTATCTTCTCTTTTCAATGCTGTGCATAGGTTAATCTGGCAGCTGTTATAAGATATAAAAGTATCTTTTTATTTCTTTTCATCTCTGTTTTTTGGCCCAGTATATTTAACAGATATAGTTCTGGGGTCTTCTCAAATTTTAATTATCCTTTGAACTGAGTCATGAACTTTTCTCCAGAACTTCCTTGCATATTGGCAAGTCCACCACATGGCATAATACGTACCAGAAGTTCCTTCACATTTCCAACATAGGCCATTTCCCCATTTTTGTTATCTTTTTCAGCTTCTCAGGAGTCATGTACCACCTGTGTAACATCTTGTAGTAGTTTTCTCTGAGGTTTAAATTTGGGGTGAATTTTATGTCTGCTTTCCATACTTTTGTACATTTTTCTAGTTCAATTTGGTGTCCTATATTTTGGGCCCACTTCACAGTTGCTCTTTTATTACATCCTATTCCATTTCTCTTTGCAATAACAACTTAAAAATTTTAGATATTACTTTTTCCTGATTCCCTTTCAGTAACCAATCCAATTCATTCTTGTCCTTTTCAAATCCTATTACATTTTTGTCCATTTTGAACCTTTCTTTTATTTGTCTCATCAGGAACCAATTCAACTCATGGTCTATCTGTTTTAATTCTTCTACTGACTTTAACTTTGGAGTATCATCCTCCCAGTTAATTATATCTTTATAGGTAAGCAGTTGGCCTTCTTTGGTCCCACTTATTTTAAAAGCCTCCTGAGGTGATGTCTAGACTGGAAGTTTCCTGTAGAATTTTTGTTTCATCAACTGCCAGACCTTCAATAATGGCTTCCAACTGCAATGACTATTAAAGTCTCTATTTATTGTTATTTTGTTGTAGCACAGATATCCATGCCAGCCAAATCTATTTTCATATTCTTCCAACTCAGTTAATACAGATTTCTCTAGGGAGATCTAAGCCTTCATCCAGTCCAGACAGCACGCATAGTAATAAAAGCGTTAGGGAAGACAAATCCAGTTCAACTCTCTCTTCAGTATCTTGTGACGTCTTCATTCTTATCCTAGGTTTTTTTCCCTGCCCAAATTTAGAGATTTCTTTTTCCCATTCTTGGAAAAGTTTTTCATTCCCAATTATTGGTAGATTCTGAAATAGAAACAGAAATTTTGGTAGTATTGACATTTTAATTGCATTGATTCTTCCTAATAATGACCAGTTGAGTTTGTTCCATTTTATCAAATCATTTTTAATCTGTGTCCATACCTTCTGATAGTTATTCACAAACAATTCCTGATTTTTCTTTGTAATGATAATACCCAAATATTTCACTTTTCTTGTTGTTCGGAATCCAAATATTTCTCTCAATTTTTCTTCTTCTTCTTCTTCTTCTTCTTTTTGCATTCATTGTTGACATCACAGTTTTGTCCTTATTCACTTTGTATCCCGCTACTTGTCCAAAATCTTTCAATATTTCCAATAATTTCTGTATCAATTCCTTGGGTTCTTCTAGAAAAATAACTACATCATTAACAAAAGCTTTTAATTTCAGTTCTCTCTTTTTGATTTTCACCCCTCTTTGTTGCTGACCTTCCCTTATCTTTCTAATCAAAACTTCTAATACAGTGATGAAGATGAGAGGTGATAATGGACATCCTTGTCATACTCCTTTGGAAATTGCAAAGTTGTTTGAGCTCTTTCCATTAATTATCAGCTTTGCAGTTTGGTCTTGATAAATTGTTTCAATCCATTCACTGAAATTTTCCCCCAAATTTGCTTCTTCTATTACTTTTTAAAAGAATTTCTATGAAATGTTGTTGAAAGCTTTCTCCACATCTAAAAAAAAACATAGCTAACTTTTTCCCTGGATTCTTCTCGCAATATTTGATGATATCTAAGGTTGTTCTTACGTTGTGTTTCTAATATCTATCCAGTAAAAATCCTGTTTGATCTTCTTGAATCATTTCTTGTAGATTTTTTTCAGTCTTTTAGCTAAGATGGATGCAAAAATTTTGTAGTCTATATTTAATAATAATATGGGTCCATATTTACAAACTTTCTTTTTATCTTTACCTTCTTTTAGGATCAATGTAATATTGGATTCTCCCCATGTTTTGGATCTTCTTTGGTTTCACTAATTCTTCAGTTTTTTGGGGATTCTTTTTCAATTCTCCCTCCTTTTCCTGAAGTTCAAGCACAGGTTTTTAATGGTTTTCTCTTTTTTTGTTCAGTCGATGTTGTTGTTGCATAAAGAAACCGTGCATAACTGATTTGGAGGTATCTCAAATTATGCTCATCTTTGTCTCTTCATTTATATTTTCTTGGAAGAAAAAAATCAATGTTTCTTTGGCTCTTTTCACTATTTCTTCATCATTTAACAAACTGTCGTTAAGTCACCAATTGTATTGCTTTCTCTTTTCTTTCAAATTCAACAGAACTGGGTGATGATCTGACATAACTTTTGGTAGGCTATCTACTTGCTTTATATCTTTTAGCATGTGTTTGGAGGTGAAGATTGTCAACTCTTGTCCATATTCGATAAGCTTCCAAAAAGAAAGTATAGTCTCTATTATTTGGGTAAGTGTATCTCCAAACATCACATATTGATAGGTGATCACACAACTCAAAAATGTTTTGGGTAATCTATGTTGTGTTGATCTCTTTCTTTGTTTTTATGCTGATTTGTCTAACTTTGTATCTTGTGTTCCACTCCAGTCTCTGACCAGTATCCAATTTTCATATTCATGTTGTTAGTTAGTTTAACAGTTCCTTATAAAATTCTTCTTTTTTGTCATTTGTGCATATACTCCAACTATCAATATTTCTCTTCCCTCGATCCATATCTCCACCCCCAAGATTCTCTCTTCTTTATCCTTGAATATTTCTTTAGCAGAGATCTTCCTGTCAATATACATTGCCATGCCTCTTTTTTTCTTTTCATAAGATGAGGTAAAGCATTCTCCTAGTTTTTGATTCTTTAGGTATTTTTCCTGATTTATTTTTATATGTGTTTCTTGGAGACAAATAATTTGAGCTTTCACAGTCTTTCAAGATGATGAAAAATTTGTTGTCTTTTCACTTGTGAATTTATTCCATCTGTGTTCTACAAAACTATTTTCATATTGAGGATTTCTTTAATTTCTCACCTCTCGTTTAGAGTTTGTCTATCTATATGTTTCCTTCTTTTTCATCTGAATCTACAATAGTTATTTCTTCTTCAGGGGTTTCTTTTGTGTCTTCTTTCATGACTCCCTCTCTTTTCCTGAATCCCATACTTTTCCTTCTTCCTGTATTTGGTTCTTTTGTGATATCTTTTAGATTTTTCTTCTGAAATTCATTTGCTTGTTCTACTTATTTATTATAGTTCTACTTATTATAGTTCTATTTATTTATTATAGTTACATGTGGCCTCTAGACTGTGTACTGGTGGTATTTCTGAGCACCAATGCAGGCAGTATTGAAGCTGTCAGAATCAGGAGGAATACATCCAAAAATATAGATGAATGAAGTGCTTGGAGCTGAAACACATAATCACTGGATGAGTGCAGATGTCCACCAACTGCAAAGCCCTGAGAGAGGTCTCCATATCTGAGAGCTTCATAAACAGCTTCTATTGACTCCATAGGTCAACAGAGGCAGATGCAAAGAACTTGGTGAAATGCCGGTTGTTATATAATTTTTTAACGATGACCTTTTCCCTTAGAAAAGGCAATCAGACTGGCCATGGAGTGGAAAGTTTGCTGCTAAACTCTACACAATTTTTGAAGAAAGACCCAGTGCTATCAGCTTTAGGACCCACAGACACAAGAAGTACAAAGCACTGAAAAAGTTAGGGTCTCAAGAGGAAATCGCCCAAGGAGAAGAAAAAGGAGAAGGAAAGAGCTAATCTTTCTCACAGATTGAAGCCAAAAAAGTGAAGAAATTCTGAACATGTTGCTGTAGCAGATGAAAGGGTATAGAGAGGGGGGAAAATCCTGCCTAGACATGTACACTTAAGGGATGATGGGGTTCCCACATAATTGCTTTGCTCAGCTCTTGAAGTTTCCAAGAAGCTGTGTGCAGCCATAGAACAACCCATATCTGTAAGTCAAAGAGATCAGAAAGGAAAAACCAGAATTCTAAAGAATTCTAGCTAGCCTTCCATACATACATGGCTAATGAGTAGGAAAGCCATTTAAAATGTAAAATGAGAACCAGCATGCTAGCTATTTATCAGTCCTTTAATTTCAAACTGTTGACATTTGCTTTTTGTGGTGCACTCCATTTCTATTCACCAATGAGTTTTTTTCTCTCCCTTATGAACAGTGGAGCAGTGCAAGTCCAAGGAAGGTGAGGTTTTATCCCTCCGACACAAAATTGAACAGCACTAAAAAGAGAGCTAAGCAATTGAGAGGTTGGACTTACTGTGAATGATCATTCTGGGATGGAAGGAGGAGGAATCCACAATTATTGGGTTATTCTCATGTGCCAGCCAGACCAGGCAGGATTCTACGTTCTATTTCAGTTGAATCTGTTAATTCTCTCTCTTCTCTGTCAGTTTCTTTCACTAGCCATACGTAACCACCTTCTGTATACCTCTTTTTAAATTTCACTTTTCCATGTGTCTCTAACCATTTTTGTTTGTTTAACTCTTTTTTTTAATTTTCAGGGTGAGCGTGGATTCCTCCTCTGGCCATCCTAGAATGATCATTCATGGTAAGTCCAACCTCTCATTCTCAGGATGGCACAGAGGAATAATCCACAACGATTGGGATCTACCCAAGTCACATTCTGGGCAAGCCTCTTTACTAACTTTTTAAAACCGATTGCAGCACTGTTCTTCCAAATGCTGCCTGAGATGACTTAAATTTATCTATCTTATAATGCTTCAAAAATGTTGAAAGTTCCAGCCAACCAGCCACACTACATACATCTTGCAATGACAAGGTCACACTATAAGCAGCACTAGTAGCCATAGATCTAGTTGAATGGGGCTATACATTCTTTAGTCTTGGCTTATTTGCATAATTATAACAGTAGAATATATATGACTTCACCCAACTTCCAATCAGTGACTCTGAAGCTCTTTTACCCAAAGTCCTAGTACTGTATGACACAAACACAGCTTCCATTCATCTCAGATGTGCTATCGTTTTGATATAACACTTGACAGCCCTTTTTACATCAAGAGTATGCCACCTCTTCTCTGGATGTTTCAGATGAGGACAGAAATTAGGTTAAATAAATCACATCTGGAATTCCTTTGTTCTAAGCACATTTAGGAAGGAACGTAGGATCTAGGGTTAATGCCAACATATTCTGTTCAAATTTGGATTAATCGCCAACTCTGAAACTCTTCTTGCTGATGTAATTGCCACTAGAAAAGCTGTTTTTAAAGTTATCATTCTTAGAGAGGCCTCCTTAATTGGCTCAAATGGCAACTTTTAAAAACCATTTAGGACCAGATTCAGATCCTAATGGGAATCTATATCTCGTTGGAAAAGATGAGATAGTAGCTCCCCTCAAAAATCTCATCACACATGGATGAATGGACAGCAGCACATCTCCAAATTTTAGCGCCACTGCTAAAGCTGACACTTGGTGCTTTAATGTGTTAGGCCTCAATCCTTTTTATAGTCCATCTTGCAAGAACTGCAACAAGTTTTCTCTCACAACTGTAACTGATTTGCACTGCACCACTTCTCAAATGCTTTCCATGTCATGTTGTATATATTGCGCATTGACTGTTTTCTAGATGCCAATATAGTATCAATAACTCTTGATGAGTAATCCTGTAATTCTAATGCTTTCTCTTCAAGACCCAAGTCATCAAATTCAATCATTATGGATTTGGATGATGCACTGGTCCTTGACTGAGAAGGTCTTTCCAAATTGGTAGCTTCCATCGTCTCCCCACCAACAGTTGTTTCAGCAGCAAAAACCATGGCATCCTGGGCCAATGTGGCACTATCAACACCACTTCTGCCTGCTCCCTTTGAATCTTTTGGAGTACTTTTTGAATAATTTGTACTGTTGGAAAAGCATAATGCTGCCCCCTCGGCCATGGTACTGTAAGCACATCTGTTGCTTCTGCAAGCCTGCCTCCATCAATAGAAAAAAAATCCTTTTAATCTGGTATTCTTGGCCAAGGCAAGTAAGCCTATTTGAAAAAGCCCAAATAGTTTGTTCAAATTCTGGAACACCATATAATTCAGTGTCCATTCCCCCAAATGTAAACTGTGTCAGCTCAACTAATCCACTCTGATGTTTAACGTCCCTTTCAAGCAGACAGCTGTTATGGTCAACAAATTCTTCTCCACCAGGCAAAACAATCTGACTGATTTGTTTATTAGAACCTTCAAGTGCAGACCTCCTTGATTCACAATGTAGGCTCTGACTGTTATATTGTTCGTCCATACCCAGATATGCTGTCCCTTTACCATCTCTGTAAATTGTAAAAGTGCAAGCCTTCAACTCCAAATAATTTATATTTCGCCTTGCATCTACTCCCTTCCACTTGCCTTGCACTACCACATCTTGACAGTGTGCTCCTCATCCAGTAAAACTGGCATCTGTTGTTCCTTATACATAATGCTCCACTAAGACACTCCCTCATTCAAATTGGAATCTTTCATCCACCACCTCAACTCCCCTCTCAGATTGGGAGGTAACAGAACCACATAATGCTATTTCTTGCCAATATTTCATTGATAAGGAACCAATAATCTCTGCAGACTTCTTGAATGATACCTGCCCCAAGGCACTAACTGGATTATTGACACTTAACAGTGCCATTACCTGAGCCAACCACATCACATCCACAGAAGTCACTGCAGTTAACAACTGCACACTGCTCTTCATCTTCACTCTTCTCTGCTGAGAAATACATACGTCCCTTCTCGGTGTCTATCTGCACACCCAAATGTGTAATCAAAGTTGTTGGCTCTGACTTTTCTAGAAATGAACTAGAAATTCAAATTTCTGCAGAACATGGACTGTCATTTGTACATTCTTCAACAACTTCCCCCAAGAATCTACCTTCACTAGAATATTGTCGAGGCACGGATAGAGATGTACCCCTCTCTGCCTTGGAAATACAACCAAAGGTCCCAAAACTTTTGTAAATACCCTCGGAGCCGAAGCCAAATGAAAGGAAGGGCTTTGAATTGGAAGTGGTTGTTCATACATTGAAATCTTAGGAATTTTCTGTCTGATTTTATCATGGGAATATGCAGGTAAGCTTCCCTTAAATCTATCAAAGTTATCTAGTCTCCCAGTTGAAGATTCTCCTTTACTATCTGAAGCATCTCTATTTTGAACCTCAGGTACCCCACAAAACCATTGAGGTACCTGAGATTCAGAATGAGATGGAAAGTTCCATTGCTTTTTGGCACTATAAAGAATGTGAAGTACACTCCCAAGAACCATTGATCTTTCAGAACTTCCTCCACAGCTCCTATATCCAAAAGATGTTGTATTTCCTGCAGAACAATCATCCTCTTTTCCACTTCTCTCACCACTGGTGAAGAGACAAACCTGCTTTTCGGTATTCTGTTTAACAATATTTTGTACCCCTCGGTTACTAACTGAATTACCCACTGATCAAATGTTATTTGATTCTACAGAATACTGAACCATAGAAGTCTCCCCTCTACACAAGTTTCTTTTTTGACACAATTGGGCTGTAGTCTTCCTCTGGATAGAACTCCCTATCTTCTCTTGATTTTGTCCTCTTCTACCAAAGGATCCAGTTCTACTAAACTGTCCCCATGATCTAAACCACTGTTGTCGCTTATACTTATCCTCTGATTGTTTATTACCTCCTCTATTCTCTCAAAAGAAATACGCAGGACAAAATGGCTTTCTTTCTACTTTTTTCTTCTGCAGAGTTGGCATTACCTGCTTTTTCTCTCTACTCTCCATTAACACTTTCTCTAACGCTTGACTTCCAAATAGTAGCTCTCCTTTGAGTGGCACAAAAGTTTGTTATAAAAAAAATGTTTCTTGATTTCTGATCTGCATCCCAGTGACACAACCATAGTGGCCTTCTTGCTACAGTAACTGCTCTTATATTCCCGGCCATAAAGGCCAACGTATCATAACATATCAGCTATGTACTCCAACATTTTTTTAACTCTTGACAAAGCTCTAGACAAAGAACGAGACTGCATGTCTTCACACTCCATAATTTCTTGCATCCAAATTATTGCTGCCCAGGGAAACACAGATGTTGCTACAGACACTTTTATGGCTATCGCTGAATTCTCATGAGCATTCTTCAACACTGAATCCACCCTTCTTTCATCTGCCTCCTTTAAAACAGTGGCCCCTTCCTGATGGATCAAGGCTCCAGACATAAGTACTGCTATTGGACCCCAGCAAAGGGGTCTACAAAAATCCCAATACTCTTTTTTCAAAGGAGTAAAGCTTATTTATATATCCTAACAATCTACGTGTATTCAGGGAAGTCTCCCACTCAGATTGAATCACATCCTTGAATATCTCTGGCAAAGGCATATCTGTTCCATGTGATTCTTTAATCACTCCTGCTACCTTAACCTCTTTTTCTTTGCCTTCCTTATTTAGCCCTTTCTCCTCTTCTAATTCTAATCTCAAAGTTTGTAACACTCTCCTTAATACAGTCCTGAATACATCTACTTGGAACAATCTATTACCATCCACTTCCACCTCTTCTTCCTAATCTGATAACCATTTAGTTTTCTATTTCCATATGCTTTTCCTCTTCTTGCCATACATGCTATATATCACCTCCTTGATCCCCTTGCAAGCTACTTAAATTTTACTTTCTCGAACACTTCCTTGGCCTTTCAGTACTCAAGTCTCCTTCTAGCTCGTTTCCACTCTCCTTTTCTTTACTGTACACCTATTATGCTCCAACGTCTTGCTCTTTCTTTCTCCCACAAGAATACATTGATCAGTTTGATGTACAATCTTTTCCGTTGCTCCATTGTAATTTACTTGTGTAGACACTGAATTCATGCCTTTTGCATTCTGTTTTATTTGATAATTCATTGGATTAACTGTAGAATTTCCAAGTCCCATTTCAGTAAATTGATTTTTTGAATTCAGTATCATTGAATTTAATTCATTAGATATAGTTTGTCTTATCATCATTTATAATTCATTAGTGTTACATAAATTCATGCCTAGAGAACAAGTATTTTTTATTTTATTTTATTTATATTTATTTATTTATTTATTTATTTATTTATTTATTTGTATCCCGCCTCTCCATATGGATCAAGGCGGTGAACAACTTAGAAATAGCATGTATTTCGATACATTTTTCTATACATGCCCCCAACAAGCTGGGTACTCATTTTACCGACCTACGGAAGGATGGAAGGCTGAGAACCCTAAGTATGTGTGTTCACATTAAACAATCCACTATCTCCCAATATTGGCCTTTGGTCTCCACCAGTTGCCACTTGTCTTTGTCTCTCTACATGAGCCCTTAGGGAACCTTCCCCCACTAAGGCTCTCAGATAAATTATAAACTCAGGCTGTATGTCTGGGGATTGTCAATTGTCTGCCTCCACTCTATCAGCTCTCCTCATTTCTTCATGAGTGCTATGCGACGACTGCGCTCACTCATGCTAGTTTTGGAGACAAAGCAACCATGCCAGTTTGTGCTCCAGGCAAACACTCCAAAGCGGCCCCTCCCTTCGCCTCTAGGCACTGTATATTCTTGTCTGCACGTGCTCCACAGAGGGAGGTCTGCTCCAAAGCAGCCTCTCCCAACTCCCTGGAATCCTTCAACTCAAGATGGTGGCCCAAATCAACCTTGGAAACTTTAACTGCTGCTGCTGCTTTTGCTGTTTTAGAAACAGCTCTCTGACCTGACTTTTAACACAGTATCAGCTTTTTGTTTGTTGACTTCTGCAAACCCCCAGTTGTCTTCTCCGCCTTGCTCAGTTGTTTCTCAGGATTCTTTCTTACTGTTACTGCTATCTCCTCTAAATCACTTTTGCCTGATGAAAGAAAAAAACATTCCTTAAATCTTCTTTCCTCCTTTCCTAGAGGTTCGCAGGTTGGCTGCCTTCTGAGAAGGTCTGCTTTTTGTCTCATCTTTATTTTCAAGCTCAGAGCCTTTTGGGGTGGCGGGCCTCTGAGAAGGCAAACTTTTTGCCCCATTTTTCTTTACATCCTCAGTGCCACGCTGAATGGTGAGCATCTGAGTAACACTCCCCTTTGACATCGCCAAATTTTCAGAGTCTCTGTTCACTAATTCTTTTATTTTATCACTCAACAGAGAAAGGTAAAGTCCTGACCTGTTTTGTTGGCAGGAAACAAAAAACTGACAGAGGAGGGAGAAAGAGTTAACAGACTCAACTGAAAAAGAACATAGAATCCTGCCTGGTCGGGCTTGCACACGGCAATAACCCAATCATTGTGGATTACTCCTCCATGCCATCCAGAGAATACACCTTTCTCCCCAGCAATGAGCTGCTTCCTCCTTGTTACTTAGCTGAATGTTAAAAAAACAGCTGTGGAATCCTTAAAACGTGCCATTACATTCTTGCAGCTTGAATATGCCTTCTGTTTTATGTAGTCCCCCTGGAAATAATAAAACATCCCTTACCGCCTCATGAGAAGCTCCATATCAGCAGGCTCTATAGTCTTCCGTCTAGCATGATTTGCATAGGCTTCCAAGTCATCACTCAGACGCTTGAAGTACAGATTCACACTGGAAAAATAATGCCCAATGTCAGTTGAGCAGGTTATAGCTCCTCTACCACAAGATGGGATGTACTGCATGGCCTCAACAAAATCAAGAGTTGCAGAAATATCTATTGTCTCAGGTACTCAAGAGGGAAAACATTTGTGGGTGAGAATCCAGAATCAAGTTATGGAAACTGACAGCACAACATCTTTCATATTGTGTAGTACTTGGTTCTGTTGGTTGAGCACTATAAATGGGTTACCTCTTCCCCCACACCATTAATTCATACAAAAGGTATTTATCTATACTCACCAGCTCTCAACAGCCTTGATAGCATCCTTAGCAACTGGCATCCTCACATAATGGCTAAATAACTTTTTTATCAAGCTGCTGGGGACTGCTGGCTCACGTTTTGTTCTGCGTGCTCTCTCAGATGGTTTTGGACCGCATTTAACAGAATGCTGTTTGGGAGGAGACCTCCAAAAGAAATATAAAAAATGCTAAACATATCTAAACAGAGAACTTCGGAACAGCAGTGAGGAACCTGTGGTCCTCTAGGTGTTATTAGACTCCATCTCTCATCAGCCCTAGCCTGCATGGCCAATAGTAAGAGATTATGGGAGCTGGAGTCCACCAAAAGCTGAAGAGTCATAGGTTCCCTATCCCCACCATATACAGGAACAGCAGATGTATTTCATAACAACCATACCACCCAAGCTGAATAATTATGTCCCTCAGAGAAGGTTTTATCACTTTTTGCACTGTTCAGAAAAATGGATAGTCTCACATATCATTCAAATCAACTACACTTTGTCTGGCTACACAACAGGTACACTTGCATAAAGGTAAAATGACTCTAAGACATTCTTCAGCAGAGCTCCTGATAAGCCAAACAGGTAGTCTTTGTCATCACTGGAGAGTTTACTGTATTTGCTGGTATATAAGACTCACTTTTGTCCTGAAAAATACTGTTTGAAAATGGGGTGTGTCTTATATGCTGGAGTGTCTTATACACCAGCTAAGAGTATTTGCTGGTGTATAAATGGAGTGCGTCTTATACATGGATGCATCTTATATGCTAGCAAATATGGTAATCTTGATAACACTAGAAAATCTACATTCTGCCTTTTCTAAAAATACTAGCCCACTGTTTTGATTTATTTGGACTGTCAGTAAGCTGAGAACTTTGAAACAACTCAGCTTAGACAACAGCCTGGCAAAAAATGTTTCTAAAGGGCCAGAGTTCTTCTTTGGTTACTATGGTTTGGTCAGTCTGACAAGTATTTAGTAGCTCTGAATTCCTGGACCCATTTTAGCATTACCAGTTGAAATCTCAGGGCTCCTGTGACAGTAAGGCCACATAATCACATTAGTTTTAGAGAAGTTTGAAGACAAGTTCAGCATGTGAAGAAGTCTTGTCCTTCAACAATTAACCCCAGCCAGTTGCCACCTAAGTATAATTTGAGGGAAAGGCATTTGGGTCAATGGGAATGACTTCCAGGGGAGACACTGAACTCTGGCTCTCCTTATTCTGAGAAGCTGACCAATCCAAAGGACTGAAGGAAGCCACACTACTTCAGAAAGCCAACCACCCAAGTGTGTGTATGTCTTTTGACTGTTGCAGGCAGTACAAGACGAAAAAGCAGTAATCTTGCCATACTCAGCTATTATGGACTGTTGTTCTATCGTATTGCAACCATGCATATACCTGGAGGCAGCCACATTCAAAGTGTGTGGGGTGGCCAACAATGAGGTACACTGGAAGGCTCTAGCATGCACAAAAGCTGGTGTCTTCCCAGTTGGATCTAGCAGGAAAAAGAAACATAAGTCTTGGGTGTGTCATCTTCAGTAAGAATTAAATGTAGGCTAGCAAATCATAGTGAGTCACAGCAAAAGTTATTTGGATCTCTTTCTGTACATGGTCCAATACCATCCAGCAAGTTAGTGAAAGACTGGATTCTAGATGAATTTACCAGCCCCTGGATCCTCAGGACAGGAAACAAAACTAGCTGAGAAATCCAGATAACAGCTTGGCATATAAACGTATAGGAAATAATATGAAACATGTAATGTTCTAGGTTAGAGCTATGGATTCTGAAAATCTCACAGAGACTTTCAAAAGTAGAAAACATTTCTCTCTCTGTTCTGAACAGCTGAGGAAATCTGCTGCACAGGCCAGGTATAAACTGTAATTGACTATGCTGCCATAAACATCTACATTCCCACCTTTCAGCCCCAACAAGTCTCCTCACCAATACTCTCAAAGTCTGTTTCAGCATCTGAGATCTCCTCAGACTCAGGATCCATTTCAGCTTCTGATATTGCATTGTGTTCACTTTCCATGTCCAAAATTTCTTGGGGTTCACCACCTTTACCAGTTTGTTGAGTTATTTCATCTACCATTTCCTTCACAGGTGGCCTCTCCAACTCCTTAGTTTTCCTTCTGCTTTCACAACTGCCTGGAGTTTCAGCTCTGATTCTTTGGGAGATCTGAGTACCTACAGGCCAACAGCAAAAAAGCACAGACTAATTCAAGACCATTTAGACAAACATTTGCAACCACTCTTAAGTCTACTGCTACAGTTACATAATTCTCAAATGTCAGACATTTTCCAAATACCCATATGTACAAGCATGTTAGTTGCATGAAACAGGTATATTAAAAATGTACCTCTGAACTCAGTCTCCACAAGAAAAAGGTCCTAGGCCTGGATCTTATTTCATTCCATTTTGGCTACTGAGCTAATACCAAGTATGGTTCACACATGTTCTCTCCAAGATTTTCAGGTAACATAGGATTCACAGGATACACTAATTATGAAGCACTACTACAAATATATGAACTATACATAACCCTGTATTTTTCAAACCAGGGTGGGGCACCCCAGATGCAGAGCTCAGTCAGCCTTCTTCCAGCTTTATCAAACTCTGAGATACACCTATTAATATGATTCCAATTCAAACTTTTTCAGTAAACCAATAAATTATTAGAGACACTGATTAATTTAGAATAATCCCAGTTCTAATCTGGCACCTTTGTATTAGTTCTATGTGTAACTGCTAAATGGAATTGATGGAGAGAACTTGGTTCAAGCAATTATTATAAGAACATCACAGAGGTACGTGAAGAAATAACTCTACTGATGGAAAACAACGTATTCAATAATCCTGGCAAACACGTCAGTTCAAATGATGGAACCTTTCAGATAAATGGTCTGTGGAAAGTTGGCACTGGGTCCCCTCCCAATAATGATTCTCACTATACCAGCTGTATGCACTTACCCCCTTCAATGGGGAAAATCTCTTTCTCCCTGCTGGCTTCTGACATACTCTGACCCACAACAGTTGTAACCAAACTCTTATCCAGCTCCTCAATTAAGTGTGCCACCATTTCTTTTATTGAACGTCTAGCAGGTTTCTCATGGAGCAAAATGGATAGATGGCCTTCTTGGACTTTGGAATCAACTGGTGTAGATGATCTTACAGGGTCCATCTCTAGATTGGCAGAATTAAGTTACACAGAAGCTACAAACAGTAGAAATATATAGGCAAGAAAAGGCATCCTAAGATCATGTTATACAGTGCTCTGAACATCTCTCCTTTGTGCAAGAAGGGATGAAGAAAACAATTTCCCTACTAGTGCTTCCCAGATGTAGCTCAGAAGCCACAGCAGGTTTTTCATGCTGAGAAAATAATGGTATTGGAAGGAAAGAGTCTTCCAAATAACCTGCCAGTACAGAAGAAAGATACTGAAACAACTGAAAGACATAAAAGATTTCAAAGATATCCCTTTTTCAGTTCTGTTGCAAATTACTTACCAGTACTCAGATGCTTTTTGGGACTTAATAATTGTACCATACAACTGTTTCCAATCAAATTCTCTTGCACATTCTCAGGAGTAACAGGTCTTTCTTGGAGAACAGCCTCCATCCTGCCAGCATCATCAGAACCTTGTGTTAGCATCTCCATCTGGATACCGTGCAACAATTCTCCTGTAGCATCCTGCAGGTTCTCTTGCTGCTCTTCTGCTGGACTATCAACCTTTCTCTTCAGCACAACATCTGCCCCATCCATAGACTCAGACTTGGATATCATGGTCTCTTTTTGAGCATTCTCCATCTCTTCAGACTTTGCAAGCTGCCTGGGTGTCTGATTAGAGGACAACATGCTCTCTCCCATTAAAGACTGCTGTATCGAGGCATGCTGACAATGTGCAACAGAAACCTCCTGTCCATTCTGCCCACTGAGCTGAGGCTGAGCAAAAAGCTCTGTAGAAGCAGTGTGCACCTCTGCATCACTTAACAGAGTTGCAGTCTGAGAGTCCACGAGGCAGCTTTGTGCTGTTGGAAACATTTCAAGAGATTACTGCTTCATATGGTGACATTAACCCAGATTCAGCCCCATGTACCTGCACCATTCCACACATCTAAATGTAAGAACATCCAAGCCCTTGCTCCTGTTTTTAGAAGCTTAGGAATATCTCTACTCAGATATTGCTACTCAGACACAAGCATGAAAAGCTAGGAAAAAACAAACTCACATTCTTTTACATGCATCAAGTTTTGTTCAATGTCTCCTTCAAACTCCTCCACATTAATGCCTTTGTAATTCTTTGGCCGACGGATCAAACCCTTTCTTCCAGCAGACTGCAGTGGTGCTGGGGTTCTAAAAGATACCTGAAGAGACCTGAGAGCATAAGAACAGCCTGCACTGAGGAAATTTTTAATATCTAGTACTAAAGATTAAATCTCTTAGAGTGGCACTTGTATCAACTTTGTTCTTCCACTGTGGTTCTCCCACACTGAACATTTACGGATCAGGCAGTTCCCAAATTGCTGTAGCAGTACAGTTTAGGTTTCTTAACCATACTCAAACCAAGCCCAGAGAATGCAGGAATCTTACAACACAGATGATGCAAGATTCCTCCCATCCACACAAATAAATTAAACAAAAAGCAAGGCACCAGAACTAGCACTGCACAATTAACCAGAACTTTAAAAAAAAAACAACTAAAGAAGAGAGCTTGACTAAAAAAAAAGAGCATGGAAGTCCTTTCTAACAATTCAACTGTTTTTTCCCCTCAAAACATTTAGCACTGTAACAATAAGAGAAAGAAAAAAAAAGTATGCTAGCTATGAATTTACCACAAGCACAAACTACTTGTGGTTCCAGAGCATAATGTCATTTTAAATAAATCATCACCATCATCACCACCACATTTGGATGCTCAGGGCTCTTAAACAAAATACCTACAATGTGTCTGATGTGTCAAACCTGACTTAAACAGGAAAGTATTTCCTGTCTACGCAGACGGTAGGCAGAAATATCTAAAACCAGCTGTTAAAGGTTACTCTGATGTGATTGACGTACTTTATTCACACATAATCCCCATTTAGATAATTCTCCAAACCGGAGCCTGAAGCTTCAGGAACAAGAAGTCACAGTCTTCTCTTGTGTATCCCCTCCACCTTTTCCATCCGCAAGACCAAAAGCAATCTAGAAATGCTTGCTTCTTATCTGGTTCCTTCACCAGCAGGAGGAGGAATGAGAAGTTGGTACTTATGTGAAAGTTCATTCTGGGATGACTGGAGGAGCAATCCATGTACTAATTGGCTTGACCCTCTCACACCACCCAATGCAGAAGCTGTAGATGTTCTGTTTTTTTCCATTAGACTCCTTCTCTATCTGGCCAGTTATATTCCCTAGGGTAACCTACATTTCCTCCTATCCTTAAGCATTATCTTTAGAAGCTTTTTTTTGGGTGTGTGTGTGTTGGTGGGTGTGGATTACTCCTCCTGTCATCCGAGAATGAACATCCATGTAAGCACCAACTTCTCATTCTTGGGATGGCAGGAAAATCAATCCACATACTAATGGACACTGGTCTCTTCCTGAGCACATTTTTGTATACTGACAAATGCAGTGGTGGCCCTTGTACCATTTGTACTAATAATGGAAACCATGGCTTCCTTAGCCAATGTGGTACAACCAGCAACACAGAGGCCTCCTCCTGTTGTATCTTGAGAAGTGCCTTCTGTACAATTTGAATTGAAGGGATTTCAATGCGTCCTGTGTCTCTTCATTTCTGTCTCCATCTATCAATGCTTTAACTTGCCTGACACTCAGAGGAAACGAGTTGTGGGGTTGAGTACCCATTGCTGAGAGGAACAGAAGTAAAAATTTGCAAACCTGAAAGGATGAATCATGAGGTGTCTCCCTGGGGCCAAAATTCATGATGTAACAGAGAGGCTGACAAAACTGGTCAAGCCCGTTACACCTTGCTTTTGGATGTAAAGTGCAGTTTTCAGGACATCACAAAGGATTATGAGGTTATGGGTAGGAAGCTGAAGGACCTTGGTATACAGGTTGTAATTTCATCTCTCCTCCTTGTTGAAGGACATGGTCAATGAAAGAAGAGAACAGTAGTGGAGGTGAACAACTGGCTCCTCAGATAGTGCTGCCGGGAACAATTTGGCCTTGATCTGCATTTTGATAAAGATGGTCTTCTAGGAGGGGAATGGAGGGGAGGGGAGGGGGTACACCTCACAATTATTGGCAGGAATGTTTTTGTTAAGAGTCTCACAAATCTCATCAGACGGGCTTTAGATTGAGTTCTGGTGAGGAGGAAGACAGTAGTATTCAGGGCAGGAGTTCAACATGTGCTGGGAAGAACAGCCCAACTGCAGGCCAAGTAGTACTAGAGATCAACAGTGATACGAAAAGGAACTTTAGTAAAGGGCTTGTGGGAAGGGCACAGGGTCTTAAATGTCTCTACACCAATGCACAGAGCATGGGAAACAAACAAGATGAACTGGAACTGTTAGTACAACAAAATAAATATGATATAATTGGTATCACTGAAACCTGGTGGGATGAGTCTCATGATTGCAATGTAGTAATTGCGGGGGGCAGGTATCACCTATTTCAGAGAAATAGAGTAAACAAGAAAGGAAGAGGAGTAGCCTTATATGTCAAGGGTGTTTACACCTGTGAAGAGATCAATGACTTAAATCCAAGTTGAGGCCATTTGGGTAAGAATCAAGGGGGTGAGAAACAATAGGGATGTCATTGTGGAGGTCTACTATAGACTCCACTATAGCCAGACTGAGGATCTGGATGATGTTTTCCTGGAACAGATGACCACACATTCAAAAAGGAGAGATGGAGTAGTAATGGGAGATTTCAACTATCCTGATGTATGTTGGAAGCCAAACTCTGCCAAGAGCATAAGGTCCAACAATTTCATCATCCAGAAGGTGGAAGATGCAACAAGGGGATCAACTATTTTAGATCTGATCCTAATCAACAGGTATGGTCTTGCTAATGGGGTAGAAGTGGTGGGATCCTTAGGTGGGAGTGACCATGCTCTATTGGAATTTTTTGTTCAGTGGGAAGGGGAGGCCAAGTGTAGCCACAGACACATTCTAGACTTTAAGAAACCTGATTTCTGTAAATTATGGTCAAGAATACTGAAAGAGAAAAGAGTTCATGATGGATGGGAGTTTCTGAAAAGTGAGGTAACTCGTACCTTAAAGCTGTTCCATTAAGGGGGGAAAATGAGGTGTCTAAAGAAACCAGAACGGTGACTAAGGAGATCAGGAAAAGTATTGGTGAAAAACATGAATACCCATGACAAAGAAGAATTTCAGAGGAAAACTGGATTTACTATTGAAAAGAACGTTAAATATCTGGGAATCTACTTAACTGGAAATATTAATCAATTACATGAAAATAATTATATGAAAACATGGAAAGATATTAGGATTGACTTGGAGAAGGGGAAAAAACTGAATTTATCATTACTTGGAAGAATCTTGGCAATAAAGATGAATGTTCTTCCAAAGATGCTGTTTCTTTTCTGAATAATTCCAACTATAACTAAAGAAGCACCATTCAAAATTTGGCAAAAAGATCTATCAAGATTTGTATCCGGAGGCAAGAAACCTAGAATAAGTTTTAAGTGCTACAGGATTCAAAAGAATGGGGTGGTCTTGGATTCCCAAATTGCCAGATCTACTTTGTAGCTTCATAGAATCATAGAGTTGGAACAGACCACAGGGACCATCGAGTCCAACTGTTACTATGGTTCAGGCCTACCTGGTGATAGCACCAGATATCTCTTTTTGATATCAAAGTCATTCGGTCTTCCTCTGCCACCCTGCTCCACGTGTTTGCGAGGCCTCCGGACAAGCACGTACACAGGCGCGGCCGGCAAGTATTGGACATGCCATCCTCCACCTAGGCAAGCAGAACAAAGCCACTCCGTTGCTTCAGGGACCTCCCTGCAAACACCTCTTGCTTAAGTGCGACTCTAAACAAAGACGCCTGGCCTTGTGCCGATAGTCTGACAGTGCCAAGCTATTTGCATACTGGCTATACTATTGTTCAACCTGTGCTAAGCTCATCATGTTAAACCTGACCTATGCCAAAGCTTTGTCCCGCTCCAAACTTGCATAGTTCTCAACGAGTATGGCATGGCCTGCAGCAACAATTCACCCTATAAAAACTCCCCGATTCCGAGACCACCTCAGATTGCTCCTGAGTTCCATCCAGCCTTGTTGCCATTTTGTCCAGAGAGCTCCCCTCGGCCTCCACGCTGAGTTTCTTCACTACCAACTTCAAGTTCTTCAGGACTACAAGAAAAGGTGTCGTATCACCCATTTCCCCCGAAAACTCTTATTTCTAATTTCTAAGTTAACTGTGCATTTGTGGTGTCTTTACTGTTCGTTTGGCCTGTTTAATAAAGATTTTTTAAACCTGTCTGATGGCTTGACTGACCTGACCCCATAGACATTGGGTTACAAGATCCCTGCTAAGTTACTCTGCCTCTTGTTAGCTTAAGAGAGTGCTCCAGTTAATTTCCCCAACTTTGTGCTTGTGTTTTGTTATTTCGGCGCCCCTCCTGGGACCCCCAGAGAACAGGGTAACACAATCCCCTGCTATGCAAGAACACTCATCAAAGCATTCCCAACAGATGGCCATGTAGCCTCTGTTTAAAAACCTCCAAAGAAGGAAACTCCACCACATTCCATGGCAGCATATTCTACTGCTGGACAGCTCTGACCATCAGGAAGTTCTTCCTGAGGTTCAGGTAGAATCTCCTTTCCTGCAGCTTGAATCCATTGCTCTTTGTCCTAGTCTCTGAAGCAGTGGAAAACAAGTCCGCTCCCTGCTCAACATGACATCCTTTCAAATATTTAAATATGGCTATCGTGTCCCCTCTTAACCTTCTCTGACTGAACATACCCAGCTCCCTAAGACTCTCCTCACTGGCATGGCTTCCAGACTCTTCACCATTTTGGTCACCCTCCTCTGGACTTGCTCCAGCCTGTCAATATCCTTCTTGAATTAAGGTGCCCAGAATTGGACACAGTATTCCAAATGAGGTCTAACCAATGCAGAATAGAGTGGCACCATTACCTCCCTTGATATAGACACCATACTCCTATTGATGCAACCAAGAATTGCGTTGGCTTTCTTGGCTGCCGCATCACACTGCTGATTCATGTTCAGCTTGTGATCTACCAAGACGTACTGTTATCCAGCCACGCGTCCCCAATTCTATATTTGAGCATTCCATTTCTTCTACCTAAGTGCAGGACTTTACATTTCTCTCTTTATGTTGGAAGCCAAACTCTCCCCAGTGCATAAGGTCCAACAAATTCCTCAACAAATTCTTGCCTTGCAAACAATTTCACTGTCCACAAGGTGGAAGAGGCAACAAGGGAATCAACTATTTTAGATCTGATCCTAATCAACAGGATGACCTTGTTAATCATTTTCTGCTCTTTGCAGAATTTGGCTTCCAATAGCTTTGACCTGGATTTAAAAAATGGATAACATTGAAAGAAAACAAGTTATTGAATACAGAAGGTCATGATTTAAGATTTGGATGACACACATATCTATGGTACAATAAGGTTATGGACAATCTGGCATTTAACAATAATTGTATTACTTGTGATATGCTAAGACTTTGGAATAGATACAAATCTAGACTGTGTACAGAAACACTTCTTCGAATTTCTCCATAAGAAGCCTTTTATAGAACAGAAATGAAAGCAGATCAATGTTGGTTGATATATGAAGATTTATTGAAGATGGAGCAAGGCTATGAAATGAAATCTTTACAAGAAGGAGGCTTTAATCTACAATGGCTTTCATACACACAGTACTAAGATTTATGGACGATCAAAAGAGTAAAGATTTCAAAAAGGATGAATCAGAATTTGACTTCCGGGTCTCGATGGCATCATGAGCGGTGGCAACAGTGACTAGCTCTCACTGTCTCTGTCATCCCAAGCTGGGAAAGCGCCCCCCCAGTAAAGGGGGACCAGAGGGACTCAGCGGGGACCCTGATCTCGTTGCAGACTAGAGGATAATAACCTCAAAAGCCGGAAAGAGTGGGTCGAAGAGTGCCCCGTCTGCTTGGGCATCTGCCTGTCAGGCAGCCTAACGACACCGGAGACTTAATTTTAAAGAGTACTGATTAACACTAAGGAAAAGCGCAGACTTCACCTGTAACTCAACTTATTTCCTCGAAGAATAAAGATTGTCCCAAGCGCCAGACAGTGGAAAGTGGAGGAGAGAGAAGACGGGGGAGAATCCATGTGTTGAGAGGCGAAGGTAAGAGGACGGGATGGAATAAGAGCAGAGACGTTAACAGTGAAGACTTTCAGATCTGGAAGAAGTAAAGTGTCAGCGAAACTAGTAAAGCACGGGGTGAGAAGGGGAAGCTTTCAAGAATCAGAGACAGAACTGGAAAAGAGAAAAAATAACTGAGGTAAAGGAGTTGAGATAAAGCCGGGGCGGACAGAAAGAACAGTGAGAAGCGACATTAATGGCGATGGACTGAGAACAACGAGAAACATTGGGACACAACTGAGCTCGCGGCAATGCTGGAGCTCACTGTGTCATAAAACGCTCAAAACAGTTGCTGATAGTAAGAAGTTTGAGCGGTTGAGTGAACATATTTGAGTGAACATATTGGAGGGTGAAAATAAAGCGGGGAGCAGAATCAAACAGACATTGGAGTTAAAGTTGGAAGACGGGAGATGAAAGAAGGGACAATAACTAAGAGCTTGCTCGACTTACATGGATGGGAGAGAAGCTAACGAGAGGGGAGGCTTTGGAAGCTTGTGAGCGTTCGAGTTTACTGGTATGAGATAGCGGGAAGCGGCAGCAGAAGCGGCGAAGGGAGGTCAAGCAAGAAGTAGAGAGATTACAGTGAAAGCAGCTCGAGCTCGCGAATAAGACGCTGGAGCTCGCTGGAAGAGACGGTAAAGTGACAGAGAGGAGGACTTTGGAAAGTCTTGAGCTCTGAGAGTAAAGCTGTACGAATAAGGTGGAACCTGTTAACATCCAGAAGGCATAAGTTTGCTGAACACGGACAGCAATAAGTAATACAGAATAAATTGATATATATAATAAGAATACATATTTATATACATAGAAAATAGATTTATAAAATAAATAATCTTTGATGTAATTGGTATATAAAGCCTAAAGATACACATAGAGGACACTGAAGGACTGACTGAGCAATATCTCTTAGACTGAACAACTACATTTGACTGTCAACTAATATTTATATAATTGGATTGATTGGGTGGGACTGTTGGGGGTTAATAGAACATAATTAGAGCTGTAAGATCTAAGAGGTAATTAATTTCTATGTGTGGGGAAAAGGTTTAAAATATTACAGAGAGACTTTCAGTAAATGTAAAGTG
Organism: Ctenosaura bakeri; assembly: GCA_948474755.1. NCBI lineage: Eukaryota > Metazoa > Chordata > Lepidosauria > Squamata > Iguanidae > Ctenosaura > Ctenosaura bakeri. Next base: position 321,931 of record CAOLHI010001083.1, on the reverse strand, counting down.
GGGGGAGACAAAGGAAGGAGAGTTGGATTAAAAACATCTCTTGGTGTAAGAAGTGACCTTGGGACTGTACTAGGATAGCTTACTGAGTAGAAAGTGTTCAAGATAAGAAGGTCTGTAGGAGACCTGGTGGCACAGTGGTTAAATGCCAGTACTGCAACCACAAGGTTGTGAGTTCGATCCTGCCGGGCTCCAAGGTTGACTCAGCCTTCCATCCTTCCGTAGGTCGGTAAAATGAGTACCCAGCTTGTTGGGGGCAATTAGCTAAAAAAAACACACTGTAAACCGCTTAGATAACACTTAGTTGATAAGCGGTATAGAAATAAATGCTAAAAAAAAAAGTGAAAGTTAGGAAAGAAGAAAAGATACAACAGCACCATCCAGTGGGCTAAGAGATAATACACCAACTTTAACAAACAAAAAAAATGGCGTCTGGAGTTAGAAAAAGAACTAGGACACAGACACAGATGCAATTACAATTGATAGACACATCAAGAAGGGCATCAGTGGAAGCTGGAAACCCAATGACGGAAATATTAAATGAAATTAGAAGTTTAAAAATGAAGTTTAAAAAGAGATGAAGGAAACACAGGAAGAAATGAAAGCAGACTTCCAGAAAGAACTTGACTGTGTAGTAAAGAGAATGGACAATATGATTAAGGATATGAACATAATGAAAAATGATATTCAAGAGATTCAAGACAGGACAAAGATATTAGAAAGAGAGAAGGAAGCCGTGACTGAAAACCAAAGGCAGGAAGATATGAAAATAAGCCAACAGGAATTGAGATACCGGGATTGTTGTATTAAAATGAGAGGTATTGAAGAATCCCCTGGGGAACGTTTAGAAGACAAAGTAATTACAGCATTGGCAAATTATGCAGGCGTGAAAGAAGAAGACATGGAATGGGAAATTGATCGTGTATTCAGGACCAACTCGAAGATTGCAAGAGAAAAAAACTGGCCGAGAGATGTCATTGTGTGCTTTTACAAGAACCAAGGTCAAGGAGAAAATACTTCAAATAAACTACGAAAAACAGCTGGTGTTGGAAGGAAGAATAAAAATATATAAAGACATACCATTTGAAATTCTGAAAAGGAGACAGGAATACAGATTCATGACTCAACTATAACAAAAACATGGGATTCAGTACAAATGGGAAAGACTGGAGGGATCGTCCTATACATATAAACAAAGAAGATATAAAATTTCAAGCATAACAAGAGCTAGAGAGATATCTGGAAAACTAAGAAGAGAGTTAGAGAAACCAGCGGATCGAGAAGAGAGAAGACGACAAAGGGAGGCACGAAGCAGTCAGGAAGAAAGATCAGAAGTTGGTAAAGGGGAACAAACCTCAGGAAGCGAAGAGAAAGAGAAGAAAGAGGAAACAAGAAGTTATTTAGAATCAGACACAGAACAAGAGGAAGAAGCAGATCAACAGAAAGAGGAGCTGGAAATAGAAGATCTATAAGCTGAAGAAGAAGACATCTAATAGAAAAGTAAAAGTAGACAAGGATGACTATAAAGATCTCATCATGGAACGTAAAAGGACTGAACTCAAATTATAAAGGAAGGCAGGTCTTTCATTATGTAGAAAAAAACAAAACAGATATAGTTTGCTTGCAGGAAACAAAAATTAGAGAAGATCTCAAGTACTTGAGAAATCCAAAGCTGGGCAAATGCTACTTCTCTGCATCACCTAAGAAAAAAAAGGAGTGGTCTTATATGTTAATTCAAAATACCCCTCGGATTTGAAATGTAAAGATAATAAAGGCCATTTTCTAGGGGTAGAAGTGCAACTTCCTGAAAAGAAACTGTTATTGATAGGGATTTATGCCCCAACAGAAGAAAAGAGTAAATTTTACAAGAAATTATACCGGGAGAATCTGAACTATTCGGAAGAAGCCAATCAAGAAAATTATTTAATGCTGGGGGACATGAATGGGGTGATGGATCCTAATCAGGATAGATCAGTGAATGTTTTGCCCAGAAAACAACATGGGAAGCTCCGACAGTCTTTTTTCAACTTAACAAAAATGATGGCATTACAGGATGTGTGGAGAGGGATTCATAAAGATTCACATGGATACACTTTCTTCTCAGATACTTATAAATCCATGTCGCGGATTGACATGTTTTTGATATCTAAAAATCTTCTGCAAACAGTAAAAGACATGGAGATCCTCCCGAGAACTCTTTCAGATCACAACCCCATCCAATTAGAACTAAAATTGGAGCAGAAGAAAATGAGATGGAGGTTGAATGATACCATTTTTCAAAACGATGAGTGTTTGAAAAGAATAAAAGAGGCAATAAAACATTACTTTAAAGAAAACATGACAGATGAATTGAAGATGAAGACAATTTGGGATGCCAGCAAAGCAGTGCTACAGGGGCATCTCATTAAATTAGGCTCAGAGCTTAAGAAGAAAAGACAGGAAAAATATCAAGGACTGTTAGAAAAAATAAAAATACAAGAAATAAAACTGAGAGAAAATCCCTCGGATAAAAAAGTACAGACAGAATTAAAAATATTACGAGAACAGGTCAAGGCGGAAAATCAACTTGAAATAAGCAGAAGTTGACATGGTTGAAACAAAGAAATTTTGAGCAGGCAGATAAGCCGGGAAGATGGCTGGCCTATAAGTTAAGGAAAGAGAGGGAAAAGAGACTGGTTTTGGAAATCAACACAGGAAGTAAAATAACAGCGAATCAAGAAGGAATAAAGAAAACCTTGATAACTATTACAAAAATCTGTATAATTTGAAAGAACGAGGTAACTCTCAAAAGAAAATAGAAGAATACCTGAAAAGTCAAAAAAATTCCCAATTTAATGAAGACTTTAGGCACATGTTGAACAGGAAGATTACGATGAAAGAGATAAAAGAAGCAATCCAAAAATTGAACATATCTAAAGCGCCAGGCCCAGACGGCCTAAGCGCAATATATTATAAGAAGCTTCAAGAGTATATATTAGAACCATTGGAAAAGTTGTTTAATGACATTAATGAGAACAGTAAACCGGATTCATGGAATGAGGCCTACATAACCTTGATCCTGAAAGAAGAAAAAGATCTAAGGGAACCAGGTAATTATCATCCTATTTCGCTACTTAATATCGATTACAAGATCTTTACAAACATACTAGCTGAGAGGATGAAGTTGATTTTACAAGAAGTTATTCAGAAAGATCAAAATGGCTTCCTTCCAAAATGACAAATTAGGAATAACATCAGAACAGCCCTGAACATAATCGAATATTACGAGAGGAACAACGAAAAGAAACTAGTCTTAATCTTTATTGATGCAGAAAAGGCGTTCAAATAATCTCCGATGGGACTTTATGATGAAAGTATTAGAAAAGATGGATTTCGGTAAAACATTCCTAGACTGGATCAAAGAAATTTATAAGGATCAAAGAGTGGCTATAATTATCAATGGAGACAAAACAAAGTACTTTAAGATAGAAAAGGGACGAGGCAAGGATGCCCTCTCGCCGCTTTTATTCATAACAACACTAGAGGTGCTTTTAAATGCAATTAGAAACGATCCAGATATAAGAGGGTGTAAAATTAACAAGCATGTATATAAAGTTAGAGCATACACCGATGACATGATGATTATTTTGGAAGAACCAGAACAAAGCATTGAAACTCTATTACGGATACTGGAACAATATGGAGAAGCCGTGGGTTAAAAATTAACAAAGAAAAAACAAAAATCATAACTAAGAACATAAGAAAGGAAGAGGAAGAAATGCTAGCCCGGAGGACAGGATTCAAAGTAGAGACCAGTATTAAATATTTAGGAATTTGGGTGTCAAAAAAGAACAATGAACTTTATGAAAATAATTATAAAAAAATACGGAAGGATATAAAAACGTCATTAGAAAATTGAAGGTCCCTAAGATTATCCTTGCTGGGTCGAATATCTGCAGTCAAAATGAACGTCTTGCCTCGATTAAACTTTTTATTTCAGAATTTACCTATTATAATTAATGACAAACCTTTCAGAGAATGGCAAAAGGATATATCTAAGTTCATATGGGATAATAAGAGACCCAGAATTAAATGGAAGTTGTTAACAGAAAGAAAAGAAAGGGGAGGCCTCGATGTACCCGATTTGAAAATATATTACTATGCAAGCGGGCTTACATGGATTAAGGATTGGATAGTGTTACAAGATGAAGAACTGTTAAATTTAGAAGGAGTGGGCAAAAGGATGGGCTGGCATGCGTACATGTGGTACGGGAAGCAAAGGATAGACAAAGAATTTGAAAATCACTACTTAAGGAGAACCCTTCTGACAATTTGGCTAAAATTTAAGAAAAAATATTATGTTAAAAAACCCCGTTGGCTTTCTCCACATGAAGCATTGTATGGGAGGTGGAAGGATCCATGAGATAAATGGTTTCGGTATGAAAACATACTGAAGGAGGAGCAAAGCCAGGACTGTAAGATGAAGTCAAGAGAAGAAGCTGAGGAAGATGGATTTAAATGTCATTGGTTCCTGTATAGACAGCTGAGGAAAAGGTTTCTAATGGACAAAAATTTAGAAGGAATTGAATCAGTGAGGAAGGAATATTTGAATAAAAAAAACAATTGGCATCCAAGTTGTATAAACTAATGCTAGAGAGGGAGTTAGAAACAGAGCAAATAAAGGAGGCCATGGTGAAATGGTCCCAAAATATAGGACATGAAATCCAATTTGAGTAGTGGGAAAACAGCTGGAGAGTAACAAATAAATTTACAGCTGCTCAAAAACTGAAAGAAAATTATGTCAAAATGCTCCATAGATGGCATCTGGATCCTGTAAAGTTAAGTAAGATATATAAGTTAAAAGAAAACAAATGTTGGAAGTGTGGTAAAGATAATGGAACTTTCTCCCATTTATGGTAGACTTGTGAAAGGGCTAAGATCTATTGGAAAGAAATCCATGGGAAAATGAGAGAAATTTTACAGATTAATTTACCTTTGCTTCCGGAATTATTCTTATTGAATATGATTCAGAAAATAGAGAGGGAAGGCGAAAGAAAATACTGTAGGGTTATCCTCTATATGATAACCACAGCAAGACTGATCTATGCACAAAATTAGAAAAATAAAAATACACCCCAAATTGGAGAATGGTTGACAAAGGTGATTGAAATTGAAAGAAATTGATAGGTTAACTGGGATAATTCAAGGAAGCATGCAGGGCCGATATGTAGAAACGTGGAGAAAAATAGAAGAATACATGGAATTAGAAAGACTCAAGAAAGCACTGTGAGGGAATGAGATTCTCTGTATAAAGCCATAAAGTTATACCAACGATCTTATAGAAGAGTTGAAAAATAAAAGGGACAACAGGAGGTGAAATAAGAATAATACAGTGAGAAGAAGTCACTGAACATATAAACAAACTAGAAAAATACAAATAAATACGTGTGAATGGGTACAAGGGACAGGTTAAGAATATAATTACACTTATATAAAGATGTGACTACCTTAAAATATATTACCATTAAAAATATAAAAATTTGTTTAATAGAAAGGTGATAGTTTAAGAATAGATGTCTTTGAAAATAAAGGGAAACCCCTGCATGGGGATGGTAAGAAGAGAAACGTTGAAAAAATATGAGTGAAATGAGATCAGGTTATGTCGAGGAAGTAAAGCATATAGGAAACCATGCTTAGTAATTGTCGTAACCATGGAGAGTTTTGAGAGGTAAGAAAGAGTGGGATTGGAAATGAATGAATGAATGAATGAATGTGTGATATATAAGTAATCAAATTGAAGATGGAACGAAGACTATGAAGAAGAGAAGTCTGTTAACCAAGGGATGGATGTTAATGTGAATGGGTGGGTGGGAAAGGGCAAGAGGGGTGTTTATCATGGTTACGAGAATAGTGTGTGGCAATGTTGATGTTTTTAAAGTTTGATGTAAAACTGAATAAAGATTATTAAAAAAAAGGATGAATCAGAATTTGAATTGCTACTTTTTACTAATAATGACAATGTGACTGTCTAATTATGTAAGTTTTTGTTGAAAATAGATAAGGAAGAAGAACAAGTTAAGGAGTATATGGTTAATTGGGCCAAGAATTTTGGATACAATATATCTATGAATCTATGGGAAAGACTTTGGAAAAAAAATTAAAAGCATACTTTGCTATGATCTTCAAGAAAAATTTTATAAGATGGTGGTATGCTGATATCTGCAACTGGAGAGATTGTCAAAAATGCCTAAAGATATGGCAGATAGATGCTGGAAATGTCAAGAACATGCAGGAACTTTTGTTTCATACATGGTGGGCGTGTGAAAGGACTAAAGAGTTTTGCATGGAAGTACAGAAAATGATTCAAATAATTTTGAAATGACATATAATGAAGAAACCTGAATTATTCTTACTAGGAAGTTAGAATGCTGAGATCAAAACTGACAACAGAATCAGAAATTACTTCAACATATGTTACTGGCAGCATTAATTGTTTATGCAAAGTATTTGAAGAAAATAGAGATTCCATCAATGACCAGATTGTTTAATAAATTGATGTTCATTGCAGAGATGCATAAATTGTCTACTAAATTGAAGGGAATTCCTGAAGAATTTATTTCGGAATGGAAATGTTCAATGGAATTTTTAAGGGTAAATGAGGGTGTAGTGATGGGTTTTGAACTTCCATAATCTTGTGCCATTTTAATTTTTATAGTACATTGTCATCCTGAGAAAAACTAAATATAAGTTGTTGCTATTAGTATGTTTTAATATGGATTTCATTAACAGAAGCAAGTTATGAAACAATATAGTGGAATTAAATAACAATACTCTGAATTAGTTAACAATATTGATTTTAGAAATGGAAATTTACGAATTTAAAGTAATTTGGAAACTAAAATAGATAAATATAAGGAGCAACAAATTTAAAAAGTAATTATTAGTAAAGAATTTAAGTACATTTATATAACTTGGAGCTGTTTGCAACAAAGGTAGGAGGTAAGAACCCATTTTTCTTTAAATGTAGTCTATTTTGTTTAGTTTAGTATAGTTGAACTGTTAGTTTAGCCTACATAGAATCACAGAATAACAGAGCTGGAAGAAAACACAGGGCCCATCCAGTCCAACCCATGCTATGCAGGAACACACATCAAAGCATTCCCATCCAGCCTGTTTAAAAATCCCCAAAGGAGACTCCACCACACTCTGAGGCAGCATATTCCACTTGCAGGACAGCTCTGACCGTCAGAAAGTTCTTCCTGAGGTTCAGGTGGAATCTCTTTTCTTGTAGCTTGAATCCATTGCTCTTTATTTTGGTTTCTGGAGCAGCGGAAAACAAGCACTTTCCCTCTTCAGTATGACATCCATTCAGATATTTGAGCATGGCTATCATGTCCCCTCTTAATCTTCTCTTCTGCAGACTAAACATCCCCAGCTCCTTCATTCCCTCCTCGTAGGGCATGGCTTCCAGACCATCCACCATTTCGATCACCCTCCTCTGGACATGTTTCAGGTTGTCAATATCCTTCTTGAAACAAGGTGTCCAAAACTGGACACAGTATTCCAGATGAAGTCTGATGAAAGCAGAATACAGTGGTACTATTACTTTAATTGATCTGGACACCATACTCCTATTGATTCAACCAAGAATTGTGTTGCCTTTCTTGACTGTCACATCACACTGCTGACTCATGTTCAGCTTCTGGTCTACCAAGATTCCAAGATCGCTTTCACACATACTGTTGTCCAGCCAGATGTCTTCCATCCCATTTTTTGCTCATCGCTGGCACCTCAAAATGGTGTCCCAAAGACATCGCTGCCATCTTGGAAACTAGATTTTCAAGATGGCACCCAGAAGCTGCCTCTGGGTTTTTCACTGCTCCTGCAGCTTCTCTCTCCAGTTTTTTAGGGCAAGTACCTTCTAATTTCTCCGCTTTGCTTTTCTTTTTGTTCATTTTAGTGTTAACTGTCATTTATCTTTCATTTGTCCCTTTCTGTTTGCTGTTTCTGCCCTTCTATCAGCTTTACTTCATCTGGCTCACTTTCACTGGAGCTCAGAAATATTTTTCATAAATCAGATTTTCTTTCATTATCCAAGACATCCTGGGCAGTGGTCTCCTGGACAGAATCATGTCGTGCCATGTCTCCACCCAACTGGCTTTTCTACCATCTGGATCAGCAGTTCCTTCCCTTGATATATGATTGCTTACCTTTTTCTTCTTGTCCATTGCACTCCTGTCCTGCTCAGCACTCAAATTTCCTTATTCCAGCCTCCTAATTAACAACTAATTTATAACTAATCTGTTTATGAAGAACAGATAGGGGAAAAGCATGTGGCTGGTTATCAGAATTAAAACTGGCTGGATAAGGAAGAGAATCTAACGGGGGGGGGAGAGAATGTTGGTGGCTCCTGCACTGGCTGGTGTGAGGGGATCAAACCCATTAGTATGTAGATTGATCTTCCTGCCATCTCAAGAAAGTGTCCAAGCCCATGTTTCACTGAAGCTCATTTCTGGACCTCCAAAACATTGGGAATGCAGTTAAACTGAACTGAATAGCACACAGAGCATCTAAGTTATTTCCAAAGCTTCTGCGACCATTTGTAATGGTTAAATTTATCCCTGCTCACTTTAGACCGGATGTGGACTTTGATTGATGGTGTTCACTAGAGAAAAAAAATAATTTCATCATAATCACAGAGCAAAGCAGTTTCTACATTATAGCTTACTTTGTCAGGGATATGTTATCCAACGATGACTGAGCTGAAAAGGAGGTCAAAACACTTATTAGATAGGGATGTCAAAGAATGTCCCATGTCTATAGCATATTTAAAATGAAATAACAAACTATCCCTTACAATCCAAGGCAAGAGAGAAACCTATTTTATTACTGTGTACTGAATAATTTTTTATTCAATCAGCTATTTGCCCTTCCTTACAGAACTCAGAGTGAATTCTATAGGATTCCCAGAGCTAACCTACTTTCAATTCATTTAATTTTACTTCAGAAGCAGACCTGTGTTGTCTGGGCATTGCAGAAATCTTTAATATGGGAATTATCTCAAAGGTTGACCCAAGTTGTACACATTAGATGATTTCAGGAGAATATAACAAATCTTTCCATAGCAGCATTTTCCTGAGATTATGCACATTCTGTTTATTTCACTACATTCCAAGGCAAAGGCAACAAGAAACCATGGCATTTCCTCTTATTGCTGCCAACTGTTTCCAGGTTTCTAGACAGAGGGGTGCTTGTCATTCAAGGCTCTGGTGCTCTTTTCCCTCCGGTATGGAGAAGGAAAGGGGCCTTGTGTATCTATTCTATTCTATTTGAGCCACTGACTAAGTAAATAGAGAACATGTTGATTCTTATTGCATAGAGAAGTAATGGTCTCTCTGATCCTCATTTTTTTCTTCCCATCATGCATGACTGTTTGATGTAAGTTGGCAAATAAAATCTGAAACAAAAACTATACCCACATTCTCCCAGAATAAAATTCATGTAAAGTTTTCAGAATGTCCATTGCTTCATAATTACTTCCAAATTGTTTTAATACCTTTAAGTCACCCTGACTCTGAGCACCGGGGGAAAAGTAGACAGATGATGAAGATAACAATAATTAGGAATTAGGAATAGAGGGCATGCTGATCAAATTTGCAGATGACACCAAATTGGGAGGGGTTGCTAATACGCCAGAGAACAGGATCAAAATTCAAAATGACCTGGATTGGAGAGCTGGGCCAAGGTTAACAAAATGAAATTCAACAGAGAGAAGTGTAAGGTCCTACACTTAGGTAGAAAAAATGGAATACAGAAATATAGGATGGGGGACACGTGGCTGGATAGCAGTACGTGTGAAAGGGATCTAGGAGTCTTCATAGACCACAAGCTGAACATGAGTCAGCAGTGTGATGCGGCAGCCAAGAAAGTCAATGCAATTCTCGGCTGCATCAATAGGAGTAGGGTGTCTAGATCGAGGGAGGTACTGGTACCACTCTACTCTGCTTTAGTTAGACCTCATCTTGTGTCCAGTTCTGGGCACCCCAATTCAAGAAGGACATGGTGAAGCTGGAGCAAGTCCAGAGGAGGGCGACCAAAATGGTGAGAGGCCTGGAAGCCATTCCCTGTGAGGATAGACTTAGAGAGCTGGGTATGTTTAGTCTGCAGAAGAGAAGGTTAAGAGGGGACAGGATAGCCATGTTTAAATATTTGAAGGGATGCCATGTAGAGGAGGGAGAAGGCTTGTTTTCTGCTGCTCCAGAGACCAGGACAAGGAGCAATGGACTCAAGCTGCAGGAAAGGAGATTCCACCTGAACCTCAGGAAGAACTTCCTGATGGTCAGGGTTGTCCGGCAGTGGAATATGCTGCCTCGGAGTGTAGTGGAGTCTCCTTCCTTGGAGGTTTTTAAGCAGAGGCTAGATGGCCATCTGTCAGGAGTGCTTTGAGGGAGTTCCTGCATGGCAGAGGGTTGGACGGGATGGCCCCTGTGGTCTCTTCCAACTCTACATTTCTATGATTCTATGATATATACAGAAGAGACATTAATGAAATTGATTTAATAAATACAAATAAAAATGTACAAAAAGTTAAAATATATTTAAATTATGAATAGAAAGGTACACTTTTGTTTGTGAAGAAAAAGACATCAAGGGATTGATTAACTCTTGTCACTGCTCAGGAAGGCAAGACATCACATGACTTAAGTAAGCTTAACTATCTACAACCCTGGTGTGACAGGCCCTTACTTCTCCCAGATTGGTGTGGCAGTTCCCAATCTGATAAGCCACCCACACACCTCTGCCTCCCCACTTATTAACACCACCCTTGTATAAAAGGGTGAGGGTTTTCAATGTTTAGTTAGAACCACTTAATAATTTTATGGTAGTGTGTTTTCTGCGTTACTCTATACAGTGTATACAGTTCAGCCAAATCAGTGTTTATAAAGATAAACCGTAACAGTTACTAGGGTAACAAGAAAAATAAAGGAGCATGTTAGACTTCAAATGCAGTTCAAAGTTTATAAACTTCCTCGGTGCTCTTTTTAGATAATATAACAGGTTAAGCGTTGGTCAGAAACAGTTCAATTATATCTACAGACTTTCATATCATATAACAGCCCTTGGCTAAACTCCTACCAAAGACTTAACACCCAATCTTGGTCATACTCTCTCACCAGATCCTACTGGGGCTTAATTACTCTTCTGCCTCTCACTAGGTTTCCACTGAGAACTAAACCTCTCAACACAGCCACACTCTTTGAGTGACTTAGGGACTCTACTCCCTAGTTCCTTGCTAGGCTCTCAGTGAAAAGAATCCAAACCCTCAGGTACTTGGCTTTATTTGACTTTTTCTCTCAGCCACCAACCCCTCTCACACACAACTGGGCTGGGTTTCTCTCCTGAGATGCTATTCTGGTTGCCTAACAATCTGCTTTCAGGTTGCCTGAGCACTTCAGATAGCCACATCATACCTGGGTCATTCTTTAGTTTTTTATGTAGCCAAGCTAACATACATCAATGAAAAAAAAGAGAAAAAAACTAATGCCACTGCTACATATCACCTTGTCCACAGAAAATATTACAACTTCATGGCAAGTATTCAATACACCTATCTGTAGTGAAGGAGTCATCTAAGAGTGGGATACGGCCATGGTAAACCAGAAAAATTATAAGGAAAGAGTAAGGCAAGAGAGTTACCAATTGCCGCAAACCTACCTATCAAAATATGCTTTTGAAAGGTAGGTACCTAAGAGAAACCATTCCTGTAGCATACCATTCAAGAGCTTTTAACACCTTAATAAGACTCCATGTAGGAAAACTAAGTTGAACAGGAAGACCCAGAAGTAAAGCCCCTCTAAGGAACCTCTTAATTTGCACACAAGAGCACAGAAAGCCTTGTAAAAGTTAGACAAAAAAGAAAGAAAATACCCATCTCCTAAAAGTGTCTCTCTTAAGACCCATAACAAGTCCCAAGCCAAAAACTACCTCCAACCCCCACCCTTAACATCTTACTTATTATAACCTATTAATTTCTCACCATCTCAAAAACCCCTTCCCTGTTGTCTCATAAATTTTAAGTATAGAGGAACACATAGTGTTCTGTGCGGGCAGCCAGCCAAGGCTTACAGCTGCCTAATTAACCTGTTATTAGGAGCCAGGGAGCAGAATTTGTCTTAGTTATGTTGCAGTCCAAGTTATCAGTAAATCCAGAGAGAGAGAGTCTGATGACAAAATCTGTAGGTAAGGCAAGGGTCAAGAGTCAAGGGTTCAAGGAGCACAAGCAAGGAATCAAAGTGGAAGCTGGGCTGCTCCCACCAATAGGATCAGTTGGCTACAACAGCCTCTTCTCATTCTGGTCTCTCTTCAGAAACTTACCCAGCTATTAGCCTAGTTAATGAGTCCTTATTATATAAATGCTCCAAGACTCCTGGGATCTCCTTTTCCACCTACACTGGCTGCTGTAAATATTGTTCCTCTCATGTCTCTGGCATATGGCTGTTGGGAAAGGTCCTGTCTGGGTCCTGGGACAAGGGCATGACACCTAGAAGCAATCATTGTACTAATAATTTTTTCTGAGTATCCTAAATGTAAATAGGATCTCCCAGAAACAAGGTGGCTAGATGTAGCACTAGTAAGTAAGGACTGCAATGAAGAACCATGGACCTATGAGGAGCAAAGAGAACTACTGAAGAATTTTCCTCTGATAAATTTTCCATAAAACCCAAGGTAACAGGATAGTGGATTCCTGGAAATCACAGTGACTCCAGGGCATTCTGAGAGTGATAAGCCTGGATCCAAGTCTCCTGAAAAACCTGCTCAGCTCTGCATTTTCCTTGGATGCATATTGATCTACTGTACATATCTAATTCTGAAGTAGATCTGTAACTAACAGATGTCCAGATCCAGAGTCGTCCCGAGATATTCTGCTTGTTTATTCAGATGTTTCTGAATGTGCTGTGCTGACAAAGGATATTTTTCTCCACCCAAGTGAAAAAAATGACTGTTTGTGCAAAGATCATGAGCGTGAGCCCTCTCCCTGTTCACATGCACACATGCTTTGACACTGTCTTAATAACATGTCAATTCAGTACCAGATGTTGACATTATGGAAAAGGAGATCCACAAAACCTAAAAAAGAAAAAAACCATGGCTACCACAATAAACAACTTATGCACATTGGAAGAGCAACAGAATGAACTAACCTGAGCTAAAAGCAAAGGGAAGAACTGAGAGAAGAACCAGGCATCTGGATAGTTAAGACTGCTTTGTTTCAGGTCAAATGATGCCTTGCCCTTAGGAGCAGCAACAGGAGTGAATTTGCCTTTGCCTTCCTTTGAGGCTGAGAGAGTGTGACTTGTCCAAGTATTTGAACCCTCATTTCCAGAATCATAGTTCAGGACTCAAACCTCTATATCATGTTGGTTCTTGCAATACAGCACAGTACTAAAAGACCCTTTATTATGAAAAGTCAGTTCCTCAAAGCTTATCAAAACAAAAACATCTTCACTTTTCAGCAGAAGTACAGCAAGGACAGTCTAGCCTGCTTACGAAGCTTCCTTTGAAAGTTTCAACATCTTTCTCAAATGATGTTCAACTCATCTTGGTCTGATCCTGTATTTTTAAATAGCTTTAATAATAATAATATATTGTTCAAAAAGGCACAACTTTGTCCATGTCATGCAGACAGAGAAAACCTGGAAAATAATTCATGACTGAATGGATGAACAAAACAAGTGAAGGTTTATATCTCTGATGGAGTTTACAAGCCAACATATCTGGAAGGCTGTGGCTTAGCTCATCCCTGATGTAGAGGATATAGGTCTAGTTTGGAACTGATTAATTTATTGTAGGAGGTGTAGCTATAGGCAGAACAAAAAGAGGCACTACCCTTCACCACAGATGGGAATTCTGTTGCTCAATGACATTGCCCTTCGGTCCCCAGATTTCTATTAACTCAAAACTTTGGTTGAACTTTTAGAAATGCAGTTTAGGCATTGAAAGAAAAGGGGCAGGCAGAGTTACCAAGGGAATATTAGGGAATACAACAAATAGCTGCAGGTGTGGATGATTTCAGTGTCTCATTCTTTCCAAGGCTGAAAATTTGTGGACTGAGAGAAAATTTCTCAGGAACATCACTGTTATCTTGGGGGGCTCATTTTGCCCTCCCATTATATCTACATATCTATTGTTGATTTATATTCTTCCTTTCTCCCAAAATGAAGAGTCAGATCATCTCACAACCAAATTAAATCATGTACCAGTTAACAAGTGATGCAAGTACAGGTAAAAACATTAAAGAGGTTATCATGTTCAGCAACAATTATATTATTACTGTGGAATTTGAAAAAAAATGAAACACTTTTTTTAATGCCACAGAATTATCATTAAAAGTGTCTTCTCTAGCCAGTTAGTTGCTGAAAGCCTGTCTTAGTAGGAGAAATTGTGGAGTCCAAATATTTCAATTCACTTAATAAATTTTGGACCTGCTGAACTCAGCAGCAAACTAAAACAGATGTATGCATCAAAATCTGCATTTTTTCCAGAGTTTTGCTATCCGGTTCACATGTCATAAAAGGCAACACCAAGATACATCTATTAAGATAGGGACAGTTAAAAAAAATGTTCACCCCACGAAATGCATATTCAAAATGGCATGCTTCAGGACCAATGTGCACTGAAATGTGTGTGTCAATTTTTATGGGGACTTGACTCTCTCACTTATGAACAAGCCCACTTTCTGATATCTGCTGGGAAAGTCCTTCTCTCTGTCCCATCACTCTGGGGGGAACACAGGAAATATGGCTTTCTTGGTGGCCTCCCCACACTCTGGAATTCCCTTCTAAGAGAGATTAGACTGGCACCCTCCCAGCTATCTTTCTGTAGGAAGGGTGAAGACTTTTTTTCAGCAGACTTCTGAAGATCGACCACGTTTGTATTTGGTATACTTTTCAAACAATGTCTCTTTTAACCATTGTAGGCCACCTTGCATCCCAAACTTGGAAAAAAGCAGGATATAAACAGATTATAATCAGTTTCCTCCCCCCGTTATGTTACGATTAGGGTGCCAGGAATTGAGGGGCCATGCCCATCCCCCATAAGGATCTTTAGAGGATCAGCTTCCACCCACCCCTGATAAAATTCATAAAACTTTAGGATTTCTTGGTTTAGTCCGGCTTTCAGAGCTCTCACTCACCAGTATTTGAGTCCAGCTGATTATTCACACCTCTCTCAAACTCAGACAGACGAACCTTTTTCAACCTAGGTTTGAGTCGTGAAATATGAGGCTTCTCTTTGGGAGCACAGTCAGGCAAACTGATTTCTAAGTTGCTAGAAGAATGACAAGACAAATCTTCAGTACAAAGTAACAGCAGAATATACTTTTCTAGGGAGCATCCTAACTTTCCCTTGCCCCTACTGAAATAGGAACTTGTCTTCACAATGTTTGAGACAACAGAGGTGCTAATTTAAAGTCATGTGGTGCCTCAGTTATTGCCCTCTCCCAAAAAAGCAGAGTTTATGTTGTATTACCATTACTGACTCGCTTATCTTCCAGCAAAGAAGCCCCACTTCACCCACCCGCCATGGAAGCTTCTCAGAATAGCAAGTAGTAAACTTGTAGTAAACTTGCCACTACGTTTCTGCTAGAATTGCCTTCTGCCTTTTCTGTTTCTCCCTAAAACTTCCATTAAATGTCTTGTAAATTGGGTTCATCCTTCTTCAGAAATAACAAAACAATCCAACCTTCCTGTTCCTGCACACAGTATCAACAGAAGAGTTGAGCAGTTTTGTTCAGCCTTTATTACATATCAGGAGCCATCCTTCAAATAAGTAAAAGGTTTTTACATTTAACACAAAGTAATTTAAAGATGTAGGGTTTTCCCAATACCTTTGATGTTTACACTCATGACCACATGATTCCACTTTATACTGGCATACAAATTCAAGGAAACTGTTCTATTTCAATAGTAATTTATAAGGAACAGAAAAAAATTCAGAATGGTTAACTAATTGCTCTCAAGTGTGTTTCAGCAACTATGTAATGTTACACATCAAATTAAACAGAAATAAGGTAATTAAAACTTAATTCTGATCTTGAAAAGATTTTTTTAAAAAATTCTCCAGCCAATTCTTAAAGAAAATTAGATTCTTCATTATTTTCCATTACAAAAAACAGCATTTTTACAACATGGTACTAAGATCCATAAATTTCATTAATTTCAGAAGGATTTACCCCAAGTAAATAGCTTTGGTATTGCCATCTTAATCACATTTAAGCAGAAGGAAGCCACTTACCAGCAGGGTATATGCCCCAAAGTTGATTCTACCTGCTCGGGGGATCTGTGTTTTTCAGGAACAAGAGGGGAAACTATTGGCTCTGTGAAAAGAATACAAGAAGTTCCATTTCTACATAATCTCCAAACAAATTGAATTTCTAATAATAAGCTGAGCGGCGTTATTGCTATCTATACTTCTAAAGCAAAGAATACTTATTACATTACCGTCTTAGAAAATGAAGAATTTCATTGAACTGTGCTGCTAAACAAAGGCCATGTCTCTTTCATCATGTCCAAAGAGCTGAGCAAACATTCTATTTTTTAAATATTTCAGTTAATATTCATGATAGATTTATATTCATCTTAAAAGTGATGAAAAACACTTGATTTACTGTATAGGGAATCAGCGGGTGGATGGCATGCTGGAGTGGGTTGCTCTAAGAAACAGCTCACACAAATTGAGAAGTTGGTATTTACATGAATCTTCATTCTGCGATGACAGGAGGAGCAATCCACATACTAATAAGTTTCATTCCCTTTGTGCCAGCCAATTCAGGGGCTTCCAAAGTTCTTTTCAGTTGATTCTGTTGGGACTCCTTTTCCTATCAGCCAGTTACATTCCACAGCCTAACCTATTCCCTATTGACTTATATTTATACATATATTTACTACCTTTGGTTTCTCTCTTCTCTCTCCTTTTTGGGTGGGTGAGGATTGCTCCTCCTGTCACCCCAGAATGAACATTCACATAAGAACCAATTTCTCATTCTCAGGATAGCAGAGGATCAATCTATTGTACTAATGGGATCTTCCCAAACCTGATGCATGTCCCCTCGCCAAAAACAAAACAAAAAAAAAACAACCTACACTCACACCACTGCCTGCAACACTGTGTGGCCAAACACTGCCTGTGCAGACCTATATTTATCAATTTTATAATCTCTAATGAATGCTGTTGGTTCTTTCCATCTGGCCACACTATATAGCTCTTCCAACAATGTTGTCACTGTGTAAGCTACACTAGTTGGCACTGACACAGTGGAATGCAGCCAGACATTCTGTAGTCTCAGCTTCTGTGCATAATCATAACATAAATAAGATAAATGCAAGTCTTAATCCCTCTTACTATCAATGTTTTACTAGCTTTATGACCTAAAGATCTTCAATAATATGATACCAATAATACCTTATTATGCCTCATGTGCTTAGCTGTTTGATTTAATCTTCACCACTCTCCTAGCATTCAAAGTGTGCTATCTGCACTCCAATGGATGACTTGGTGTAGTGCAAAAAGTTGGTAAATATATTGCTTCATTTAAATAACTTGTAGTCGTGCATTTTGGCAGAAAAGATTAATCTAAAATCAGAGTCAATCTGTACTGTTCAAATTCACAGAGGTTAACATTTACAGACAAAGCAGCCAGCTCTGATACTCTGTAAGCTGATATTATCGCCAAAGGGAATACTAATTTAAACGACTTCAGCCTTAACAATGCTTCTTTCATAGGCTCAAACAGAGAGGCAGTCAGCATGTTCAGCATCAAATTTAAATCCCATGGAGGAAATCTGTGAACTCTGGGAAATGACATAAGAGTGCACCCCTCAAAAACCTTTTAATACACGTCAAACACAAGGCCTGTGGGCCAAATCTGGCACTCCAGGCCATTTCATGTGGCCCTTGCACCTCTTCTGCAGCTGCGGCACTTCCCCTGCCTGGTGAGCCCGATCCCCACACTGCAGGCCCCAGGCTGCCAGTATTCTGAAGAGAGACCCAGCAGCCAGCACTCACAATCTACTTCTTACAATCTACTTCTTACTGCTCCTCTGTCCAAATCTCACTGTCAGAGCATTGCCTTGGGTTACCATGGCAATGCTCTGCACGGCTCATGAGAGTTGGTAGAAGTAGATCACGAGTGCTGACTGGTGGGCCCCTCTTCAGAATACTGGCAGTCGGGGGCCTGCAATGTGGGGGATCAGGCTCACCAGGCAGGGGAAGTGCCGCAGCTGCAGAGGTGCAAGGGCCACATGAAATGGCCTGGAGTGCCAAATTTGGCCCACAGGCCTTGTGTTTGACGTGTATTAAAAGGTTTTTGAGGGGTGCACTCTTATGTCATTTCCCAGAGTTCACAGGCTCAACAGGTACAGAGAGGAGTGGGGGGGGCAGAAAGAGCCACAGAGGAGCAAGGGAAAGAGGCACAGAGACAATTATTTAATATGACAAAAGAGTATACACATTTATATAATCTTACAGATACAACCAGCCCTTTGAGGGCAACTATAATGCTGATGAGGCCCAAGATGAAATTGAGTTTGACACCCCTGTAATTTAATATGTGGGTGCACAGATAAAGATTCCTCCAGCTGAGACAGCCACTGCTTGTCTTTTCAAAGTGTTCAGTCTTAGTCCTTAACAGATGTCATCCTACAAGAACTGCAGAATATGTAAAACTTTCTCTACCTTTAGAGGTATGGAATGAACACTGCAGCATTTCAAAATAGACTTTCATATATATCATTCCATATATATCTTCTGAGTCAACTCTAAATGACTCAGGTGCTAAGCACCATATAAAATGTGCTAAAATGGCTTCCATCACTTCACTTGAACAGCCCTGCTACCTTAAAAGTCTCCATTCAACTTCCACAACCCAGATGAAACTAGCCTGTATTGGAGTGCAACACTTGAGTCTGGCTGAGCAGATCTCTGTGCACTGGTAGATGCAGTGGTGGGCCTTGAGCCATCTGCATTAAAAACAGAAACCATGACCATCTTGGCCAGTATAGTACCGTCATCAACACAAAAGCCTTTTCTTGTTGTACTTTGACAAGTGCTCTGTGTACAATTTGGAATGGGGGAGAAGATAATGCACCCCCTCTGGCCGATAATGTGTCATGTGCTTCTGCATTTCTGTCTCCCTCTGTTGAACAAATTCACTTTAATTTGGCATTCGTGCCAGACAGAAATAAATTTATTTGCAAGGATCCACACCATTCTGCTAACTAAGAAAACACCTCCATGTTGCGGGACTATTCCTCTGGGTGTATCAAATTCTTGCTGAGGTAGTCTCCTCTGAGTTCAAGATCCCTTCGAGGTATACTGCCAAAATTTACTGTAAATTTTTTGCTCATCTGAATAGCTTGCTGGACTCTGTCACCAATGGAGTGAAGTGCAGACTCCCTTGTTTGTACAATCATGTTGCCTGTGCAAACTAGCACATATTGATTTTTTACAATTTTGAAAACGCGAGTAGCACCAATCACACTGCACTGAGTTCCAAGTAATTTATATTGAACTTCTTGTCTGGAGTCCAATGGCCTAGGTTCTAGTAACCCTTGCAATGCACCCCCTATCTGGATGAATTTACATCAGTTGTTACTCAAATCCTGTGGTGCACTTTCAGTGGAACACTTTCTGTAATGTTTGGTCATTTCTGCACTACATTGTTATAGTGCTATTATTCCACTTTCAACATCCTGTGGAATTCTCTGGCTGAGAATTCTAAATGCCCCTCTCTAAAATGCAAAGATAGTATATTCTGTGCTTCTTGTCTCAATTTCTCCACACTCTCCTTCAAGAAAGATAATGTCCACACTAATGTGGACGCTGTTGCACTAGAATCATTGGTTTCAGATGGCTCTTTTTGTAATTTAGTAAAAAACCATAGGTCTCTAAGTTTGAATGGTCAAGGATAAATCCCTGTTTATCCTGTCCAAAGTCTTGGCCTTCGCTAAACTGTCTTGACTGTCCAAAACTGTCCAAAGTCTTGGCCTTCGCTAAACTGTCATAGAGATAATTGTACACGTGCACTCCCTACATGCACTCCCTACATGCTGAGATAGCCACCAGAGGAATCAAAACCTTCATGAAAAGGCTGGGAGCCCATGCCAGACTGAAAGGTAGTGACTTGAACTGGAAGTGCTCACCCTAAAAGTGGAATCGTATCTATTTCCTGTCCTAGAACAACACTGGAACATGAAGATATGTCTCCCTGAGAACTATGGACACCATGAAATACCCCGCAGACAAGTTCTCCTTTATTATCTGCCACATTTCATTTTGAATTTCTGGTATCTCACAAATCCACTGAGGTATCTTAGATTTAGAACTAGTCTGTACTACCTGTTGTTCTTGGGAACAGTAATAATAGTCCTGAAAAATCCCTGTTCCTTAGGCACGTTCATCTATAGCTCCAATGTGCATTAAGTGGTGAATCCCTGCCAAAACAATCTCCTGTTTGGCTCTGTCTTTGGACACTGGTGAGAGTAAAAAAATCTGCTCCTTCATTTTTTGTGGAAACAAACACTATAACCTTGATCACCCACTGATTTGATGTAATTTGTGTCCACAGATCTCTGAAGAGTAGAAGTCTTCCCCCCATTGGCACTTCCTTCTTGTCAATACTGAGACACTTAGAGACTGACTCTTCTCCAGGTTAAAAATATTCAGCAATCTAAGCTACTCTGCATAGGACAGGTCAGCTACCATTTTGCTCTCCCTCCTTTGGACACATTCCAGCTTCTCAATATCCTTCCTGAACTGTGGTGCCTAGAACTGGACACAGTATTCCAGATGGAGTCTGACCAAAGCAGAATAGACTGATACTATCACTTCCCTTGACCTAGACACTATACTCCTACTGATGTAGCCCAGAATCACACTGGCTTTTTTTAGCAGCTGACTCATGCTCAGCTTGTGGTCTACTAAGACTCCTAGATCCTTTTCACATGTACTCGGGTCAAGTTAGGTGTCACTCATCTTATGTCTGTGCATTTCATTTTTTCTGGCCTAGTGTAATACCTTATACTTCCCTCTGCTGAAATTCATTTTGTCAGTTTTGACCTGTTAAAATCATGTTGAATTAGGAGGGGCAGCTAACACCCCAGAAGACAGGATAAGAATCCTGTCTTCTGGGGTGTTAGCTGCCCCTCCTAATTTGGTGTCATCTCCAAATTTGATAAGAATGTCCTCTGTTCCCTCATCCAAATCATTGACAAAGATACTGAATAGCACTAGGCCCAGGACAGAACCCTGTGGCACACCACTAGTCATTTCTCTCCAGGACAAAGAGTAGTCATTGGTGAGCACTGTTTGGGTTTGGTTGGTCAACCAATTACAAATCCACCTAACAGTAGCATTGTTCTGGTCCAGATTTTACTAGCTTGTTTGAAAGAATATCATGGGGGACCTTGTCAAAGGCCTTACTAAAGTCAAGATACACTATGTCCACAGCATCCCCTTCATCTACCAAGCTAGTAACTCTATCTGGGAGAGGGAGAGAGATCAGATTAGTCTGGTATGACTTGTTTCTGAGAAACCCATGTTGACTTTTAGTGAGGATGGCATTCTTTTTTCAGTGTTTACAGACTGTTTAATGATCTGCTCTAGAATCTTTCCCGGTATTGATGTCAGGCTGACTGGATGGTAATTGCTTGGGTCCTTTTTTTCCCTTTATGAAGATGGGGATAGTATTTGCTCTCTTCCAGTTTTCTCAAAGATTATTTCCATGCGTTCTGAGATTACTTCTGCTAATTCTTTTAACACCCTTGGATGTTATTCATTTGATCCTGGGGACTTGAATTCAGTACAGGCATTCCTGTACTACCTCTTTACCTATGCTGTGCTGCATTTCCCTTACCATACCATCTGCTCCATTTTCCCCAGGTAAAGCATTATTTTTCTTTTGGGAAAAGACTGACACAAAGAAAGTGTTGAGTAGTTCTGCCTTTTCACTGTGCCTGTTAGCATTTCGCCCTCCTCTCCACACAGCGGCCCTATCATTTCCTTGTTCTCATTTTTGCTATGGACCTAACCAAAAAAGCCCTTCTGATTGCTTTTAATTTCTCTGGCAAGCCTGAGCTTATTCTGCATTTTACCTTTTCTGACTTTCTCCCTACACTTGCAGACTATTTGTCTGAATTGCTCTTTAGTGATATCTTCCTTTTCCCACTTCTTCTACATGTCCCTTTTAAACCTTAGTTCCATTGAAAGTTCTTTAGACATTGATCCAGGACTCTTTACGCCCCTCCCATTTTTCCTCCTCACTGGAATTGTTAGAAACTGTGCCTTCACAGTCTGACTTTTAAGAAACTCCCATCCATCATGAAGTCCCTTCTCTTTTAATATTCCTGACCACAGGATCACTCTCACAATTTCCTTAAGTTTAGTATAATCAGCTTTCTTAAAGTCTAGAACGTGTGTCTGACTACACTTGGCTTCCCTTTTCTGCAATATAATAAATTCCAAAAGAATTTCCACCTAAGGATCCTCCTACCTCCACTCTATTAATCAGGCCATCGCTGTTGGTTAGGATCAGATCTAAAATAGCTGTTCCCATTATTCCCTTCTCCATTTTCAGGATAATGGAATTGTTTGCAAAGCAAGTGAGAAATTTAGTAGACCTGATACTCTTTGCATAGTTTGAGCTCCGACAAATATCACGATAGTTGAATCTCCCATTACTACTATAACTTTCCCTTCTGAATGTTTTGCCATCTGCTCCAGGAAGACATCATCCAAGTCCTCACTCCAGCTTGGAGGTCTGTAGTAGATGCCCATAGGGACATTACAGTGAATGTCACATAATACACTGCCTCACTATCTCACTATATTACTGTAATTCAAGCATTTACAAGGCACACTTACATTATCAGAATGTGATAACCACAGTCTCATTCCACTACAATCTGTGGATTTTGCCTATTCCACATTAGCTACTCACTGCCCAGCAGAGAACTTAACAGCCCTGCTCCTTCCTCTTATCCCTTGAGATTGCAGGAAAGTCTGAAAAAAAGACTTATTGTATCCGTGATATGTTTTTATACTTCACTTCTGGGATAATTAAACAATTTGTACACCACTCACTTGAGCATCCATTTATCAGACAGAAAACACTCTGGCTGAAAAAGCTAAAGATCCATGATCAGAGCAAACAAGAACAGGTCTGTCCATAGAAGTGATCTTCCCATTTACCTCCTGTTTATCTTTACCTCCCAGTTTGCACTTCCATAATGTGACTAAATCAGTGCTGCCTTGAAGTGGCCACTCTGCTAGCTCTGCAGAAATTCTTCAGAAAAACGGGTACACTCTTTCTTCATCCCCTTTTCTAGACTCCATTAGGCTAGAGGAGTGACACCAAGAAGTTGGATTTGAGTGACAGAGAATTGCCATGTTCAAAATAATGGCTCTCTTTCTGTCTTTCTCTTTGTTCTTTGATTAGTGTGGAACCCAGATCTGTTCTGTTTATGGTAAGACAACAAGTGATAAGAAGGAAACAGGAACAACAGTAGAGGGATGAACTGAATCCAGCTTTTAATTTCTCCAACTGGATAGGATAATGGAAACTGGCATACTCCTGACCAATTCCTGGCTGAGGGACTGAACTGACTCACTATTTTCCAGAAAGTAAAGAGGGACCAGTATCACGTGATGGGTGGGACCTGCAGTTGGAATCTGTTGCTATGCCATATATCACTTTACTGAGTAGCTGACTTTCCTATACAAAGGCTATTTTGCACTTCACCAAGAAAGACAAGGTGATACTCCAAGATGTGCCAGATCTTTCTTTGAGAAAGTCTGTTGAGGCCTCTGGATACAAGTTGTGTGTTTGCGTTCCTCTTTGTGCCGTGCACAGCTGCTTCCTCTTTAAGCTCTGGATAAATAGGGAATGTCAAGTGCTAAGGCACATCAGGATACAGGAGTGGAGCACTGACCAGTTAAAAGGATTCCCCTCTGTAGCAGATACTGGGTAATTAGATAATGCTAAATACTCAGGTATACTACAATTTCCACAACCAGAATGAGGAGCAGAGAGCTCCTTGGCAAAAACCTGCCTACCCTGTCATCTTCTTTTCACAGGCTTAAGGTCTGATAATACAAAGCAGACCCAATGACTGAGATATTTCTTCTTTTTGGGCAGGACTCAACTTTCCATCTGGCCTTCCCTTCCCATGGAGGGAAAAATTAATGCTTTGCTGCCTTGCACTATTCTTCCTCTGACCAAAAAGTTTGTTGCAAGAAAAAAAATCAAATGAAGTTGAATATGGAGCAAGAGTTCCTCACAAGCACTCTTGTCTCACAACAGGCATGAGCAGGTAGACACAGGTGGAGCAGGTATTTATTCCTCATAGATGTAGGAGACGACCTTCCCCTGGGATATGACCCTTTAGGGAGGGAGAATACCCAGCTTATAAGATGGTGACTGTTAGTAGAAACTACACTGCCAATTTCCCCAAGTTTTTCTTTATGATCTAAAGTAGGAGAAGGCAAAAATGCAGTCCTACAAATTTTGTTTGATCGCTAGTCCCAGCATCCCTGACCACTGGTTATGCTGACCAAAGCCAATGGGTATTGCAAATCCATCATCATCTGGAGGACTGCATTACTCCCCACATCCTAAAAGGCAAGTCATATTCCAAGACTGAACATTATTTTTTTCCATGGAAGTCCTTTATCCTTTAGTTTTGTGCAGACCTCCTTAAGCCACATGCCAAGAGGAAGTACCACCTGCAGGCCTTGCTTACCACAAACTGAGTCCTCCCCATTTCCACAGCTTTGGAGATTAGATTTTTCCTACTACCCTAGGTCTGGGTAATGTTAAAGCTTTTCTTCCAAACCCCATCATAATAAAAAAAGACCCTCTCCTACATTCTCTAGCATGCAGAGGAGAGGGAGAAGGGGCAGTGATTCCTGCATGGTAGGAGGTTGAATTCAGTGGCCCTTGTTGCCTCTTCCAACCCTATGGTTCTAATGATAACCACATACTGTAGATAGTTGGTTAGCTGGCTACGTAGGCAGCTTCATGCCAGTGATCTCCAAATATCAGCAGGTGGAAGTGATCTTGAAGAAACTGGTAAGAATGCACACACATTTCAGAGGAACCACAGCCAAGCAAAACTATAACAACAATAAGACTACAAACACTAGATGTCACCAAATCCTATCTGCACCCATAGAGCCAGAGGACCTGATCATTCCACCAATCCAAAAGCATGGGTCCCAAGAGGAATTCATATGATTTCTACTAAGCAAGGATTTATTTAAGTATAGAGAATGGAATATTAAGAGAGATGATTGAAATAATTTAAAATAGATTCTATATTCTATAATACTTGTTTGACCACATTATTGTACCCTGAGTTGTTAAAGAACGTAAATGTGTGAAAATTTTCATTATTTGTATGAGTACAGTTAGGTCCACTAGGCTGTAATTCCACACATGCTTAAGTGAGTATTGAGACCAAATTCACTCAACTTGATGGGACTTACATTTGAGCAAACATGAATAAGTCTGCACACTAATTAATAGGGAGAAAGCAGAAAACAATTTTTTTCTGATTAATAAGACTAAAGATTAAAAAACTGTATGTTTGTTTACATTTTCAAATTCACTTTTGTTCTACTTTAAAGGAAAATTTTAGTTATTTATGTTTCATTCTAGCCAATGAACCACAGTACCTTATAACAAATTTTCTAAGAGAATTTTAAAGAAAGAAAAGAAAAAGAGAGGAATAAAATCAGTGACACTGTAAACATGAAACAGACTTTTCAAAAAAGTCAGAAAAACTAAACAATACTATTGAATACAATTGGCTATTTATTGACTACTAGGTGGCTAGTTGTTGACTGCTAGAGCTGCTGAAGACCTCCTTACATCATCCCTGAGCTTGTCCCATCCATTTACACAGACTCAGATAATATATAGTCTATGAAGAAGGGGAAAGACCATGTACAGCTTGAATACGATCCCAAGATTAAAAATGCTGTTGCCCAGCCCTCTATTTCTCTGTTTTCCTTTGTTTTACATGCAAGCAAAAGGCTCAAATGTTTACAATATTTTTAGGTGTCCTATGTTTTAGAACAAGTAACTCTTTTGAGCTTGGTAGTGTGACCTTCTGCATAGACATATAAACACATTTTCTCTCTTTTCTCTTAAAACTCCATCCCTTCCTTCCAGAATTTCCTCGATACCTTACAAGTTCACCACATAAAATTCAGAATATATAGTTTAAACTTTGAAATGAAGCCAGAATTTACTTGTTGAATATGTTATGGCAACAAAGAGAAATAAGATCTTATCAGAAAACATTGTTATGTGTAATAACTGCTGCAAGAATGACATATGCACAACATTGCAAAGAAGAAAATTATATTGATATAAAATAGAAATTAAAAGTTCTGGATATGGTAGAAATAGAAAAGCTAACTTTTTCACTTAAAAATAAACCAATCCAGAACTCTGAAAGAGAATGGAAAGAAGTTTTGAACTGGATAAAGGAATGAGGAAAAGAGGAAACAAAGGAAGAGTGTTGGAAATGTTGGTAATGAAAATTAATGTTATAGAATAAGCATCAGTTGAATGTAACAATGTTAAAAGTAATAGTGTGATAGTGTGATTAACTTTTAAAGTAACTCTTAAATAGAAATAATGTATAAATGGGATGTAAGCACAAACTCAACTGGAAAAAAGATGCTCAGAAGCGGGGGGGGCATTATTTTTCTGTGTGAAATTTTAATAAAAATATATACAAAAAAAAAAAACCCTCCATCCCTTCCCTTTACCCACCAGCACCCTTTTGCCAACTTACGAGACTGCAAGACTTTCTTGAACAGAGTTCGAGGCGTTGTGCCATCCATAGCCACAGCAGAGGTAGGTCTTTGGTAACTGAAGGGTAGGTTCTGTTAAAATAACAAATCACAGATACTGAAGCCAGGTAGAAGCTATACATTCCAGATTAACACAGAATTCTCAGGGCATATATACATATTAAAAATGCTAGTACATTAACTTAAGTTGCCTCTGGCAAAGAAACACTTCAATACTTCGTATGTTAATCTGGTGCTTGACGGTGTGCCATTGATTCCCAGCTATTTCTTTTCTTCTCGGTGTTAACACGTTCCGTAAGAAATTCCAGAGGCAGCTGCTGTTTACCCAGCCTGTTGTAGGCCGGACCACGTAGCTGCGGCAGGATCCGCTAAAGCAGAAACCTATTATTACCCCGCTCAAGTGTTCACTGTATTGTTTACTCAGACACACCGATGCGTCCTAACGCTAGGCAGAGAACAAGGGAGAAAAAAGTGACCGGAACGACAGAAAAAAAAACTTTGCAGAAGGGAACGTCTTCGTCGGACGTTCTGCTAACTAAAGCATGCCGGGACACTAGTAGGCCATTTCCTTCGGCAGATGAACGAGGCAGCCCTTACTGCCTGGCCGGCCGCCCTGCCGCCCTACCTTTCTGTTTTCCAGCCGCAAAGAGCGCCGCCGGGCCGCCGCCGCCGCCGCCGCCGCCGCCGCCGCCGCCTTCTGCCCCGCGCTCCGGCGCGCGCTCATGGCTCCTTCCCCAGACACCCAACTGCCAAACGGTTCCTCTCGCGCTCAGATATTCAAGCGGCCGCTGAGCGGCTCTCGCGGTACTTCTCCGGTCGCCCTACGCAGCCTCCTCCTTTCGCGCGCAGGGGTTGCCGGGAGGCGCTTTCCACGGAGCGCCCCGCCCGAGTAGGCAGTTCTATCGCTCTACGGAAGGGGAAGCCGCGTGAGGGGGCCGGTGCGCAGCGGGGAAGCAGAGTGGCGGCGTAGTAGGAGGGCGACGGCGGGTTTCTGCACCTGTGCTCGTTGCCCGGGAAGGGGGCGGTCTCGCCATGTTAGCTTTGGAAATGTGTGTTTTCCACTGTATTTCCGAGACCAAGGGGAAAGCCGTTGTGGCCGAGATTCCGCTTGCTGCGCGTTTGGTGAGACAGCGGCGTAGCTGTAACTTGGACTGTGCTGCGAGAGAAGCGAAGGGATCCTTCGTCAGCTTCCAGATCTCCTGTAATGTAGTTATGGCGGGGGGGGGAATTATTAATGGAAGGTTAGGAGAAAAGGATTAGCAGGCTCGTTTAATTGCTTATATCCTCAAAACCTAATTGAAATTATATTTACATTTAAAGGGTATATTTTTAAATTGGCATTGATAATAACGTGACATGACTACATTAAAGCCTTACCAGAGTGAAAGTAAGAAACCTTTTCCAAGATTTGCCCCTCCCCTTTGAGTTTTGTTGAGAAGAAGACGCCTGCATTAATTTTTTAAAAGCTCATTTCTCCCCAGTCTCCTTGAAAACACTTTCCCTTCCCTTTCTCTCTGCCTGGTGATCTCATTTTACAGATTATTTCTTTCGTTTACTGATTCTCATGTGAATACCAGCAAACATTCCACAGTTAAAAGCTCTGAAAGTTAGTCCCCTGGGACAGGTGAGGAACCTTTATGCAGCTTCCAGTGGAGAACATGGAAAAACTGTTTCCAAAAATATCAGACGTCTAATCCATCCATTCTTAAAGCTGCAAGGGGACCAAAATCCAGCGTATGTTAGATACCTTTTGGCTACCCCTGCCTTAAAAGTTTTGGACCTCAGCTGCCATCCACTGTAGCCAGGAAAACCAATGACAAGAAAGATCGGGAGTTTCAAAAGTATTAAACCGGAAGCATATAGCTAGAGGAAAATTCTCATCCGGAATTAGGACAATCTAACATGTTCTGAACTACATATAGATAATAAAGAAGTGATTTGAAGAATAAGAAAGTTAATATTTGTCAAGATAAGCTCCTCCAGAGAAACCAACAGGAAGCTGGAGATACAAGGTCAACCTTAATGACTTCTGTGGGAAAGCGGGAATTGTTATAACCTACTTTCTGAGATAATTTTACCAGTCTGAATCTCTGAAGTCAATCGTACTCTGCTCTTACTCCTCATGTCCTCATAATCTTTAACTGTAACAAACAAATTATATTTTTAGTTCAAATTTTACACTTCTCATGTAGCAAAATAAAGTCAAAATTTAAATTTTAAAAACCTATTGTCATCAGTTCACCTTTTGTTCTTTTTAAAATAATCAGACCCCTCCTGTCATGGATCAGGACTCAGCTTCTTCCTTGTGAACAGCAGCCTCAAATGAGGACATGTAGAAGCAAGTGCACCAGGGGCTAATCAGGCTGGGATGAGAGCCAGCTCACTCCAGCCTTCTTACGGAAGGCACAGGGCAGTAACTCTATGCCAGAAATACCCTTTTTGCCTGCATATTAGAAGCCCCAGCATATAAGATGCACCCCACTTTTCAAGGGGTATTTTTTAGGGGAAAAAATTTTCATACCCTGGCCAGGCAAAATGCTCATGAAAGGAGGAGAATGAAAGGAGTGTTGCACCAGGCTTCCTCCCCTTCCTGTTTTGCTTCAGCAGGGAGAACTCTCAGTGGAGTCAAAATGTACAGGAAAGGAGGGGAATGAAAAGAGTGCTGCACCAGGCTTCCCTGACCCCCTCTCTTCCTATTTTGCCTGGGTAGGGAGAACTCCATTCATTCCCCCTCCCTTCCCTATGCATTTAGCATTACTGTATTTGCCAGTGTATAAGGTGCACCAGCATATAAGATGCAACCCATTTTAAGAGGGTATTTTTAGGGGGGAAAGTGCACCTTATATACTAGCAAATATGGTAACTCATCTGTTGCTGGCCTTTCTTTGTCTTGTATTCTCTGGATTCCCTGCTCATTGCTTGCCTGGATTTTCTGACCCCAGAGTATCTGACTGTGTTGCCTGCTGGATTCCTGGACCTTTGGATTTTTTCTGAATGATATTTCTTCCCACCATGAACAGGCAAGCTGTACTGACTGTTCGTGTCTCTAACTGTGAATAGCCTCTGCGCTCTGTTGCTCAGCATGGACAGCTGGTGCTTGCAACACCTCCATTCAGACATAAATTAACTTTTTGTTCTTCCTTTCAATCTATACATAAGATTGTCCATTTCAGTTATTCCCATCAGTCAATTTAGCCACTCCTCTACTATTGGTAAGTTCATTTTTTTCAGTACCTTGCATATACAAGTCTTGCTGCTGACTACGTATGTTGCATCCTGTTCCCAGATGTCTAGCAAACATAATTCAGGCCTTTTAGATATTTGAGACTTCAAAATCTTTTGCATCATGTTTTGTATCATCATTCAAAACTGTTTGGTTATATCACATGTCCACCATATGTGACAGAAAGTCCCAACATGATCTTGACGACACTTCCAACACTTATATTTTGTCTCTTTATACATCTTTGCTAGTCTCTGTTTTGTAAGATATCAACAATACATCATTTTGTATTTAAGGTAATAGTATATTCTTAAGATCCTTTGTCCATAACTTTTCCCATTGATTCATATGTATATTATGTTTAAAATTCCTTGCTCAACTAATCATATTTTCCTCTATTTATTCTTCTTCTATCTCAAATTTCAACAAGAACTTATACATCTTAGCAATCAATGGTCATCATTTGAACATAACAAATTCAAACTCAGATTTAGTTTCTACAAACTGTTTGGCCTTGTTATCTTGGAATCTTAAAATTGTTTATATGAGAGCTATTGTACAGACCATCCTCCTATAATTGTTGTAACATTTTCATCTTATAATCTTGGAATTTTTTTCTCTAGTAAGTGATAATATGTCAACCATTGTTAATTGGCTCTCACCTCAGTTCTGTACAAAGCCTCTTGTGAAGAAATCCACAAAGGAATTTTTAGACATAATCTCCATTTATATTTATTCCAAATTTTCATTAAGGCGCAATGATTATTAAAAGCAACATTCACCTTAGCTTTCTCATACCATAAAAAGCCATGCCATCCAAATCTCAAGTCATGATCTAAAAAGGTATTTAGATTAAGGTTACAATCCTAAATACCACATAAATACTAATTTTAGGAGTTAATTTTATTGAATTAAGTGAGATTTGCTTCTTTTTTTAGATAGTTAATACAACTGTATATCACTTCTTCAGTCTAAAAAAAATACAATGTATAACAGTATACATTGTTATATCCATAGCATACTAAAGAAAAAGAAGAAAAAGATATTGCAAAAGTAAAGTTTATATATACTTAGTCATTCATTTCATCAACTTCTTTTCTTCATGAACATTCACTTGAATCATTTACACAAGACTTCCCCCAAGAGAGAGGTAATTTATATAATCTATAAATCTTTTGCCTGTCATTTAAACCAATATGATTCTTGTACCTGCGTATTTTATCCTTAAACTCAAAGTCAATATTCAACATCTTGATCTCTCCCCAAAAGTTCCTGAAATATAATATAACATTGTCTCAATCTTTGACAAACTTTTCAAATTTGTCCCCTCTATACATAAATCTGTCCATTTATATCATGTCAAACAGTTTCATATCCCAATCTGTTATTGAGGGGAGAGTTTTCTGCGTCCATATTTAGGCTATTACCATTTTAGAGGCAGCTGTCACATAAAACAACAACTTTCCAGCCTTTTTCTCCAAGTCATCTTTCATTGTATATAACAAATACAATTCAGGGGTCATTGCATATTGGATACCTAGAATTCTTTCTATTTGAATATGTACAATGTTCCAAAATTTCTTCACTTTTTTACATGA
The DNA here is from genome assembly GCA_948474755.1 of Ctenosaura bakeri. Classification (NCBI taxonomy): domain Eukaryota; kingdom Metazoa; phylum Chordata; class Lepidosauria; order Squamata; family Iguanidae; genus Ctenosaura; species Ctenosaura bakeri. The sequence continues at coordinate 290,257 of CAOLHI010001083.1, read as the reverse complement.
CCACCATAGACAATAAAAAGTACCAATTTCATGTTCACATTTCCAACACTTATTTGAACATTTTTGATGCATTTTTGATATCTTTTCAGGAGTAAGATACCCTCTGAGGTACATAGAATCATAGAAATGTAGAGTTGGAAGAGACCACCAGTCCAATCTTATAAACATTTTCTCTGATATCCTGGCACACTGTATATCTTAACCCCTTAGACCAGTTTTCCCCCCATTGTTCAAAAGAGATTGGATGCAACACATTTTGTGCCCACTTAATCATTGAAATTTTAACTGGCTCATCTTCTTTTGCCCATTTTAATAACATTTTGTAAATTGAAGAAATAGGCTTAGGTTTTCCTGAACATAAAATTGTGGTCGTGTTTTCTTCTATGGCTTGAAATCCATTTAATATAATATCCATTTTTAATTTTTCTCTAAGTTGCCTAAAAATAACCAATGACACTTAATTCTGCTTTCATTAAGTTCTTGTTGAGACCTAATTCTTATTTGTTCATGTTGCAACTCAATCAAATTTTTATATTTTATCCAACTATCAAATAATATGTTCTCTTTTTTTATAATAAGCCTCATGAGGAGAGACCCAGAGGGGCTTTTTCCAACATCTTGAAAAGTATTTTCTCCACATATTAAGGTTTTTCTTATATAATGATTATTAAATTCTTTATTTGTTTTAGCCTTGTTAAACCATATGTAAAAGTGTCATCCTGACCACAAATCCACTGCTTCTAAATTTAGTAATTTCATATTGTCTAGGCTGATCCAACCTTGTATCCAATTTAAGCAATAGGTGTGATAGTATAGCAAAAAATTTAGGCAAACCCAATCCACCTCTTTCCCTCACATCTTGGAAAATCTTCAATTTTACTCTCAGTTTCTTCCCTCTCTAGATAAAATTTGAAATTTCTTTTTGCCAACAATGAAAGCTTTTATCATTATGGATGACTGGGATCATTTGGAATAGAAAGAACAGAAAGAGGGTCTTGGGTAAAAGCCATTTTCACTGCTGTGATTCTTCCCATAAAGGATAACCTTAAGTTGTTCCGGTTTCAAAGATCTTTGAAGATATCTTTCCATGTTTTTTCATGATTATTTTTAAAAAGATCGGAGTTTTCCTTAGTAAGTAGAATACCTAGATATTTTACTTTCTTTGCTATATTATATCCAGTTAGACGCAACAATAATGATTTCTCATCTGAAGAGATTTTTTTATAAGATATTAGTTTTTACTTTTGTTAACTTTCAGTCCCTATTGTCTCTCGGAGTCTTTAAAGAATAGTTTTAAGTCCTTTAAATCTTCTTTTAATTTTCTGTGTCTTGTATTGTGTCAGTTCTAAGATATTTTTCTCTAATTCAAAAGCTGAGACCTTTCAGTTTCCCCCATCTATATGGTATGTTATGACGCTTTAGGTGGGTTGTTAGGCATCTGTAAACTTTTATCTTGCACAATATTCTCAGAAGTATGTCTTTGTAAATGTAAAGTTTCTCATTATCAATTAAAAGATTTACATCTAGCTTTTTCTGAATTAAATCTTCCCTGGTCTTCTTTATTGTGAAGTACACCACAATATCTTGAGGCAGATTCTTTTCTCTCGCAATCCTCAATTCTATTCTAAAAGCTTTGTCAATCTCCCATTCCATTCTTTCGTGTGCTAAATTCAAAAAATTGGCTAAAGCTGGGATTATTCATTCATATAAATTTCCTTCCTTACTGTCTGTCAGGCCTCTTATTTTCAAACAGTTTTCTTTTAGTTTTAAATCTGATAAAGCTCTTTCAACAAGATCTTTCTTGTTGCTGACGTAAGTCATCAACTCTTTCTTCCACATTCTCTATTTTGATATCTAAAAGTTGTTACTCAGTTTGTTGCAGTCTTCAAATCTTCTTGCAACCCTTCCAAAGTAGTTTTAATTCCATTCAATTCTGCTCTACATAGGGCTACCCATGTGCTTAGTCCGGAAACTTCAATTAGTTCAGAATATGGCAGCCAGGTTGGTCACCGGAAGTTCTAAAACTGACCACATAACACCAATTCTGAAGTCTTTACATCGGCTGCCTATTAGTTTCCGGGCACAGTACAAGGTGTTGGTTCTTACCTTTAAAGCCCTTCATGGCTTGGGGCCAGTCCACCTGCGGGATCGCCTTCTCCCATATAATCCGCCCCACGCATTAAGGTCCTCTGGGAGGAACTTACTGCAGCCAGTCAGAACTAGGTTGGCTGCGGTTACCCAGAGGACCTTCTCTTCTATCACTCCCAAGTTATGGAATGGCCTGCCGGAAGAGGCCCGGCATATTACCAGTCTTGACTGCTTTAAAAAAGCAGTCAAGACTGTTCTCTTCCGACAGGCCTTCCCAGACTAGTACTCCACCACCTCCCACCAACTGTCTTCTTGTTCTTAATAGTTAATGTGTTTTAGGGAGGTTTAGATGGGTTGGTGGGTGGGGAGGATGGGTTATGTTTTAATTGCTTTTAATGTGTTTGATGTACTGTTGTAGTACCGCCTTGATCCGTTGGGAGAGGCGGGATATAAATAATAATAATAATAATTTTAAAATCTTGTTTAATTTCAGTTCTAAGCTCCTTCTTTTCCTGCGTCATCTCCATTTTTATTTTTCTAATTTCCTATAGCAGAGAGAATTGATCTGGTCTGTATATTGGTTCTAAAGATGGTTTTCTTTGAGATGAAGAGAAAGTGGCCAACTTTGTTGCTTTGTCAGTAGTTCATCTCCATATAGTTTCAAGTAAGATTTCAAAGATTTTTTAAGTCAACTTCTTTTTACAAATTCATATAAATATATACAGCTATGAATGTCTAGGAATTCAAAATTACCTAGTAAGTGTAGTCACGTGTGATAACTGAAGCCCCTGTCAGAGCTGCTGATGACGAGCAGCAGCTGTTGGTCCCTGTTGCTCAGGGTAGAGATGACGAGCAGCAGCTGTTGATCCCTGTGGCTCTGGCTGGAGATGAGTCCTGCAGCTCAAGAGCTCCCCCTGCTGCCATGGACCAAGCAGGCTCAGACGTTCCTCTGCCTGCTCCTTTCGGGCAACAGGGATCCGATTCTGAAGATGCCTTGGAGCCTGTACCAATCAGCCCACAAACAAGGCGGATACTCAGGAGAGCTGAGCAAAGGGAGGCTTCTTTGATTAAGTTCAAGAAGCAGTGACTAGCCACACCTGTGTCTTGGGCTATATAACTGCCTGCCAGGAAGCTTTCCTTTGCTTGTGGCAAATTTCTTTCAAGCCCTCCTCTTGCCTGTTCCTTGCTCCCAGCACCTGCTACCTTGACCCTTGGCTTTTGGAACTCTGACTACGGCTTTTGCTGGACGCTCTTGGTAAATGAACTCCCTTGTGTGAAGTGCTCGCTTGTCTCCTCCTGGCTGAACTTTGCTGGCTCTCACACTCCCTTCTCTGGGCTGGCTTGCCGCCCAGGTCACTGACCTTGACATCAGGTTTCCTCAAATTATTAATATAATATATTAATATGTTGTTTAAAAGTTGATGTCAGAAATAATTAATTCAAATTAAATTGATCAATATATACACACGTCAATACATGAAAGCTATATAAATGAACCAGGTCCTTCAAACAAATGCCCTTAATACAAAGTTACTTTAAATATATCTCGGAAAATAGTAATCAACTGATATAATTAAACCTATAATTATCAAAGCAATCAATTAAGTTCATTATCTATCAATTAGATAATATAAAATATAATATAAAAGTATAGAGACAGCTAACCAAACTGAAATTGAGATACTCTTGGGCCTCCACATTCACTAGGGTTAGGGACACAGGACTCTCACAAAAGTGAAAAATGCACAAAAAATAAAATTTGTGGGAAGGGGTCTGAGGCACGGGTGGGGAAAGTGGACATCCAGGGTCTAAACCGGGTCAAGGAAAGGAGATGATTGGCATGGTCCTGTACTTCCTCTCTGTTGCCCATCTCCTTCCTTGTGTGTGTGTGGGGCAGGGGTACAGGGTCTGTGGTGCTGAGAAGTTGGGCAGAGAGCCATCCTTAGCTGGCCAGGCAGAGACTGGTAGAGGAAGAGGAGGACCAGAGGTGGGTTTTTAAAGGGTTATGCGGCCTGATTGGAGCCACCAAGAGGGAAGGTTCTCCCCAAAAATAAGTACCTGAGGTAGGAGGGCAAGGGTTGGAGGAACTCACAAATGATCAAATCCATGAATGTCAAATTCGCAAATGTGGAGGGCTGACTGTATTAATAATTGATAATCAAATTGTCTTATAAAGATTTTCAATCTTGTTTGCTTATTATAACAATAAATCCAAAGAGTGAAATAAAGGAAAAAAACTTAAAAAAAAAGATCACGCAGAAAATGTATATCTTCTATAAACTCTAATCAATGAAATATTAATTAATATAAATTAAATTAAATGTGAAGTATGAAATATTTCAAGCATAGAATGACAATTTCTCAAAAGACTCCCTGTAGAAAAAATTACACATCATTCAAATTTGATATGTTCCTCCTGTCATTCCTTTTCGTCTCCAAGTTAATAATTGCAGCCAGTGTTCATAGTCTCTGAAACAACGATCTCTCTTTCATTATCATTGCCTCAACATCAGCTTCACCTTGCCATTTAACACCACATTCTTAAATCAACCATACTGACCCGTCCAGATATTTCAAAGTGCATGGTGTGAAGAGAAGCAGAAAAAAGAAACTGCAGGAATGTCAGTCTACTTAAATCTCGACCTGGTGAAGAACAACAGAGTCACTCCTAAATAGATGGCTAGAACATGGAAAGAAGCAAAAATAGTTCAAAAAAGAGAAAATCTCACAGTAGAAAGTTGAATTCAGGCAAGAAGCGAATCTGAATCAGCCTCTTAAATCAGTTTTGCCCATCACTTCAGTCCTCGACGTGCTGAAAAGCCATTGCCATGAGAACCTTCCTTTCCCCCATGTCTGTTGCAACTTAATTTCTTTATGTGCAATTCCCCACTATAGTCTATTTTCAGTCATCAATCGTAATTGAGGAGAATGCATATCAAATTTATATTAGTATCAGATAGTAGAAAAATCAGGAGAGGATTAACCAATTAACAAAACCATGGTCTTGTCTAAAAAATTATCTAATAACAAGTTCCAGATATGTTGTCATTAACACAATCCTTAACAAAGTCAAAGAGTGTAAAAGTCTGGACTCTTACCACACTTACAGATGTGATGGCTAGAACTTGCAAGCAGGTATGAAAAAAGGCAGACAATTAAGTGAAATCCACCTTGTTCAGGTTTTTCTTTTTTAAAAGGTCTGCAGGCAGTGCTAAGGCTGCTTCAGGCACAGTCTGATGGCAATGGCTGTTACGATCTCATCTGCTCCATCCGCTCCCAGCCATTGGAGATTTCCTCACCCCAGATGGAAGCCAGGGAGGAGACAATAGATCTCCAGAAACCCGCTTATTTCCCCAATACCAAAGAGGAAACCAGTTGATTCAAAGACAATCCGAATCTACTCCTGCCATCAGAGAGAGAGGTCTCCCCTCAGAGTAACAAGGAGATCCTCGGTACAGCACCATGGGCAGAATGGAAGTCTTAATGTCAGGATTTAATTTTATTGAATTAAGTGAGAATTACTTCTGAATAAATATGCCGAGCTCCTAATGTTGCCAGAGTGAAAATTGCACCTTTAGTGGTTGTATAGAAGAGGCAATATTAGGAGGTGTTGCCTGTATGACAAGCAAGACTTAGTGAAAATCTCTCTTCTACACTATTGTTAAAGGTACCAGAGTCCTCTTCGTTTCACTGGCAAGGCAATCAGCTCCTGCTGTTATTATACTACCAACTTTATGCATAATTACTCAGAAGTCCTACTATGTTCAGTGAGCTATTATTGTTGTGTGTCTTCAGGTCATTTCTTTTTTTTAATATAATTTTATTATAGTTCACCATATAAAACATACATTTCTCACTGTACATTTACCGAATTGTTACAGTTATCCTCTACTCCCCTCTGGATTACATAAATTGTTATATCATTGACATACTATCATTAATCATCGCAACAAATTTATCACAATACCAAGATAGTTCCTGCATTTCAACCCAACTTTACATGTTCCATGATATTTCTCTGATTTTCTCCCTCTTGCTATCATATTATCATGAATTAAGAATTATTTCCTGTCAAAACCCCATCCATATCCAGCACAATTTGCCATTCTTTATTGATCTCATCATCTGATTTTCCTTTCAGTCTCGGAGAGACTATATCTGCATTCCGATTTTCAATAAAAGTTGCCCACCATTGCTCTATTGTGGGTATTTGTTCAGTTTTCCATAACCTCGCATATTCAATACGAGCTGTCATAATCATATATAGTAATATTCTCCAATATTTCTTTATGCCAGTTCCATCTATCATATATGTCATATTTAACAGATACAGTTCAGGTATCTTATCCAGTTGAACTCTTAATATTGTACATATCATATTATGAATATCATTCCAGTACTTTTTAGCCTTAGGACGTGACCACCACATATTAAATAGTGTGCCAACATTCTCCTGACACTTCCAACATTGCCCTGTTCCCATGTTATATATTTTCTTTATTTTTTCTGGTGTCATGTACCATCTATGAAAAAGCTTAAAATAGTTCTTTTAGGTTCTGAGCTGCGGTAAATTTCTGTGTCTGTTGCCAACTCTGTTCCCAGTACGCTAACTGAATTGGATGTCCAACATTTTGAGCCCACAATATCATTGCCGATTTAACTGTTCCCTCTTCCCTTTCTTGATGTAAAATCTCTTGATATAAGTGTGCTAGTAAACGAGGCAGGTTTTGAGACAATAGCTTCAATAATCCTCCTTGCTCCTTTTGTTCTATTCCATAAGTTTTGACGTCCATCTGAAATCTCTCAGTTAGTTGTCTGTAAGGAAACCAATTTAATTTTATTCCTTCTGCTTCCAATTTTTCTCTTGATTTTATTTTAAAAACATTCAAGTTTGTCTTTTCCAATATGTCATCATAACACAGCCACTTGTCTGATTCAGTCCATCTTCCAAAGAAAGCTTCTTAAGGAGAAACCCACATAAGTAGCTGTCTAATGTTCTTATTCTTGTAATCAGTCCATATTTTAAATAATGATTTTCTTATATAGTGATGCACAAAATCTTTGTCCACCGCCGCTTTCCTGTAAAACATGTAGGCATGCCAACCCATCCTTAAGTCAGCTCCCTCAAGTGCCAGCATTCTCACATCTTGAAGATTCATCCAGTCTTTTATCCAAATGAATGCCGCTGCCTTGTAATATATCTGTAAGTCAGGTAAGCCCAACCCTCCTCTTTCTGCTATATCTGTCATAATGTTCCATTTTATTCTAGGCTTTTTTCCTTGCCGTATAAATTTGGTTAAGTCTCTTTTCCATTGTATGAATGGCTTGGTGTTGGTAATAATAGGAAGATTTTGAAAAAGACAATTCATTTTGGGAAGTACATTCATTTTTATGACAGCCACTCTGCCCATCATAGATAGTCGCATTTGAGTCCATTTCTCCAGATCCTTTTTCCATTTTCTTTCATAATTATTCTGAAATAGTGCATTATTTCTTTTTGTGATCCAGACACCCAGATATTTTGCTTCCTGTCCTTTATTAAAACCTGTTAAATCTGTAAGTTTCCTTCTCTACTTTTTCCCTCATATTTTTTGCTATAAACACAGTTTTTTCATTATTGATCTTGAATCCTGAGTATTTCCCGTATTCTTGAAATATATCCATCAGCCTTTGAATACTACTGAAAGGGTCATCAAGAAACAACTCATCAGCGAATGCTTTATACTGATATTTCTTTATCTGCACTCCTCTTATTGCTTTTTCTTCCCTTATAGCATTATTAAGCATTTCCATTGTCATAATGAATAATAACGGAGATAAGGGACAACCTTGTCTTGTTCCTCTGTGGAGTTCAATCTGTTTTGTTCTCTCTCCATTAATAATCACTCTTGCCTGTTGCTGGCTATATATTGCTTCAGTCCAAGAAATAAATTTATCTCCAGCTTGAGCCTGTTTAATGATCATCTTCATAACCTTCAGGTCATTTCCAACAACCCTAAGGTGAACTATCACAAGGTATTCTTTATTTATCGGGGGGGGGGTGCCATTGCCTTCCCTTGAGCTTGAGAGGCTGTGACTTGCCCAGGGTCACTCAGTGGGCAGGGAGTCAAACCCTGGGGTCCATTCCATCTTTTGGAATTCTGTGATTGACAGGTTTTTTTGGGGGGGGGTTGCTTTAGAATTCTCAGCTAGAATGCTTTAGTGTCTCACCAAACTACCAGTCCTAGGATTCTGTTACCCCAAATGTGGGTGACTCAGGGATCCAACCATGATGCCAGTGCCTCCATGTGATGATGGATAATTGATTAGCTCAATTAGGAGGCCTGTGAGAGAGGGATCAGCTAACAAGAGCTTTCCACCAATGTTTACAGGGTCCTTGCAGGAAAGAACCAGCCAGTTTTATTGAGGGGAATTGACTCACCCATGCACACAAGATACAAATAGTCACACATTCACACAAGAGCTAACTAAAGGAGAGGGGAGGAAAGTTTAAGATAGATTTCATGGTAAAATGGGCAATATTTACAAATCCAGAAGAGTAGTGAAGAAGTAACAATGTGGCTTAGACTTATGTCTAAGACAGACCAAATTAGGATTCAGAGCAACATAGTGGTCCAGTATTTTGGGTACATCGTTTGACTGCTCAAAACAAAAGGTTTTTATACTCCATTTCGCTCCCTGAAGGAGTGTGAGTTAATTGCTTTCTGGCAGAGTAAATAAGAGGCCTGGAATTGTCTGATTGTTTCAGTGTCTTGGTTGGGTAAGGTGACTGGGGAAGGTTTTGGTAGGAAATATGTTTAGCAGGGGTGCTTGCCTGCTGCATCTGGGCTTGATTATTGTTTTCTGTGGGCAGCTGAGAGGATTATCTTAGAGCCATTAAATCAGGCTTTCCCAGCTAATCCACAGTGAATTTATGACTTGGCCATGCTGAGGTTACCTCTGACCTACTCTTGCACACCTTCCCAGCCAGAGTCCCTCCTCCACATGGCCTTTCAGCCATAAGTGTATATAACTTGATTTCATGCCAATTAATATTTGCCAATTAAACCGTATCAAAATATGGGGGTGTAACAGCTGCTATGAGTTCTTAAGGATGGAATCATGGCAGTTAGATGGAATGATTGTGCTACAGTTGTGCTCTATTTACATGGAATGGTCTCCTGAAGTTCTAGTCCAAGACTCAAATTACTACACCATGCTGACTCTCTGCTTCTCCCCCCATAAATGCACCTCAAAATGTAGGCTTTCATCCTGACTTACACTTACAGCACAATCCCAACCATGTGTATTCAGAATTATATCTTATTCAATGGAATTTACTGTCTTGTTATTATTCAGCTATACCTGGGTGTGCTCTTATACTTAATTTATATTACTCTTAGTTTATATTTCAGAGTGGATGTATTTAAAATAGAGACTCAGAAATTCAGTGTAGAACATATGTTATCAACAGGTCTCCTGAGCACTTAAGACAATATTTTAAATACTCAGAACAATTCATGCTGTGTTTAGTATTTGAGCCTGTGTCAATACATGGCATGGGTGAACAAAGGGTTGCCTTGAGATCTCATGCGGCCCTCCAAGGCGGTTTTTGTGGCGCTCAGCATCACTAGGCTTCCTAGACTTACTTCTGGATCCGCAAAGGATGAATTAAACAGCCTGTGAGAGTGGGAAATCACTTTTTAAATAGGTTGTAGTATTTGGCACCTGCACTACTTACCACCAAAAAACAAAACAAAAACAACCCCTGTTTTCTCAAACCAGAAATAACCACTTCAATTTTTTCTTTTGGAGGCATTTTTGGGAACCATATGGATCCTAAAGGTCCCTGAATCCACTGCACTTACTCACCTACAGCATTTCCTGGTGAAAGTGTTATATTCATCCAGCAAAATACGGGGAAACTTGAAATGGGAATCTGACCTCAGAGCTGCATACTATTAACCCTCGATTTAAAGGCCCAGATCACGGCTCCACAACACACGGTGCGAATCTGATCTTTTGTTTCTAATGCCTGTGACAGACATGTGGTCGCTGCCCTTGTTTGCGCTTTACAGTGAGTTTCACGGCACTTGAGGTAACTGAAAGCAGTAGCAGTGAAACGCATCCCAGGGGCTGCTCTCTCTCTCCCAGCGCAGAAATGCCGCCAGCTCGAAAAACTGCACGGCAGAAGTTCGAGGGCGGAAGGGAAACATCTCAGGCCCATTGTGTGTAGAAATCCGCCTATGTTATTTCTCTTTATGGGATTATTTGTAGGCCGCTTTTCGGCCAAGTTCTCGCTCTTTCACCCAGACCGTTGAAGTCAAAAAAATCATTATCGGCTCTGTAAAATATAAATAAACCGGGGGCCGAGGCACATGGCAGAAGTCCTGAGTTCGGATGAATGAATCTGCAATTAAGTAACGAAGATATTATTTAAATATTTGTCTATTGCACTCCCGGAGGATGACAAGAAGCAAAGACGGCCAACCTCCTGTGGGCGTCGTCGTTCAGATTATACGTCAGACGCCCACCTCGCTCTCCCGGCCTGCGCGCAGTGCCTTGTGGGAAGCACAGTCCCAGAGCGCCGCCGCGGTGCTTTGTGGGGCGGGTAGTTCCGTTTCCTGTGGCGCTGTTGCGGAGGGCAAGTTTCCTGCGGCGGCGGGGGCGGCGGCGGCGGCAGAGGAACCGCCTCGTTCTTGGACGAGGCACCGGGAGGCCTTGTGGGATCTGTAGTCCCGACGGCCGCGGGCCCGCGGGGGGAAAGGCGGAGGAGGCGGAGGCGGCAGGCGGCACAGCGCGCACACACCATGCCCGGGTTCACGTGCTGCGTGCCCGGCTGCTACAACAACTCTCACCGGGACAAGGCGCTCCACTTCTACACCTTCCCGAAGGACGCGGAGCTGCGCCGCCTCTGGCTGAAGAATGTGTCCCGGGCCGGCGTCAGCGGCTGCTTCAGCACTTTCCAGCCCACCACGGGCCACCGCGTCTGCTCCGAGCACTTCCCCGGCGGCCGCAAGTCCTACCTGGTGCGAGTGCCCACCATCTTCCCGTTGCGGGGCGTCAATGAGCGCAAGGGCTCCCGCGGGGGCCGCCGCGCCCGCCACACCCCCGCCACGACCCCCGCGGCGGCGGCGGCGGCGGCGGCGGCGGCTCAAGCCGCGGTCCTGCTCACTTTGCAGGAGGGCGGGGCGGCCGAGGCGGCGCAGGCCCTCCGGGCCGGGATCGGGGGAGGCGGCGGCGGCGGCATTGGAACGGGAGGCATCGGGGGGGCCGCCTCCGGCGAGGATGTCAAGCCTATTGACCTGACGGTGCAGCTGGAGCTGGGGGGCCCGGCGGCGGCGGCGGCGGCGGCGGCCATGGTTGGGGGCCCGGTCAGCCTGGCGTTCTTGGCACAGAATGGGCCGATGGTGGACAGCCCGCCAGACCACTCCTACTCCCTCTCCTCCGGCACCACTTCGGAGGAGCTGCTGCGCAAGCTGAACGAGCAGCGGGACATCATCGCCCTCCTGGAGGTGAAGATGAAGGAGATGAAAGGCAGCATCCGCCGCCTCCGCCTGGCCGAGGCCCAGCTCCGCGAGGAGATCCGAGAGAAAGACCGCCTGCTCCACGCCGCCAGCATGGCCGGGGCCACTCGCAAGCGTCATGGCCTCTGAAACCAGCCCACCCGCCCCCTCTGGTTGGAGTCCTGCCCGTTCGGTTGCTTCTCTTGTGCCGGGCAGGGGACCAAGGGCACGTGGACCCCACTGGGAACTGCTTACCTACCGTGGCATCCGTGGAAACCCAAACAAGAAGAAGACTTGGGGGTTGGGGTAGTAGGGAGAGCTGGTGCTCTAGGACTGGGTGTAGCATTGTTGCCCAACCTGAAATTCCGACCCCTTGGGGTCAGATCTACGCCTCGACAAGCAGAATGCCAGTTTATAGCTACTGGCTGACTTCTTCCTCTCATGTCAGGAAGCCCAGGCTGTTGTGTTAGCCAACAGACACATACCTGGATTTAAATACTCATCTTTTACATGTATGCCTGTGAAAACAACCCACCAAGACTTGGCTAAAATGTTTTTAGATAGACAGTCTGAGTTATTGTTTGACAGCTGACTCTGTACTCCCTCTATTATGTACTATTAAAAGTGTGGTGGCAGATAGCAGCTGCTGTGGTATTCTCCGTCAGGCTGATGCTATTGAAACTCATCCATCTTTAGCATCACTGAGGAAATGATTCTTGTGAAGCTGGATATTTCCCCTGTGTGCATGTAGGATTATCAGCTGCTGCCATCAGCAGTTAAATTACACTCAGTACAAAGCAAATTTTGAGGAAAAGATGGGTTACTTTTTAGAAAAGCACACTTGGGCTCTGAAGCATTTACTCTGGTATAGTTTGAATCCTAATTGTATCCACAGCATTGTACAAGGATTATTTTGCGGTCAATGTCTTGTTGATAGCACCTTAGAAAATGTAGTCAGTTCATTTTCTTCATCCTTCCTTATAAAAGACAAGGGGAAAAATGGAAATTGTGGCTTTTTCTTCTGTCTTACCCAAACCGCACAAAAATTACTGATGGAGATTACTCCAAAATTACTCTACCATTTCTGATGTCCAGATTATTAACAGTTAGACGACAACAGGCACATGCAGCCTACGTCCCTATACTGCGGTTGTAGTTACTGTTTTGCCTTTCCCAGACTGATAAGGATTATTGTGGCTGTGCCATAGTTGGATGGCTCCTGCCCTTCAACAGTTGCTTCTTGTGTGACTTTTGATAATACTTCATTTTGCTTGATTTATACCAATGCTGTGCAGCATATTTCATTTCAACATAAGTTGCAGTGTCCTCTGGTTAACATGAAAGGAATGAGATTAATTTGACTGCATGGATTTTCTATACTTCTGAGTAAGTTAGCACAGCTAGCAGTCTCTGATGTTTGGAAAACTTTAATGGCACAAGTGTGGGCTGACAATAGAGTTTGCAGGAGATAGTAGTACTCTTCAGTTTCAAACAGATATATGTTCAACTTGCATGGATGAAAATGAAAGGAGCCGGTCCTACAGTCTGATTCACTTTGGTCAGAAATTGATGGTTGTTACTACATGTGTAGACCTAAACAGATGCTTCTGTTTAATACTTTTAGGGCATTTGATAAGAGTTCATTCACACAAGAGCCCACCACAGTGTGTGCTCTGCACCACTTTTTACAGAATCCCAAGACTCCCTTGACTAAGAGAAAGGGTAAATTAGAACAACTTCTCAGGTCTTTCTGCTTTAACTGAAAATCAGACTTGTATAAAGGAAAATTGGCTCATCTGTTTTGATGGACTTGCATTTCTAAGTGTACCTTTAGTTGGAACTGTTGTGACTTGCAGGGATTGTCGGAATAGTAATCTGTCCAGTTCTTTATTATTTTGATTACAGCATTTTTATATTTTATGTAATCTGAAACAAAAACACAAGCATGTTGCTTACATATATTATAGAGCAATGAAAATGAAGAAGAAAAAAGAGTGAGTGATTATCTAAATTAAAAAGCTAGAAATACACCATATAGAAAATGTACGTCTTACATGGCCCTTGTTCTTCTTTAATGTGTATAGATGAGAAGAACTGTAAATGTCTTTCCATACTCCAGAGCTTGTGTAATTGATGGTGCAGTTTATTGGGAAATATAGCAGCAGAATGTAAACCTTAATCTTGTTGGATTTTGTGGATGCCCTTCATTAGGTATTGGGAATTGATCTATTCTTTGAACAAGATAGTAGACTGTATCCAGTTATTTGAGTAGAATTTGCGAGAATATTGAGCATTATATCCTTTTGTTTTTGGAATTAATTTGTAACTTCTTTTCTGTTTTTTGTCTTGTGCTTCTTAGATAGAGGACTAAAATGCAGGCACATTTGCTATAGTGTGCCCTTAGGTCACACATTTTTCATTTTGCTCTGTGTGCATCTGTTGAAACATGAGAGGCACACTGGCTTTCTATCTTTGTAAATAAGACTGCATTCTACCTGGATGAAAGTGTTTCAAGTGTGTTGTGACAGTTGTGGTACTTTTCTACCATCATTATGCACTAAAGTATGTTCAGTTGATTGGATTGCAGGACTGGTTATCTGTTGGACTGTTCTATTTTCCTGGTTATCCTGAGGTGCTAACAAACGTGCTTAATTTGAATAAAGTCTATTTTGTTTTGTTATGCTCTAGTGTGTAGTTCATCCATGATGAGTAACATCTCTTCATATATTTTTTCTTCCTTCTTACAGTCTGTATGTACCTTGAACAAAATATATTTTGTGCTTTTTTTCCCCTCTAGCTCTCCTGGGTAAGAGATCTTTGTATGTAAAATATACTTCTCAAGAAGATGTATGATTACAATGGATGCTTTGATCTTTTTTATCTCCAATGGAGAATGGCATACAGTAGTCTTTTGCTCATCACACAAAATTCTTAGTGTCAGTTCATTATCACCTTTCTAATATGAATCTGATGTCCAGTAGCTTGTGAATGTTTTTTTCCTAAGTACAAAGTAAACATAAATCTTCTTACCTTAGTTGTTTCTTCTAATGAGTTACCAGCTATAGTTATCTTTTTGACATTTGTCTTGAGAATGCAGATAATTTTCTGTGAATTGTACTTCTGTACTGTTTTGATGAACGCATATTCTCTAGAGAGAGCCACTAAGGTGTAGTGGTTTGAGTGTTGGACAGCGACCTTGGAGACCAAGGTTTGATTCCCTGCTCCGCCATGGAAATTCATTGGGTGACCTTGGGTGCATCACACATGCTCATCCTTAGAAAACCCTTTGATAGTTTTACCTTAGTGCTGCCATAAGTTGGAAAGGACTTGAAGGCACACAACAACAAATATTCTGTAAGAGAGCCAGTGTGTGGTGTGGTTTGAGCTTTGGACTGCAACTCTGGAGACCAGGATGTGAATCTCCACTCAGCCATGGAACCCCACCCCTTCTGAACAAATCTTGCTAAGAAAACCCTATGATAGGGTCACCATAAGTCAGAAATGACTCAAAGGCACACAACAACAATATTCTCTAAGGCTTCCATCCTCATATAACATAGCTATGCAGATTGTGCAGCCTGTTCCTGGATAGGTATTTGTCCTGTTTAGACACTGCTAGTAACAAGGGTCACAGGTCTTTGGCTTGAAGAATCAAGTAGACCTTGTTGAATCTAAGCAGTTGTGGATCTGGTCGCTTGGTGGTTGAAGGGGAGACCACTTGAAACTATATGTATATTTCCTTGAATTCCACAGTGTAGCAAAGTTGGAATGTAAGTCTAATAGACTTAACAGACTCCTCCATTTATTTACTAAAAGAACTCACAAAGCCCATAGGCGAGCAACTAAGACTGCAACCCTAGGTATCAATATTTGGAAGAAAATCTAATAGCCACATGTCGAATGTACATGTGCATTGTGTGGGTATAATTGCAGCTGATGCACCTTCAGCCATATATATGGAGGCAGATTCTGATAACTCACCTTATCTCTATATGTATGTATATGTGTGTGTGTGTGTATATATATATATATACACACACACACACACTATATATACACAGAGGACGGATTCTGATAACTTGCTTTTTCTCTGCTCCTGTGAAGCTTTATTTAAAAAAAAAAAATTAAATCCTTATTTTGAGACAACAAAGGGAAGAAATTGCTCTTTTTTTAAAGCACAGGAGTAAGTCCACTCTAGGGGTCTTAGCACGTTCGGCCACCTTATACTACGTAGCGCCAGCCCGCTGTTGCCTGTTCTTCAAGCTCTTCGGAGTCGCAGAGGGAGCTCCTCCCATCATTTGCCAGCTACCTGATGGTCCTTTGGAAGAGGGGCTGTTGCTGCTGGGACCCTACAAATCGTGCGCTTTCCTGTCAGTCTCTGGCTGGCCTGGAGATGGCGGAATCCCAGAAGGGTCTGTCCGTAAACCTCTCGAATTGTTTCCATTCCGCAACGGCCATCACGGAATTGATTTGGTACCCTAAAGGCCAACGCCCTCTTTCTTTGGATGGGCAAGGTACCAAAAACTCCCACAATGCTTCGCGGCCGGCTCGCACCTCGAAGCGGAGGCCTCGGCGCCGAGGTGCCTGCTGGGAGCTGTAGTGCGCCCACTTTCCCCTGCGGATGCCGAAGTGGACGAATCTCGCCTCCCCGTCAGAGCTGGTCTACGCGCATGCGCGCCAGCCATGGGGCGTGGCCGGAAGAGGCGGGCAGGGCGGGCGACGCGAGGAGAGAGGGAGCGGTCAGTGGGCTCGGGCCGCGCTCTGTGCCACCGCTGCCGCCATTAGACAAGTTGGAGCAGCGAGGTGGGTGCTGCCGCGCGGGTGGGGTCGGGGCCGTCGGGAGCGCCAAGGCGGCGGGGCGGCGGCGCTTCCTCTGCGGCAACCGGGGCGCTGGGCCGGGGCCTGCTGGTCGGGGGGGCGCCTGGGCGCCGGCTTTCTCCCCCTCGCTCTCCTCAGAGCGGGGAAGGGCGGGGGCGAGGGTGTGGCGTCGTTCGTCCTCCCCGCCGGGGGTTCATATGGGAGCCTCCCCGCCGTTGGGAGCCGCAGTAATTCCACGCGAGCGGCCGCGTGTGGTGGATGCGCGGTCCTCTTTCTGCGCTTGGGTGGGTTGTGCTCGTCCACGTGCTCGTCGGCTCTTCCCGCCGGCGCGCGAAGGGTTCGGCTTTGAAAATTTCTGGTCTTGGGCGAAAAAGCTTTCCCTCTGTGTGTGTTTTGGTTTGTTTGTTTGTCCGTTTGCCTGTAAGAGCGGAGGCCGGTGTTTAAATCTGCCTGTGAGCGTCCAGGAGGGGACCCTGGAAGTGCTCGCAAGAGTCTGGCTTTAACATTTGCTTGCCTGGGCTTTCTCGGCCCGCTTTCCTGTGAAGTCTAGTGAGCGTTGCCCGCTGCACAGTTAGAGTATTTTGACGGTCGCTTCCGAAAAGCCGCGAGGACTGTCTCAAAAAGTCCAGAAGCATTTTCTTTTCAGGCTTTTTGTACGTGAGTGGGAACTAAGCAGCAGCCTTGGTAATGCTTTCTGAAGCTTTTCCCTCCAGTTGATCTCACGTCAAAGTAAACTATAAATAGTGTCTGGGTTATTAAATTTTCCCACAGAGAGGAGATATAAATTGGGGATAATTGTGTGTATCTTGTCTTAAACTCAACTAATGCATTTTTGAAAGTATTACTAAGATGGGAAGCTGTCTCAGTTTAGGGAGGGGCATTTGAGATTCTCGGCCAGAGAGCTCTTTGGCCTCAGTAAACTACAAACCCCAGAATTCCACAAGATATTGGAAGTGGAATAATAGCACTATAACAGTGTAGTGCAGAAAGGCCCTCAGTTGATGTAGGCACAATGCTGTGACAGTAACGTACATGCCTTCAATGGTCTTCGTTTGTCTTAATTATGCAGATCTTGTGCGTTCTGTTTTACTTGTGTGGATAAATATTCTGGGATGATGTTGTGATATCCGTACAGTAATTTATTGTGGAGGGAACTTTTAAAGATGCTGCCTTGTTTCATGTTTTCATGACTCCTCATCAACTGCAATGGTCTTTTCCATATTTTTGAACACTATAATGTAATCTGTTGGAAAATTTCAGAAAAAAGTCCCAAAAAAGAATATCTCTTATAACCTCTTAGATAAAGATAAAGCCAATGCAATTCTCGGCTGCATCGATAGGAGCATGGTGTCTAGATCGAGGGAGGTACTGGTACCACTCTACTCTGCTTTGGTTAGACCTCATCTTGAATACTGTGTCCAGTTCTGGGCACCCCAATTCAAGAAGGATGTTGACAAGCTGGAGCAAGTCCAGAGGAGGGCGACCAAAATGGTGAGAGGCCTGGAAGCCATGAAGCCCTATGGGGATAGACTTAGAGAGCTGGGTATGTTTAGTCTGCAGAAGAGGAGGTTAAGAGGGGACATGATAGCCATGTTTCAATACTTGAAGGGATGCCACGTAGAGGAAGGAGGGGGCTTGTTTTCTGCTGCTCCAGAGACCAGGACAAGGAGCAATGGATTCAAGCTGCAGGAAAGGAGATTCCACCTGAACCTCAGGAAGAACTTCCTGACAGTCAGGGCTGTCCGGCAGTGGAATCTGCTGCCTCGGAGTGTAGTGGAGGCTCCTTCCTTGGAGGTTTTTAAGCAGAGGCTTGATGGCCATCTGTCGGGAGTGCTTTGAGGGTGTTCCTGCATGGCAGGGGGTTGGACTGGATGGCCCCTGTGTGGTCTCTTCCAACTCTGAATTTCTATGATTCTGTGTTTCTATAAACAATCCAAACTTGCCTTCGTGGCTTGATTTCAGTATGGAAGGACGTTATTTTTGCCTGCTTTTGGAAAAAAATGGGAAGGATTGAGATTTTCTCCTAAGTATTGTTATTTTAAAAAGAACATCCACTTATCTGTGGTAAACACAAACCCCCTGCAGAACAGGTACTGAAGTATTCTGAAGCTTGATTCTTCTTCCTCTGTTCCTTTAAATTGATATCTTGTCTTTATTATCCAAGATGGCTAGCTTTTGTCTTTAGTTATCGAATACAGCAGTAATAAAAAGACTCCAGTTAAAACTCTAGATACTAAAAAACATAATTTTAAAAAATCAGCTTGATAGAGCAAAAACTGGTATGTAAACATTTTCCCAAAGGAAGAGGGCACAATGCAGGAAATTAAGTGGTTCTTCTTGGGAAGGGAATTTCAAAGCTTGGGTGGAGTTGATGAAAAAGGCCTCTCTGGAAGATTTCAAGACTTGGGCGAGCTCGTACAAAAGGGGGTGTCTCGCCTTCAGGTGCCACAGTCTCATTTCCACCAAGCCACCAAATCATGATTATAACTAGACCGTGGACTGGTTTTGTGGCAACAAAAGGCGACTTGTGTCAAAGCCTAGATCTTGAACCAAATTCTAAGAAAATGCCTTAACAGTACAGATCTATGATGTGGAAGCTTGCTCTTCCCATATTGGTTCAAGCATACCATATATGCCAGCATGTTAGACGCACCGGCATATAAGACGCACCCCACTTTTCAAGGGTATTTTTCAGGAAAAAGTTTTTTTAGTTCTCTGGTGAGGAAAATGCACAGGAAAGGAGGGGAAGGAAAAGCATGCTGCACCAGGAGAGGAGGAGAAGGAAAAGCATGCTGCACCACCACCCCTCTCTTCCTGTTTGCTTGGGCAGAAACTCCTGGCACGAGTCAAAATGCACAAGAGAGGAGAGGAAGATAAGAAGAAACTATAGAAACATCTATCTATGTTGCTATAGATCAAGGCTTCCACTACCCTCTCCCTTCTTGTTTTGCCTGGGTGGGGAGAACGTCTTTCACTCCCCTTCCCTTCCCTATGTTTTTAGTGTTACTATATTTGCTGGTGTATAAGACGCACTCCATTTTCAGAGGGTATTTTTAAGGAAAAAAGTGTGTCATATACACTAGCAAATATGGTATATTAACCTTGAATGCGAATGTGTGCATGAAATTAAACATGGCTGGAGTGCCAGACATTGTGGAACACACATGAAGAACTAAAAAGAGAAAGGGCTCTTATTTGGTCCATGGAGGCATAAAGGCACATAATCTGGGCAGTTCTATCTGGAGAGCAAAAGAACACACATTAGCCTAACATTTCATTATACCTGAAGTATAATGCAGTGTGTTTTTGTGTGTATTTCTGTACAGAAAAGGAAATGTCAAACCTTATTAAAACTCAGATATAAAATAAAACTGCAGAAATATTGTTTGAGAAGTGGGAATCAGAGCTTATTATATTCCTTGGTCTTGGCACATTAGGATCACCTACTAGTAATGGTAAAGGGCTTAACTCGAGCATAAAAAGCATCTGCATTGGAGAGCTTTGGTTCTGGGGAATGGTGTTAGTGAGTTAGTTTTTGGCCTAAATTTGGTGGCTCAACAGATGGCCATTTAAAAGCCAGAGTCAAAGAAGGAGACAGCAATTGATTTATAAGCTTTTATAGTTTGGTTTACTTAGAATCCTTTTCTTATGAAGAATCTTTTGGGAACATGTAAGGCATCTAACATAGAAAGTAATATACTCTGCAAGATACTGCTGTTTTTTTAATAGCTAAAATACTTTAGAATTATTTGGCATCCCTATAATAGGGAATTAACAGATTTGATGCAGGAAAGAATACTTGTATGTATGCTTTCATTAGGTAGCCCAAGAAGGAAAGACTAACTGGAAAGAAAGCACAGTCTCTTTAAAAGGCTTATGCTTTGTGGACTGCAGCTTGCTATCTAGAGCAAGGATGGGAAATATGTGGCTCTCTGGATATACTGGACTTCAGCTACTGTCATTCTTCATTATTAGTTATACAGGGCAGGGCTGATGAGCGTTGTGTTCCAGCAACATTGGTTGAGCAATTCAGTCTTCACCTGTGTTCTACAGGACTTATTTTTCTTATTTTTCAGCCTACTAAGAGAATTTTTGCATAGGTCACATTACAAATGCCAGTTGGCTATCTTTTGATCATTTGGGATTTGGTGTTACAGAGTTACAACGACCATTGAGTTTGAAGGTTCCTCTTCCCATGCCAGTCGAACTTTGTAGTTTGAGTAACTCCATCCCTTCCCACCCTGTTTGTTCTACCACCCCTACAAACAGAATGTATAATGATTATTTCTTGTGAAACTGCATAGATTATTTGTAATCAAACTAGGTATGATATTTAGTTTAGTAGAAAATACTCTGTGTAATTTTATATGTAAAAATACTGGTTTTACGTTGTAAGGCATATGTACTGATTCTGTATTCATAGAGTATTTTGATAAAGCTGAGGATCAAATAGTTTTATGTGTGTATGAGCTGATCTTGTTGCTATTTTATAAGCCTTGCATAAATACAACAATGTTTAGCAATAAATAAATTCATCTGAAATTTGATTTACTAAATTTCAAAGCATTTGGCAAATGTTAATGGAATATGATGAAACAATGTTGATTGGTGAAGGACATAAAAAGGCTATGGTACTCGGCCTTTGGGAGACCTAAATACTCTGAAGACCCCAGATCCTGTTTGATTTTGGAAGCTAAGCAGTGTCAGCCCTAGTTAGTGCTTGGATGGGAGATTACCAATGAAATATCTGGTGCTATAGACTATATTTTAGAGCAAGGAATTGGCAGAACCACCTCTCAGTATTCTTTTCTTAAGAAAGCCCTATGAAATTAATGAGCTCATTGTAAGTTGACAGGCAACTTGGAGAAACATACACATATACACCTTTGCTTTTATGGTCCACTGAGAAAGGTTTGCATCTAACCTTGTGCAATGAAGTTCTGGAACTGTGGCTGTCTGAAGTGCCAGTGCAGCCTGGAAACAGTTCTGCAGGCAACCTCAGGAGAGAAACCCAGCCCGGTAGTGTGTGGGAGAGGCTTGTGGCTAAGAGAAAAAGTTATATAAAGTCAAGTACCTGAGAGTATTGTTATTCCTTCAGTGAGAACCTAGCAAGAAGCTAGAGAGTAGAGTCACTCAGTCAGCCAGAGATTTGGCTGTGTTGGGAGGTTTAGTTCTCAGTGGAAGCCTAGTGAGAGGTAGAAGAGTAATTGAACCTTAGTAGGATTTGGTCAGAGAGTATGACCTAGATTGTGGGTTAAGTCTTTGGCGGGAGTTTAGCCAAAGGTTTGTTGCTTTATATGAAAGTCTAAAGATATAATTGAACTGTTTTGCACAGGGAGTTACCTGCTCTAAAAAGTGCACTGAGGAAATGTATCAACTTTGATCTGCATATGAACTCAAATATCTTATTGTTATTACATTTTACAGTTTATTTTTGCAAATGCTGATTTGGTTTGAGTTGTCTATAGTACATAAAATAACACAGAAAACACACTACCATAAAATTATTAAGTGATTCTAAATAAAAATTGAAAACCATCATCTTTTTACACAAAGGTGGTGTTATAAGATGGGAAGGCAGAGGTGTGTGGTAAAGACAGGTTCCTGATCAGATTGGGAGTAGCCATACCAATCTGAGTGAGGTAAAGACCTGTCACATCCTGCTACTCTGTTAACCTTGTGGATGGGTCCTGGCTTCCTGTCGTGGTTGTAACTGTTGTTAAATACAGATGTTATTAAAATTAGAAATATCAGCCAAGGCACAAATCCCAGATTCTGTAGGCTATTTTTCAGAAGAAGGGACTGTCAAACTACCTCTGAGTATTCTTTGCCTATAAAAACCCTGTGAAATTCTTGGGTTGACAGGAGACTTGAATGCATGCATACACACAGAGTGGGAAAAATTCAGGTGTCTGTCTATATAGCTCCTAAAAAATTCATATCGGTTTCCTGAAGACTGTAATTTGAAATTGAATTCTGCTTTCTGTAAATTGTCAAATAATAGCCCTGTTCAGAATCCTTAAACTTCTTTGAAGTGACTGACTGACTACATTTCCATGGACACATGAATTCCTGATGAAAATGAACATGCAAGTCAAGCTGTATGTACTTGCAAAATATGGGAATGATGATCTATCTGCTCTGAGCTTTCTCTCATCATTTTAGCTCTCTGTTCCTTTATGCCTCAAACATATATGATTAAGAACTATCCAGTACTTCCTCCATGTGTTTCTAGAACAATTGACTATTAATCTTTTCTCTGATAATACTACTAGAATGTTTTGTTGGAAATATCTGAGGCTACTAAACATGGTCAGCTCTGGTTAGTGTTTAGATGGGAGATCATAAAAAATATCAGTGGTGTAGGCTATATCTCAAAGGAAGGACTTGGCAAAACCACCTCTAAGTATTCTTTGCCTAAGAAAACCCTGTGAAACTCATGGGGGCTCCATAGGCCGACAGACGAAGGCACGTTAACACGCACACACACTGTTCTTGTGATTAGGCGTGCCTTCTTAGGAGGTTATTCTTGGGAAATTTACTATGATCTTTAGGAGATATAGCTAGCTGTTCTGGTGATCTGTGTATTCCACAGTAAGGTAGATTTCTGTTCTCTGTCACAAAAAGACGTAGTTCCATTCCTTAGGAGCTTTGTCTGATAATTTTTATTAAGGAGGTCGCTAATATTTATATGGTTCACAACTACTCTAGCAGCAATTGTATTGGTTAAAGTGGTACCCAATGGCCATTAGCTGCCAAACTCACTGCTCCAAATCTCCCATCAGTCCATCGTGCCTTACAGAAAGTATGGAGAATCCTCCCTCCTTTGTGATTTGTTTTCTAACCTGTAAAAGTTTTTACCAAGAAAATAAAACCCAGGTTTAAATATGTTCCAAAAACGGATTCCATTGTATCACGGTAAAAGTGAAATAAACCTTTTTAAAGTTGACGTAAATGTCAAAGTGTTTGGCGATTCAAGTAGGGTTTTTTTTGTTCTAATGAACACTTTTTTTTAAAGAAAGTGTTTGTTTGAGATGTATGCTGAGCTGTAACTGAATTAGTGCTAGGTGTCAAGTTCTGATTGCAGCTAACTAGGGAGTAATCTTTTATCTTGAAAACCTTATGATGAGACAGCCCTAAATGATTGAAGAGTCCTAGAAGGTGAGCCCCCTCCCCAGAGTTATATCTATTTGCTCATAGAAAACACATTCTTCAGGCAGCTGAACAGATAGCGGTATATGTGGATGTCACTGCATGGCCATTAGAGAAATAAAAGACATACCCCAGTTAACAAAGCCTTGGATAAGGAAGCTTCTTTTCACAAAGTCTGATTTATTTTTACAAAGTTTTATCCATTCTCCATTCCACCTTTCCATTGGTCCTCTGTCTAGTTGAATTTATTTTAGCAGTATCAGCATTGGGAAGATTGTGAAGGAAGGTTGGAGGAACACAACTTTTTGGTATGGGATTCCAATAGCATGTCTCCAATAAACAATGCAATAAAACTTGGGCTGGTAAAGAATGTGATTTTATTGTAGCTGATCCTGTTGTGCGAGTTCCTGCCTAAAACAGGCAAGATAAGTGGCAGTTGCCTGTGGAAACCCTTACTTGAGCATGCATGAACAGTAACAGAAAGAAAAGCTCACTAGCTACCCCCAGTATTTTAATGAAGCATAGGTTCTGGCCACCAAAACAGAAATCAAAAAAAAAATGGAGGCTGGTAGAAGAAAAAGTCATCCCTGAATGTATTTTCGAAGATGCTTTCAAGGGTTTCTAGACAGCTTTAAATGTTTTTGTTTACTTAAGACTTACCTAATTTTATTTCATTTCACATGTGCATACTTTTAGTATTCAATAAAAATTTTGTTGAAATGTGCTAAGCTGTACTTTTTTTCTGGCGTAGGAACCTATCCTTGTTGTTTCCATATTATTTCTGCTACTGGTACCAAATTTTCTGCACAGTTTAAGAGCTAATGCCTGGGCACATTGACTTCATTAATTGTGGTATACCTGTAATTTACATAATTTGAAGAGAAAGACAGAGAAGTTTTATTCGAGAGGCCAAGAACCAATTGTGTTAGAGTATGAACTGCTAATATCAAAATTAGAATAAAGCTAAAGAATATTAATCCTAATGACAAAGTATAGTCTAAAAATTATCCCTGTTAAATTTAAAGAGCATGTAGCAATCATTAACCAAAAGAATTGTCCAAAACCAAGGACACAGGGGAGAATTCAATAAGATTCTGTCTATAGCTAAAAGGAAAGAAAAGCCTCAATGGATGATTGATGAAAGTTTTCTAAAGCTTAGGTACAGACTGGAAGCAAAAGTAAAGGTGACAAACAGGAGGAATGCAATCTCTTTAAATAATTAGAACATAGAAATAGAAGATGGCCGAAAAAAGGGGTGGGGAGAAAGAAATCTTTTCCACTAGATCTGAGACATAAGAGGGAATATAAAATGAGTAGCGATACTGAATGATCAATAAAGGAACACAGTTGGTCAGGGCAAAGTAAAAAGATGATTGAAGTAATACACAGAACTATATATATAAAAAAGAAAGAATTACCAATTCCTTCAGAGTAGAACCTTTTGATGAAGAGCCTACTATTTTAGAAAGTGCCTTCAAAGCTTTCAGGAGAAGTAACTTGTAGGAACCTAAGGCATATCAATAGAGTTGTTTCAAACTGTGATGACAGAATCCATCTAAATTTTAACAACCCCCCCCCCACAAATAGGGAAAATAATGGCAACAGTCTGAAAATGTTCAGCATACATTCTAGTGCCCAAGAAAGAGGTTACCAGGGACTATAATAACCATCACGCTATTGCACTAATTTCCCATGTGATGCTTAAGATTTTATTTAAAAAAAAGGCATTCGTCATGCATAGGGTGAGAACTGCCTATATGTCCAAACTGGATTGAGATAAGGAAGACGCATTAGAGATCATATGGCAACGTAGATTGACTAATGAAGCATGGAAAGGAATTTCAGAGTTAAAACAGATTGTAAGAAACCCTTTCACTGTGTAAATCTTGATAAATTATGGGTCTTCTCTAAAATGTGTGTGCCATAACATTTGATTGTCCTGATATACTATATACATACCTATGTTTTGGAGAAGAAGGCACTATCATGATAGAACAAAACAAAAAACAGAATGTTTTCTGATCGGCAAGAGGGCCAGACAAGGCTGTATTTTATTATCGTATCTGTTTAATTTCTATGCAGAACATATACAGAAGGCAAGATTACAGGTCTGAAAATTGGAGGAAGAAGCATCAGTAATTTAGATACACATGTGATACTACATTACTGTAGAAAATAGCAAAAACCTAGAATGTGTTCTCAGGTTTAAAAAATAGCATTGTGATTTTTACTTTTATTTGTGTTTTTCCACTTTCATGGGGGTCTTGTGCTACTAACCCCCACAAAAGTGGAGGGTTCACTGTAATCAGAATGTAATGGTTATACCATCATTGGGTTTACTGTTATTGTCTGTAAAGGATAACAAAGATATTTCGCATTAAAAAAAATACTAATATTCTTTTATTTAGCAGCAAGACTAAACATTGCACAGCCATGGAAATCTGTACATAACTTGTCATTGGACCTTTGCAAAGAGAAAAAGTGATCACTTGCCCTTATGGAGAAACTTCCTGGTAAAATTAGACACTTTTATTTTATTTTATTTTATTTTTAAGGACATAGAAAATAAAAAATGACTACTATAAAAACATTTCTTTAACAACTTGGTTCCCATTTATTGATTATGTTAACCATAACAAAGATATATTAGCACTTCTAACATCGTCTCTGGAGACAAGTGGTGATGGTTAGATCCCAGGGGAGAAAAAGTTGGATAAGTGAAAAATGTGGAAGATCTTGGTGAAAGACCAATCTTATGTGCTTGCATTGTTATGGACTTGTCATGTTTCACTGCCCTCTCTTGTACTTTCAGTTGCAGGCTCCAGCTGAGGATTCAGAATGGGAGACAAGCCTATTTGGGAACAGATTGGCTCCAGCTTTGTACAGCATTACTACCAATTATTTGATACAGATAGGACTCAGTTAGGAGCAATATATGTAAGTTGCTACTGGAACAAGATGCTTTTATTATTTTTAGCTATTGCTTGCTTACCTTACCTTTCATCCTATCCTATTGATTTCCTTAAAATTAAAATTGGCTGTCCATCACACACTATTTGGCAATGCCTAGCAGTTATCGTAATTTCCAGAAACAGAATGATATTCACACTGAACCAGCCACAACGATATTCATTCTTATGTCACTGAAGCTCTTACAATTCGTATTAATAGTATACGAGTGGTATACAAATCTAGTCTCTGATGACAAATTACATGAAGCAACTATTTTTATTTTACAAAGATATAGCTGAAACAGGGAGATAGTGGCTTGTCAAATGAAGTCCAGTAGTCTTCACCAGTTTGAAGAGCACCAGGTTGAGGAAAACAGTAATGAATAAGGCTGGAATGTTTAGTCAATTTGTTGATTAGGATGACAGTTCTAAATCATGAAAAGCTGTTCTGATCAATGAAAAGTTATTTATTGAATTTGAATTTATGCCCCACCTTTGTCTCAAAATAAGATCCATAGCTTACAGTAATTTAAAATAAGATTAAGTTAAAATCTTAGTTTACAAAAGAATTAAATAATGGTATTCTTAACAAATTATGGTTAAAAACACATTTAAAACATAATTACCATTTTTAAAAAAAAGCAACTTCACGTACACACTACTGCTGCATAATTAAATTTCAAAGTCCTACTAGAATAAAAAAATCTTCACCTGCTAGCAGAAAGAGAGCAGGGAGGGACCCCTCTGGACCTCCTGTGGAAGGGATTTCCATAGTCTGGGAGCTACCATGGGGAAGGGTTTCTCTCCTGTCCTCACCAAATGCATCTTCAAAGGTGGTGAGACTTAAAGAAAACCCTCCTGTACAGATCTTAAAACTGATACTGGCATATATAGGGAGAATAGGTCTTTCAGTCTGGATCCAAGCTGTGTAGAGCTTTAAAGGTCAAAACTAGCAGTCTGAATTCCGCCTGGAAATGGACTGGTAGCCAGTGAAGCTATTTTAACAAGAGGAGTCACATGATCACTAACCAGGGTCAGTCAACAGCCTGAATGCAGCATTTTGAAGCTGCTGAAGTTTCTAAATAGTTTCCCCTCTTAAGAAAGAGGGCTTGACCAAGTGGGTTGGGGAGGGAAAACAAAATCTTCCCCAAACTGGGCTGATACTAATGTAAATTAATTTAAGGAAGTACATGAAAGAAAAATTTCTCAGTCTCTCCTATACTTATCTGTACTTAGATGGTACCACAGATTAAACAAATGATGTAAGTTCCATTTATCAGTATCATCCCAAGTTTTTCATGTGAGGCCCACAACTCTGCAGTAAATTTTTAAGGGAACACAGATGGATGCAGAGGACATGAAAAACCCTCCTTCCATGGCAGTGGACATACTAATTGGGGAGGATGGAAATTATCATCCAGCAGAAGAGGAGGAAACCAGATTGCAGAAGCCTGGTTTTGTAAATTTTAAATTTAAAAATTGAGCCGGGAGAATGTGTTTAAGTATTAGATGAATTAAGCAGATCTGCATTTCTCCTTCATTCTGCGTGCGAGAAAGAACTACCCACTACCATTCAAACTCACTTGAATTCAGTCTTTGAATCTACCTTCTGATAGAAAGCAAACTTTTGCTTTTTGTCCATGACTTTTTCTTGTTTTTTTCCTCTTTTGCCTGAGATCCTTTAAAAAAAAAGAAGAAGGTTTTGATTTGTTTCCTTCCCTTCCGTTTCATACTGCATAATCGTAGAAAAGGAAGAGAAGAAATTTGTTGTTTTTATCTCTGGATCTAGTAGACCAGCAGTGACCCTGATGCCTACACCCCTCGTGGACGTGTGAGGCTCAGTAATGCTGCCATTAATTTTCTCCACTGTATTGAATATCAATAATTCTATAGTTAATGGCAGTGTCTGATTTTTAAGTTACCATTCGCTGGATGCCTTTTGAAAGTAGTGTATAAAAGCAATGAAGTGCAGTTAAAGGTTACATGAGTCTATCAGTATTTAGATGTCAGTGTAGAGGATTGCAAATTTTCTTGGGAAAGAAAAATGCACTTGACCTAAAGCCATCAGTAGCCATAAAATAAACTGACAGACATGTTTCATTGTCTGGAAGTAACAAAAGTCAGGGAACAGAGTGGAGTAAATCTGCCTTTATCAGAAAATGATGGACTAGGGAGGGAATTAAAAAATGGCACTCTTTGTTTTAGAATTTGACTTCCAGCATGACTGAA
Source organism: Ctenosaura bakeri (assembly GCA_948474755.1). NCBI lineage: Eukaryota > Metazoa > Chordata > Lepidosauria > Squamata > Iguanidae > Ctenosaura > Ctenosaura bakeri. Next base: position 261,534 of record CAOLHI010001083.1, on the reverse strand, counting down.
ATGCATGGAAGATGGTTACGCTTATTGGACAATATGTCTAAAGATGAAAGACTTCCCAAAATGTGTATCTCCAGAGCAGCTATGTAAGTTGAGAATGGTAGGTGCTTTTTACTACATTCCATTCAAAGCAGAGAATCTGGTGCTATGTTAAGCAAACTAGTTTGCACTTTTGGAAGTTCCATTGAAAAATAGCAGGTGGTGGGGATTGCAGATACAATAAAAATCTCAAAATGCTCCTGGACAGAGGAACAAATTGAAGCTGCTGTGAACAGTTGGTATTTCCTCCTTCTGTGAGTGTGGAATGACAGTTTTCATCATTCAGTGTTGTTAAAACCACAGGAATGGCTGCCACTTCTACTGATTATGGTATAGGCTTCACTGTGGATGCCCACTAAAGCCAGTGCAATTGTTATAAAGAAAACTGATTCCTGCACCACAAGGGATATAAATATTTTAACAAAATAATTAAATTTTGTCCAGGAGTTTCTGTTTGCTACATGAGAGGTCATGTCATAGTGTACAAAAAAGGCCTGGGGAGCAAAAGTTGGAGATGGAACAGGAGTAACTAGTGGCTAGTTTGAGTTGTTGGGGTGTCTATTGAGATATATTTCTTAGAATCCAGCTGGCCAACTCCTTTGGGTATCTACTTGAGTTACCTGAGCTTGTTCTTACTTAGTGGTTCCTGTTTTAGAATGGTCTGTACCGAACCATTACATTTTGTGTAAGAGTTTAATAATAGTTTGCACAAAAATGAAATCTTCCAATCAGATTGTGACTGTCTTTTCCTAATGTTATTATTTCAGATAGATGCCTCATGCCTTACATGGGAAGGACAACAATTTCAGGGCAAAGCAGCTATTGTTGAAAAACTCTCAGTAAGTATTAGCACTAGTAATTAATGTCTGATACATTTTTATTCAGGCCTGAACTTTGGCTTATCTGGGCAGGTCGTGTTCTCGCTTTACATCTGCTATATTATCATTGCATATATGGTACAGCTGTCACTTCCTCCGTATGGTTTCCATATTGTTTTTTTACCTGCATGGTTTCATTAAAAATTTCTGTAGCATCTCATGTAAGCAGTACCTAGCCTTTTGAGAGGCACTTTACTGTCATGGAATGCTAAACATGCAGTAAAAAATGGAAGACTTTACAACATATTCTGCCTGGTATGAGAAAAGAATTGGAAACAGCTGTGTCAGGTAAAGTATTGTTATATATGATTTTGTATTGTGAATTTTATATGAAACAAGGTAAAGTATTGTTATTGTATGTATTAGAGATGTTAATGTAAGTCCAGTCATCCCTCCACATTCACTAGAGTTAGGGCCACAGGACCTCCTTGAAAGTGAAGAAACCATGAATGACTCTAGGCCCTCCCAAACCATATTTAACACACAAAAAAGTATAAATCACCATTTTCAACCCACCATGGATTCCTTTGAGGCATCAGGGTTCCTTTACAAGGCAGAAGTGGGTGGCTGGTTGGGCTTACTGCCACCTCCACCACTTCCCCACACCATTTTTAAGAGACTTAAAAGCCTTGTTCACAGTTTTTCAGTCTCACAAGACTGGCAGTCCCTATTAAAAATGGCATAAGGAGGCAGCAGAGGTGACAGCAAATAATTAGTGGATAATCATATCTGCAAAAGAAACCCACAAATGTGGAGAGCTGACTGTAGTCAGTTGGGAAGGGGGTGAAAGCATTGAATGTTGTAGGTGACAGGTGATTGGATTTGAATGGACTTTTAAAAGGCTGATGTGTGAGTGACAATCAGAGTGGATTGGAGAAGTGTTAGATCAGGGACAGTAGTTGGGTGAGCTGTGTTTGAGAGAAAATAATTAGGATAAGTATATAGATGACAGTAAGAACTATTCTGAAATGCATGTACTTGAACAACAAGTAATTGTGAATGGTTTCATTATCTTCTGTTAAAAAATAAATATGTTTATAAACTCATGCCTTATGGGCTCAGTCTTTGGAATTAGTTAGTTGATAAGGTCAGGCACAGTGGTGTCCATGCTGGCAGTAGCGTCAATAATCAGAAGAGGCTTATCATATGTGGTGGCAATAGGAGAATATGTAGAGGCCCATAGAGGCTGTGTGTTATTAGTATATCCAGTGCTTATGGAGCTGAGAAGTGCATTTTGGCCTATGTCTTAGAGGGTTGAATTGCGATTTTAAGACTGATACCACCCAAGTCCACAACTTTTCATAACTTTGGCAGTCAGTCAAAAATTGTAGTCACCAGGACTTGTTCTTGACCTTGTGCTGTTCTTCTCTGAAGGGTCCTGAACAATGCTTCCCTTCCCAGCACCACATTTTTTGTTGGAAGTGGTGGTAGTGGAGAGCTTGCTGGCTATGCAGCCAAGATACCCTGGGAGCTTCAGCAATGCAGCAGTCCAACATCTACCAGTTTCCATTCCAGTTTGGAGCTGGCAAACAGGCTGTTTAACTGCTAGGAAAATCTCAAACCTCTGCAGTTCCACACTGGAAAGTGACAGCATATATGCCCTGATGAACAACAGTATGAAAGTTGTATGAACGTAGTTCTCCTGCATGCCTTTTACATTTTTTTTAACTGAGGTGGAAAACCCGATATGCTTCAGATGTTGTTGGACTGGCTTCTGTTTGCTCTGGCTAGCATGGCCAGTGGCCAGAGATTATGAGAATTGAAGTCAAACAACATCTGGATGGCCACAGGTTATACACCTCAGAAGAAGTGGTTTAGCAATTGAATTTAAGGCCTTTTGGGGGGTTGGAATTTTAGTGTTCGTTGCAGCATGACTTCTGAACCTGTTTTCTTCTGAGAACCTAGCTTGATGCCACAATCTACCAATCAAGTGTAAGATAAGCGCCATTGAACTGCTTCATTTTTGTGGTTTTAAGAGCAATTAAGCATTGTATTGGATTCTAGCCTCTGTTTGGTAGCCGTATATCCAGAAGATGTGGAGATAGTGTTCTTATCTTACCTGTGCTCCAGTGCAGAGAGGGTATTTTTATTTTGAAACCTTAATACTGAGGTTTTAATCAAACCTTTGCATTGTGGATTATCATGTCTCCTTATCTTAACCTTTGTTAAGGTAAATATTTTTTTTTAATGCAGAAATGAAATTGTAAGAAAACGAGTAAGAGTTTCTTGTTTCTGTTTCAGAGCCTTCCCTTTCAGAAAATACAGCACAGTATTACAGCGCAAGACCATCAGCCCACACCTGACAGTTGTATACTCAGTATGGTAGTTGGGCAGCTTAAGGTATGTGCTGTTCTCAACCTTATACTCTATGAAATGGTGTTTTAGAGCCCTTGTAAAGGCACTCAGTCCAAGTATAAACCATAGCTTGGGTGCCAGAAATGGGCCATGGGCATACATCCCTCCCTTTCCTTATTTTGTGGGTTTCTCAGTCTATTTCGGGGGAAAAATGAATGCCCAGAGAGAAATATGAGTAAAAACCTGAAGGTAAACCATTGTTTTACATTTAAATCTTTGATCAATCTAGGGTCAAATATCTGCCTCCAGTACCACAAATTAGAATGTCTACTTTTGACTAGGTTACGGAAACTAAAAGGCTTGCTACTCCCTTTCCCTCTGGTGTGTTGCATTGTCTTTGCAAGGATTAAAATAAAGTTGGAATATAGTCTGATTGATTTAGGTGCAAAAGCCCCCGTGCCTCAGTAGTAGCTGTTGAGTAGGTACCATCTATGTATTGCAACTAACTGAAAGAGGGGCTAGTGCTTTTATATGCTGCTGTTGCCTTCTGGCAGAAACCTCTGAATGGATATTGTAAGGACTTTAGTAAGAAAGTGTCATGTGACAAACTGTGGACCCGTGACACAGACTGTAGACAATAGCCATTGGGAGCTTTAGTTTAAAAGGATGTATGGTGCTTGTGGTCACATCCTTGCACCCCAATATGTCATCCTGTTTCAAGGAGTGAACTGTGAAGAAAGCAACAAAGAGCCCTATAACACCTCAAAGATAAATTTATTGTGGTCCCACAAATTTCAAATTGTATTTTTTTAGCTTCAGTGTAATAAGATCAGAAGGGCTAGTAGCTCCATGATGAAGCATCTGCTTTATATGTTATATGACCCAGTTTCCCTCAATGGCATTTTTTGTCTTAAAGGTTCTCATATGTAAGGAGCTATGAAGGATGTTGGAGAATATCTGCCAAATGAAGTAAATATCACTGGGCAGGAGTGGCCAACAGTTTGTTCCTCTATAGTGCAGCTTCATATTTCCAGAGTTTCCATATGGAAGGAACTAGTTTTTGCAAGGCTTTAGTTATTAGTGGACAAGAGGCCTGTTAAATGCTTTTATATAATTTACAAAGTAATTATTTGAAATAACATGAGTTTCCTATTATAGGAAAAGCTCCAGTAAAACAATAAAAGTAAAAAGATATACCTTGTAGCTTTTAGGGATAATAATGAACTGAATAAACTAGCTTCTTCTTCGTGGTCTCTGTGACTCATACAAATTGGGTTGTCTGTACCTGCGCAGAGCAGCCTTCAGAACTTTCTAAAGCTCTAGGCCTAGCTTTTTGGTGGGAACCCCGCTCCTTCACCTGAGGCTATATAAGGCCCCTGGCACCATCGCCACTTGATCTCTTCCTTTCTGCTGCGTAAGCATGCTTTTCAGAGCCTTTCAGAGTGTTCATTACTGAAATTTTGGTTCTCGACTTGGTTAAGGTTACTTGACTTTGTCTTATGGACTTGCCCCTGATTTTATGGCATTGACAGCCTTCTTCAGGTGCTGTCAAACTTGCGACATGAAGATTTCCAACTGCGATGGTCATTCCAGGTGCCTAGTCTCTCTGGATGAGGCTCATAATGTTTCAGTCTGTGTCCGCTGTCAGGCATTCACCCCTCAGATGGGATTAAATCGGGAGGCTAGACTTTGGTGCCTCCTATGTGAAAAGGCCCTTCAACCCTCAACCTCACCTTCAACATCGAAAGGAACTTCGCTGCCTGACCCAGCTCCTTCGAGGGGCTTGTCGAAAAGGTCCCTCAAACGTTCGATGGAGACTTTGATGAAATAATTGAAGTCAAAGACCTCGTTTAAAGATAAACATTGGGACTGGAGAGCTTCAACGCTTCTGGCAAAAGACCAGGCCTCAGTACGAGATAGGCTGCCAATGTTGACCTCTGAGCCAGCTCCCCCTTTACTGAGCCACTTTATAGAGAAATAACTTGCGAGAGTGAGACAAAATAAAATTGAGAGATTCTAGGTCTGGTGAACAACTGTGCAGGTTACCACAGAACAATAGACTTCCCTAGATATCTGCCCTTCGCCATCTCCTAGAACTCAGAAGAAACCGGCCCAGGCTTCTCCAACCATGATCCACTCGGAGGGGTGATACAAGATCAAGATCACATCGATCACGGTCTTGATCCAAATCACATTCAAAGTCTGATCATAGTCAATGTTGAGACTCTCAACATCAAGGCCATCGTTGTACAAGGTCTTATTCATGATCCTGATAGCATTTGTCATACTATTCCTGACATTCAGAGATCCAGACATACTTGCTGATGAAGAACCTACTACTACTATTTGCCCTCAAGTTCTTCGATGTTGTATTTGTCAGAGGAACATTATATTCTGCCTATGGTGGCAGAGGAGATGTCATCGATAGCATACATTTTCTCGCCATCGTTGTATCCCCTTGGTGTGTTCTGCTCGGAATTGGGTCAGTCTCCTTCACTTTAGCGCGATCAATCTGGTCAACATTCAGAGGTTGTAACTGACCAGCCTTCCATGTTGACATCTAGACCAGTGGTTCTCAACCTTCCTAATGCCTTTAATACAGTTGCTCATGTTGTGGTGACCCCCAACCATAAAATTATTTTCGTTGCTACTTCATAACTGTAATTTTGCTACTGTTATGAATTGTAGTGTAAATATCTGATATGCAGGATGTATTTTCATTGTTACAAATTGAACATAATTAAAGCATAGTGATTATAATTTTAGATTAAAGTTGTAGCCATGCAAAATGATGCTGCATCACCTTTGTATTAGCACATGTGCCAAAGAAGATGTCCTTGGTAAGGACATAATCTGGGCCTAAATGCCATGTTTTTGCCATTTAGAATGGGAAGCAAGTACTACAAGGCCTGAAATGGTAGTTCCTACTAAAATGCTCAAGTAAAATGGCGTCCAAAGGGATGACACTCTTAGTCTGCTCCAGCAAAAATTACAAAGATCCCTGTGGCATCTTAAAGACTAACAAATTTACCCTTTCATGGATGAAATGCTATCCACCAGAATTTCAAGTCTATATAAAATAAAGATGCTTCAGTGTAGGATTGTACACAGTGAAGAGCAAAGGAAAATGAAATACTGAAAATAGTTACAGTAACAATTACAATGACACCGACAATCAGCAACTTTTGTGAAAGACTAGCATGGCTAATATTACTACATTTTAACATGTACTATCCATAAAAGTTGCTGGTAACACAAACATTTATGGTTACTGCTTCTGTTTTGATTTTTTGGAAATGGGGGCAGGACAATTTGAATTATATACATTGCACTGTATGATTGTCTAAACACAGAAACAAACCCTATAACAGCTGCTGATGTTGCCACCATAAAGGTATAGTTTTCATCAGTTAAGTCCTTTATATATCAGTAAGGTAGTGTACTAAAACTGTAAGCATACTTAATGTAAGTCAGCACTCTCAAATAGTGAGCTGTCTCTTCCTGTGTATTAATCCAGTATCTCTTGATGAAAAAGTGGGAATTAAATAAAATAATAGAGTGATTAATTATCTGAAGGTAATTATGGGTTGCAAACTGTTAATTTTGAAGCATGGATTTATTCTACATGCACACACCTCCAAAATTAGTTACTTATATACTGCCTGCCTTTATTGCTTGTATTACAGTAATAAAAGAGAATTAGGATCTTGCTGTGCTAGAGCTAGGGGAAAAAAACCCTGCACAATTTCCTTGGATAAAAGTAAAATGTAACTAGGATTCCAGGGTTAATCAGTTAAGCTTTCAAATTGCTTCTGAGTTTCAGTATGGATGGTTAATAAGAACAAATAAATAAAAGAGAAAGCTATGTTGAAATGGATTAACACCTCTTCCTCACATTCTTTATAGTTTGGACTATTTTCCTCAGAAGAAAAAGTCTTGCGAAAGTTACCAAATTGGCTAAATTGCTTGAAAGGGGATCAGAACATTAAGATAAAGCATTGCTTACATTTCTAAAACTTTTGTTAAAAGCAGCCTTCTGACACTGATCTCTTTCCAGCCTCAAAATCATTAAAGGATATGAAAACTTGTCCATGTTTCTACTTGCTAACATTATTCCTTCATTTTAAAAGATGATGCAAAAATTAAAATCTAAGATAGACACCTCAAATCAAGCACCTAAACAAATTTATCCATGCAACTCATACTTGCAAAACTTTGGAATATCCTTTTTTAGTGTTTTGAAAATAAGTTTAGTGGAGGTTCCTCAGCCTTTCTTTTCAGCCCTCACTTGTCGCCTAACATCCGATTACGCTCATCTTGGGAAGGAGACTGCAAAGCCTACCAATTTTCTCTAGCATTTGAAGAGAGACCCACATGCCTATTTACATGAAAGCAAGACTTGAGAACAAAAATTGATACTGTCCAGATAACCTGTTTGCCACAGGCAGCTGGCATTGCTGCTGTTGGATTGCGTATGAAACATGAAGATTGTAGGACAAGTTTTCGAAAGAAAGAGGAAGAGTAAGTTTACAGTAACCGAATGAGGAGGATACCTCGCTTGCTGGAGTCGTGAAGATCAAGCTGTTTTTCCCCCCACCGTTTCCGTGGGACAACCCGCTTTAAGCGAGGAGAGGCTGCCTGGCATCTGTTTGACAGTCGGCTCTGGCTTTCCTAGGAGGAAGAGGAGGCAGCCCCAGCTGCTGCTTTCCAGAAGTGCGCAAAGGCACCGCCACCTTTTCCCCTCCAGCATCCTCTTCACTGAAGGAAAGCTGCGAAGGAATGGAATTTCTTCTTAGGACTGTTTCCGGCATCTTTGGCTGTGGCAGGGGGAGGAACGGAGCCGCAAAGTCTTGCTGATCCCGCGTGGCAAGTTTCGACAGAGAGCGGGGTCTTCCTTGAAGAAGCCAGCTGTGCAAAAGGAGGCAGCGGCAGGGCACGTCGTCCATCCCTTTGGGGGTCCCGCCGGCTGTCTCTGCCGCGCTGGCGGCATGCGATGGGGCTGAGGATGGCGCCTGGAGAGGAAAGTCCACAGCGGCTGCCCCGCTGCAGCTCAGAAGGGCCAAGACAAAGCCCGTGTAGGAAACCAAAGAAATAAAGTCAGACTGTTAGGGAAGGTGTGGAAATTTAAAAATGTTTGGACAGGAAGAGATGGGGAAAAGAAACCGTAAAGGGGAGGGATGGCGGTCGCGTGCACGTGTGTATGTGTGTGTGGAAGCAACCTAACAGTTTTGAAGCCTCTGCCTCTCCCCTCCCACTCGGCGTTTAGACGCCACGGGCCCCGCTTGCCCCCCATCGCCTCCTTTGCCCCTCCCGTCCCCGGTCCCCAGCGTGCGTCAGTGCGCTTAGACTTGGGAAGGGCACTGGGGGAGCGAAGCAAGGAACACGCAGAGGAGGCCACGAGCAGCTCCAACATTTTGAGGAGCGCTTTTTCTCCCTGCCACCGCCAGACCAGACTCTGTTTTCTGATGGTCTTAGGTGACCCCTGTGAAAGGGTCGTTCGACCCCCCAAAGGGGTCGCGACCCACAGGTTGAGAACTGCTGGTCTAGACCAATGGGAGAGATGCAGTCTGATGTTCCTAGACACTGATCATCTGAGATACTTGGCTCGATGCTCTGCAGCTTCCTCATCGAGCTTGAACAAGTCCACTGTCTGTAGCGCCGAGAAGCCTCCTGACCCTTTGGGAGAACCTATATCTCCCTCCGATGATGTCTGAGACTTTTCAGACTTGATCTCTCACATGTCCAAAAACTTAAACTTCACCACTCAGATATCGAAGGAGTCAATTAATGAGCCGGTTTACCACCAGCCACAAGAGCCATCAATTTCTGCTGTCCCAGTTCTTCTGTACCTTCTGCATTATCTTCAAAAAGACCTGGCCTTCACCGTCTTCAGCATCAGCTATCATTAAGAGACTTGACTCACTTTATAAGGTCATTGATGCCAAGGAGGAATGGCTTCAGAGTCATCCAAATCAATTCTGTGATAGTGGACACTGCTCTGTCTAAAACTTCACAAGGTCTCCACATCAATCCACCAGATGAAGGGAAGAAGCTTGATTCCATCGGCAAAAAGAACTATTCTTTTTTATTGTTATTATAATTCCTTTTATTCATTGCAGAAAGAACTATTCAAATGCTGCATTCATATTCAGGACTGCAAATTATGCGGCTTGGATGGCAGTGTAAGACCAGTTTTTGTGGGACAAGATGAGGGTCTTCATTGGGAAGTTGCCAGAGGATCAGAATACAATAGCTGAGGTCTTCCTTCAAGAGGCCAAACGCTTAACGAACCAGCAAGTTACAACAGCAAGGCATATTGTTGACCGCGCATTGAAGGCCTTCGCATTTGCTGTGGCTCTTCGACGGTAGTCATGGTTACATTCATCAGGCCTATCACAGTCCTCTCAGTCGTTGCCTGAGGACCTTCCATTTGATTCAGATGGACTATTTAATGCCTCTACAGACAATAAGCTGGAGCATACACATAAGATGCGATCCAGCATGAAAAAATAGGGGATGCAACCTCAACAGTTGTCATATAAGTACCACTGGTACCGCTCAGCTCCACGGAGGCATTATAGCCCTCATACCTCCCAACGTTCTTCCCAGGCTTCCTCTTCCAATCAGCAGTCTTGAAAACTTCCATCATGTCAGGCCAAAACTCAGTTTAAGAAGAAGTCTGATTCAACCAAACAACGGGGTTGAATACTTTGAGGATGGTTCTGCTACTTCGTTCAGCGTTGCTACAAGATTGTCCATATTACATCCATTCGATACAGTGGAACATCGACATCGACACTGCTGCAACCTCAGTATCAACATCGACACCCACTTTCGCTTTGGTGCCGATGATATCAGAAAAAACACCAACACCAACTCTGTTCTTCGGCTCCAAACTCAGAGACCACATGAGTAATTGGACTTTGATCATGACGGATTCCTGGGTGCTTGACATTGTGGCGAAGGGCTACGCGATCGAGTTCAGCAAGCTTCCATTGCTAGGCTGGGTACGACTGACCCATCCATTGAGTTCCCTCTGTGAAGAAATACATGTCCTTCTTGAGAATGGAGCAATAGAGCACATCTCGTTCTGTGCTCTACAAAACAGTTTTTGCTCCCAGTACTTCCTAGTATCCAAGAAGGATGGGAGTGTTCAACCCATCCTAGATCTTCAACATGTCAATCACTATATCCAACCACAGCAATTTCGGATGGTCGCTCTGAAGCGGATTCTCCCACTTCTGAAGAGAGGAAACTGGTTTGCAGTCATCAACCTGAAAGATGAGTATTTCCACATAGTGATCCACCCAGACCACAAGCGCTTTCTTGCCTTCGCTGTTGGGAAGCGTGCTTACTGGTTTCAAATTCTTCCTTTTGACCTGAGTACTGCCCCTCAAGTCTTCACCAAATGTATGGCAGTTGTAGCAGTGGCCCTTCAGCAATGCAGAATCATCCTCTTCCCCTACATCGACGATTGGCTAATTGTTGCTCAATCCAAGTGTTGACTCCTTCACAATGTTGATGTTGTGTTGAATCTTCTTCATGATTTGGGACTTACAGTCATCTTGAACAAGTCCCATCTTCTCCCAGTTCAATGAATAAAGACTCCATTCACCAAAAGGCTTTCCTGTCTGAGGACAGGGAGCTTCACATTTGAAGGAAGATAAGATTGCTGCAGAGGAACCGTAGGGTATCGCTCAGTCGATCCAGGTTTTATTGGGACTGGTGCCTTTGACAATTTTGGTAGTTCCCTTCGCCAAACTGCAGATAAGACCACTACAACACTGGTTCCTCAGTTTTTTCAACCCCTTCGTCGACAGTCCTCGATGTTGACCTTTGATACCAAGACAGATACTTCAAACTTTGTCTTGATGGATGGAAGATCAGTACCTATTGGCAGGTTTACCCTTTCACCAGCCTGCTCCTTCAATATCGGTAACGACGGATGCTTCCCTTGATGGCTGGAGAGCGCACACTCATTGCTTCACAGTCGGAGCATTTGGTTGAAGAAAGAGAGACAGCTCCACATAACTGCAGTAGAGTTGCTGGCTGTCATCAAAGCCCTTCAAACCTTCGAAGATGTCCTGAAGGGTCATGTGATCTAGATCTTCACGTACAATACCACCATTACCTACTACATCAACAAGCAAGGTGGCACGAAGTCTAGAGGTCTACTAGACTTGACTGCAGCTGTGGAATTGGTGTCTTTCTTGTGGCATTCTTCCAGTTGCCCTTCACTTACCAAGAAAACAGAATATCATAGCAGATACTCTAAGCAGGACTCTGTTGTTGTGCCACGACTGGCAGTTGGACAAGGAAGTCTTCCTGATTGTGTTCGAGACCTGGGTGACACTGTTGATAGACGTGTTTGTGTCAGCGTCGAACAAACAGTCTTCTCTGTTCTGCTCAAGAGATCCAACCGAGAAACACTCACTTGGAGATGCGTTCACTTTCACTTGGGCGGGACCTGTCATGCCCCGCCTTGGAGACTGTGGCAGCGAGGAGGAGGATTCTGACTCCAAGGCAAAGGCTTCTCCAGAGGCTGAAGTGTCTCCAGAAGCTGGTAAAGAGGGAGTTAATACACAGCAACAACAAGGGCCTGAGCCAGAGGAACAAATAGAGGAAGACATAGCTGACACACCTACCTTGCAGCAGAGACGCCATGAAAGGAAGGACTTGTGTCGCTCGGCCCATTTAAGTAGTAAGTGAGCTCTAATGAGGGAACACTTTTGGCAACAGCAGCTATAGATAAAAGAGGGCTACAGCTGGCCTTCCTTCCTAGGGTCAGCAACTGTTCCCTTTGGCTCTGAAACTCTCTACTGTGTTCTTGGATCTGGTTGTCTTGGAACTCTGCCTGTTTGGACTACGGTTTGGATTTGCCCCTTCAGATCTCAGCTGCCTTTCTGTTTGGACCTTCTCTGACTCTCACCTTGTGTGTAGGAGCTGGGCTGTTTGTGAGTAACTGCCTGTGCTGCCGCAGACATGACAGGACCTGTGTTTTAACCTGTTCCCACTGTTTCTGATGATCACCAGCGTCCTCGAGAAGATTCAACAGAACAGGATTTCTGCAATTGTGATCACACACTCGACAACCATGGTTCGCCTCATTGTTACTCCTATCCAAATGGTAGTATCTGAGATTGCCACACAGACCGAACCTACTGACTCTGGACAGGAGCAGGGTTCGTCACCCTGGCGTCAACAATCTCAGACTGACCACATGGAATCTGCTTCACTAATCCTTGCCACCTGCTGTTCAACAAGTGATCGACGCTGCCTACAAACTGCCGACAGTTCGATCTTACAATTACAAATATAGGAAGTTTTTCGACTTTATCCAACATCGAGGTCTCAACATCAGCAGTTTCGATACTGTCCACCTCCTTGAGTTTCTCTCCTCTCTCTCCGATGTTGGCCTTGATCTGATGCTACCTGACTGCCATTTCTTCACAACTGTAGTGGAAGGGTAGGCCATCCTGATTTGCAGATTCACTCAACTGCAAGTTCCTGCAGGGGTATAAACATATCCGCCCTTCTGTGCACTCATCTGGTCCACGATGGCACTTAACTCTTATCTTGTCACAATTATCCAAGCGTCCCTTTGAACCCATGGCTAACTGCGATTTGAGACTGTTTTTGTGGGAAATGGCCTTTTTGGTTGGCATAACGTCAGCCAGAAGGGCTTCCGAGCTCTACACACTTCAAGCTGGCTGCCCTTACTTGCATTTTCATTGAGATTGAGTTGTACTTCGCCCTAACATATCCTTCTTACTGAAGGTTATGTCAGTTTTTCATCTCAACCAAGACATTATTCTCCCTACCTTCTTCCAAAATCCTACCTCAGACTTGGAACGGACTTTGCACGCTCTGGACATGAGGCATGCACTGGCCTTTTATGTTCAGCGCACTGCTGAATACAGAAACTCTCAGAAACTGTTCTTACGTTGTTTGTCTGCAAAGAAAGGTCTTCCTATTTCCTCCCAAAGACTTTCTAAGTGGGCGACTTCCACAATAAGACTGTATTACGAACTTGCTAGAAAGGATCCTCCAGTCCAGCTGAGAAGCCACGCCACTAGAGCGCTGTCAGCTTCAGAAGCATTCCTTAGAGGGGTAACTCTTCAGGACATTTGTAGGGCTACCACCTGGGTACAGCCCACTACATTTATCTTTCATTACAGAGTTGATCAGAGTTTCTCTACTAATACAAAGTTTGGGAGAGCTGTACTCTTTTCTGTGGTTCAGTGAATTTGCGTACTGTATGATCAGTTGACTTTGTACAGTAAACGACTGTTTGTTTCTTGCACTTTTACCTAGCTTGTGTTTTTGGAGTACTGTATTATTTATATGATAGATCTTGGTACAATGTGCATGATATTCTCACCTCCTTATGCACAGCTTGCTAGTCTCTCATTTGTGTGAGTCACAGAGACCACAAAAAAGGACAGGTTGCTTACCTGTAACTGGAGTTCTTCGAGCTGTCATCTGTGAACTCACACAATTCCACCCTACCTCCCCTCTTCATGTCACGTCATGTCCCGTGTTCCAAGGATGTTGCAGCAGTCCAAAGAACAAGTGGCGATGGTGCCAGAGGCCTTATATGGCTTCAAGGGAAGGGGAAGGGAGTTCTAGAAGGTTCTGAAGGCTGCTCTGCACAGGTGCAGACAACCCCATTTGTGTGAGTTCACAGATGACCACTCAAAGAACTCCAGTTACAGGTAAGCAATCTGCCCTTTCTAGTTTCTTCTTAATGCCTATTGCATTGCTGCTTGTCTACATATTCATCAAGGGGGTTCAGGTATCTCTGTTTGTTAACAGATCTAGGCTGGGAACGTTCTGTGTAAGCACAGTAAATGAACTCATAACAGAATTCCAAGTGACACAGGCACTCTGTATTTTCAGATCCTGCCCCTTTAATGATTTTTCTCCTCTTCTGCTTAGGCAGATGATGACCAAGTTCTAGGTTTCCATCAGACCTTTTTGTTGAAAAGCTTACAAGGTGCCTGGGTGTGCACCAATGAAGTCTTCAGGCTAGCACTCCACAATGTTTAGCTTCTGGCCTCCTCCTACCTCTCAACTCCGCAGTCCTCACTGAGTAAGAAGCATTCCGCTTGCTCCTGTGTCCTAGTTGACCTTGAAGTCTGAACAGCATGGCCATTGCTTGTGTGTTATCAAAGCAGGATTTGCAGAATGAGAACTCTGCTTGTCTCAGAATTGTGGCTCCCAAAATAAGCAGGATGTGAGTTCTGTATTAGGTAGCAAATGCTGCGAAATTAATTAAGCATAACCATATTTTTTATGCCAGTGAGTTGCCTGCTTAATTTATCCCAGACCTTAGAAATCTGGGACATTATGTGTGGCATGCAATGAATGCTTGCCTCATTATGTCTGAAACTGTCTGTCTTAGCTAAAGCCTGTAGGTTTATTTGTGCAGTTTTTCTCTCAGAGCAAGGTGACACTCTACAACCAAGAATAGGTTACTTTTTAAAGCACCATGCGGTTCATGAATGATGATGATGATGATGTAGTAGTAGTAGATATAGTTGTAAATTACAAGAGTGCGTGGGAGATGGGCAGCAAGCAGAGGACAAGCAGGAGTGGCAGAGTTGCAAATATGCAGGCTTTGTTTCAGTTAAAGATGTGGATTAAAGGATTAAGCTAAAAGCTTCACAAAAAAAGTTGGGCTTTAAAGAAGGATTTTGGCCTAGTGTTTTCAAATTGCAACTCTAAAAATGTTTCTGAAATATATAGCATGAATATGTGGCTGTGCTACATTCATCTGATTTGGTTTTTAATATTCA
Organism: Ctenosaura bakeri; assembly: GCA_948474755.1. Taxonomy (NCBI): domain Eukaryota; kingdom Metazoa; phylum Chordata; class Lepidosauria; order Squamata; family Iguanidae; genus Ctenosaura; species Ctenosaura bakeri. The sequence goes on along the minus strand of CAOLHI010001083.1, from coordinate 246,527 downwards.
AGAGAAGAACCAGATGTTACCACTGTGTGAAATGCTTGCTTGTAGAAGGACTTGCATCTTACAAAGCAGTTTATTTATCTCCCCACAGCTCTGTCTAGATGCATTTGTATCTGTCATGATGCATCTGTAAAGTATTTTCTTTCATTTTAGCTTTAGAGGAAATAGTGCACATATACTCTAGGTGGGGGCAGAGAGGGGCCATGATGGGCATGTAAAGACTAAGAATTGTTACAAAATTCAGAACTTGTTTTATATTTACATTCATGTTGTTTTTCTTTTTGTAACAATATTTTTTAAAAAGATAGACTTTACAGATTTAGTGTAGAAGCTTCCATTTCAGTGCAGGGGGAACCCACAATTAACTTGGGACATCATGGCAATCAAGTGCCACATGAAACATAGGTCATAGCTATAGTTCCTTCTTATATTTTCCAAAGTATATTTGATACTTAGTGTCCAAATAGCAGATGTATTAAACATCCACCCTTTGCAATTATGCTATGAAAATATACTGTGGGACCCAAAAGTGGTTTCATATGTCCTTCTGCCCTTTCTTGAAAACAGAAGCGTTGTAGCTATTTAATTTTATTGTGACCATGATAGAAGCCCCATTTCATTACATAAAGTGATAAAAATAAATAGTTGATGGCATCTTCCTGTATCTTTTATAACATCTCCTCTTGTATGTCCTAAACATCATGCTTTTTGTGTGAACAAATGTGTTTGGAGAGGAGGTGTGTGTGTGTGTGTGTGTGATTGATTGATTGATTTCAATCGATCAATCACAGTTTCTTATGGAACCTGTAACAACCTCTTGCAGAACCCTAGAGTTCCAGGGAAGTCTGGCTGAGAAACGTTGTTCTAAAGTGTGTGTTTATATTCCAAAAAGAACACAACTTTCAAATTTCTATAAGCATAGATAATCTTTGTAGTGCAGTAGTAATTGATATTGTGAGAATGGATCCCCTCTCAGTTTTTTAGTAGCGTGATTATTGTCCATGACATAATAATTCTGCACCATTTCAACTGAAAAATGCATGTCGAAACTTTAATTGTTAAGTAGCACAGGGATGAATCCTAGGCTGAATTAAAGCTGGGGTAGTGGTGGTATTTTGTATTGTTTTGCTTCAAGGAGAAGTATGCATGACAAATCTGTCACCAAATCTGGATTTTCCTGCTTGCTAGAATTTATTTGCTGCAGTGCAGAGCTTCTAAAATGTATTTTCATTTTGTTTTCACAGGCTGATGAAGATCCTATTATGGGATTCCACCAGATATTTCTATTAAAGAACATCAATGATGCTTGGGTTTGCACCAATGACATGTTCAGGCTAGCGTTGCACAACTTTGGTTGAAACAACATCCCTGAGGCATCTGTCCTTTTCTTTTTTCCTCTCCTCTTTACAGATATTAATCACACTCATGGAACATTCCAAATATCATACACAAACGTGCAACACTGCGGCAAGCCAGCAAGACCTGTGACATGCCCTTCTGAAGAGTTTTTGTTTTATCGCTAGAAGAGTTCCTTGTGCATGATGTTTGGAAGTTAGACTTAGCTGCATTTGACAAGAGAAATGTGTGTTTTACCAGCATGCCTTGGGAAGAATCCATAACACAAAAGGTTGTGTTTCTGTACTGACAAGTTTTCTAATAACCCAAAGAAACAAAAGGAAAGAAAAGAACAGCAGCCTGAATCCAGCTCAGATATTGATTTTTTTTTTCAGATGTTTCAGTGCTACATTATACAATAAAACCATGCAATTTTCCTAACAGTTTAAATTGTTGACTGTTCAGTCTATAATTAGAGAGTCCTGCATCTCCAACTGTGTGTCTGAATACTTGATTTGGGAACACATGGCTGGACATAAATTTGATGTTGTGAAAATTGTCCATAGCTGTTTTGTACTTCTTTTTTAGTAATTGTCAGAGGTTTAAATGCATTAATTGATGGATTGTCCAAGTAATGAACAAGACATTGCCTCCCTATGAAAATCAGAACATGAATTTACATTGATTATTTGTATGCAGATGAGAGCGTTACACTCACTCTTTGGTATATTCTTCTGTTTTTAATACAAAATAGATTGAACATGATGCATAAAAAGTGAAAATGCAGCATATTCTATGGACAGGATTGGTTTTTTCTGCACTGAGCTTTCCTGACTAGCATATTTGCTTCTTTGTTCAAGAATTGGGTTTTGAATTGTTTAGCATTTTGCCCTTCTAGCAGTCCTGTTTTCAAAGTAAAGTATAACTTGGTCCCTTGAGACACTGGTAACTCCACTTTTTATGCTTGCCTTTGTCCTACTCTGGTTAACATCCTGAATTGTCAATCTGAAATCTTGTTGCCGTTATGCAGTAGCTGCATGCACCAATCCCAGTGTCTTTATTAGTTTAATAGTCTCAATTCATATAAACTGATCAATACACTATCTAGAAAGATATGTATTATTGCTGTGGAAAGCTTAGAAGGAGTAGAGATTCCTCCCCCCACCAAAAAAATGGCCAGATCTTGAAAGGTTGCTTATTCAAGTGTTTATTAGTGTAAGATGAGCAATCTTGTATTCACAGGCCTTATGATATTTCAGATATTTTCTGTACTTAACAGAGCAATTTCCAGCATACACCAGAGACTTGGGCTGCCACAGTCTTTCACTCCAAATGCTGATGAGTAGTCAGAACAAATGTGCAGTTCTCAGATGTTTTGGTTCTCAGCTGCGGAAAGATATCTCTGGTAATTGACTGCTATGCCTGCTTAAGGGCAGCTGTTGTCTAGACCTCCACAGCAACAAACAAGGAAAACCAACATTTTGAAGTTTATCCAAATACAAAAATTCATTGCTAAAGCCCCTGAATGACCCCACTTTCAAGGAATCACTTTTGGCTTTACTCTTGTGTGTGTCATGAAGATTCTTTGCACTGATTCTTCTACCTCCTTATATTTTCGTCGTGTTGTTTCCTTATTTAATAAAGATCCAGATGATTGCTACCTTTCCCAACAGGACAGTATTTGCAAACAACTATAGCTCATACCACAAGCTGTGCTTACCAGTGGTGTTACTCCTTTGGTGCAGGGATTTGGCCAGTTGTAGAAACTTAACTTATTTGAGCAATGAGACTTAGGCTGGTATCTGTGTCTTAACGTGTGACAGATTTCTTTTGAGATAGTCCCAATCCTGTCAGTGGAATTTATTTCCAAGCTTGCTAAGGATTATGGCATTTGGCCTTCAAAGCAGGTGACCGAAAGAAGAGCATTTCCTCCTTGCAAAGTCACTAATATGAACAGGTGTCTCCTTCATATAAAGCATGACTCTCAGATGACTTTTTACCCAGCACACCTTGTAAGAACATTGGAGGAAAGAAAGTGTCAGATTGTCCCGTTTTTTTGAACTGAGTGTTGTATAGGCCTTAATAGGAGCAATGTTTAATAGCCATATAAAAACAAAATGCCTTACAAAAATCACTTAAATGTAAATTTCACAGTGAAGACATTTTCTCTGATTAAGCAAATCAGGTGAGTGTTTTTTGTCATCCATCAGAGGGGAGTGGGAAAAAAAACAGAGGAGAGTGACTGTCCTATACACTGTGATTCATGTGGTCTTCAGCTTCCTAATGTTAGTATGTGCCATGATCTTAAAAATAATTTTCCCATTAACGGAAATACTAAGGGTGAAGAGGCAGTTCAGAGAACTGAGAGCGAGTAAAAACAAGTTACATTCATCCATTCAAATTGGAGAGAGAAGTTGATCCAGCCTGCTCTGCTTTAATGGAAACCATCACCTCGTAATCTGTAGGGGGGAAAACTGCTTCCAGAAGGGATTATAGAAGGTCTGGTCTGAGAATATATAAATGATGTATAAATTGATTATGGCTGTGAAACTGCTAATTAAAATAGTACAAATTATTTTTTTCCTCATAAAAATACTAAATGGAATCATATTAGAGCAGACCTGTGCAGTTTGTAACCTGGCTTGTGTGAAATAGTCTGTCAGCCATATATATTGACTTGTCACAATTTGCCAATTTTTGTAGTTGGTAAGCAGCAAAAACAGGATTCTTTTGCTCCTTATAGGACTTGGTAGGATCACAAATTGTGTAATTCATTGGCTTATAGGAGCTATTTATGTACCCTACTGCCTGCCCCCTTTTTGCCTATACAAAAATACATCAAAAACTTTGTTTATGGATTATTCAGTGTGGCAGCTGTGAATTGTAAAAATACTACATTACATAAAAATATTACATTCAAGTAAATACATTGCCTAATGCACTGCATAATTGCAGGGACTTGAACATGAAGTGGAATGCAAACTTTTTTATATAATAATGCAGAACAACACTGGCTTTGCCAATAAATAAGCTGAAGTTATGTGAAGTGAGACTACCTGTTACTGTATAATTCTGGCTTGTTAAGATTGTACCTGTAGCAAATGTATAAATAAAGAATCTTTAATAGTGTTGCTTTAAAGCTAAGCTTAAGAGCCTAGATAATAGTGAAAATTAAGATAAGGAAGGTCAGATTGGGATTGTGTTTGCTTCAGAGAAGCAATAGGTAGGAATAGATAACCAAGCACATTTATCACTAATGTCTGAGTGATAAAGACTTCTTTTTTGTCTCTGGAACCACAATCTTCTGGCTGTTTATAGTGATAAAAGGAGTAAGACACTACTTTAAACTGTCATAGTATCAACATTGTTTACAGGGGTGGCCCTTTTTCCTCTCCTGTGAACTTATATCTTGGAGAGAAGCTGGTGCTCAATAAGAGATGTTCAGCCTCAATAGAAATGTTAATTCTGATTATTTTCACATCTTAGTGAATTGTGGGAAGCAAGTGGAGTCTTGCTTAACCTATAGAAATTGCCTGTTTTGCTGTTGATATATGTAAACTTGAAATAAAGTTATTTTTTCCTCACTATATTCATCCTTTAGAGCAGTGGTTCTCAACCTTTCTAATGCCGCGACCCCTTAATACAGTTCCTCATGTGGTGGTGACCCCCAACCATAAAATTATTTATTTACAATGCCTCCCCCCCCCCAGCAAAGGCCACCTCGCTAGCCAGGAACGGGGGGCGGGCAGGGAAGGAAAGAGGAGCCGTGCGTCTCCCCCGGGAAAAAACTCTGAGAACCTCCCCCGGGCTCTGCTTCTGCTTCGCTCTCGTTTCCTCTGGGGGGCAGTGTGGGAAAAGTTTCCAGAGTGTCGACCCTGGCCGGGCGGGGGGAGCAATCCCAGCGCCTTTGTCTTTTGTGCTGGGCACAGCTTGCCCCCCCCCGGAAAAGCGCCGCCTTGCGGCCCCCCTGCCCTTCTGCAGCACCCCCCTCCATGGCGAGTGGGGCAGGGGCCGTGGCGAGGAGGGGGCCTGCCCCCCGTGCTGCCGCCAGCCCCCCCAAGCTGGCCCGTCAGATGGGAGGTTCTCCCAGTAGCGGAGAAGGGGAGCGATTTCAGTCTCTTCTGAACAGGGGGCAGGAGGACGTGAGCATGTGGCTCGCGCTTGCACACCACCACTGAGGAGGGAATGGAGCCTAAGACCATCGGAAATGCATATTTTCCTATGGTCTTAGGCGATCCCTGTGAAAGGATTGTTGGACCCCCAAAGGGGTCCCGACCCACAGGTTGAGAACCACTGCGTTAGAGAGCCAGGGTGATGTAGTGTTTTGAGCCCTGGACTCTTGAGAACAAGAGTTTGAATCCCTGCTTGTCTGTGGAAACCATAGAATGACTTTTGCAAGTCACACTTCTCAGCCTCAGAGGAAAACAAAAGCAAAACTCTGAACTAATTTTGTCATGAAAACCCTGTAATAGGGTCACCTTAGGGTTGCCAGAGGTTGGAAATGAAGGCACACAACAGCAATTCATGCTTTCTATACTTCATAGTTTGTTCATGCTGATCTCTTTGTTATGCCTGCTGCAGTGTATAAAATTGAGATAAATAATGGCAGAGTGCATAGTGCTCTACAGCTCCTTTATGCATGTTGTGTTGGATGGGATTGTTTTAGAAATGCTGTGTTGAAATTCTATGCAGGGGCTTCGCAGAACAAATGGGAGATAGTTGGAGGAACAGGCCCTAAGGAATGTTACAAGCTTAATCTTTTTTGTGGGTTTTGGAATAGCAGTAGTCTTTTTTTCTAGGCTTGGGTACATTGGGAAGAGCTTTTACATTTAGGAAACTTTTCTAATCCTGTAATCTACCCTGTAGCAAACATAACTTGTCTGCTTCCAGTCAGAGGTCTAGCTCAAGAGATTCTGAATGTATTGTGGGTGTGAAGCTTGTGTTCATTAATTCATCCAGTTCAATATGGTTTGCTCTAGCAGCAAGTCTTGGGTAAATTTCAAGTTTTATTACCTAAAAGCTTGTTGTTTTCTTAATGTGAGCTTAGATATTATATCAAGTAGTATATAAGTAATGTAATATAATATGAAAATACAAAGAGCCATGTGCAGGGAAAGCATGAGTTTTATTGTTCCAAGAAGTCTTAATGAGGAACCCCAAATAAAACATGTTAGGAAATACATGGGATAATCTGTTTCCACTGTTTTACCTAGACCTTGCCTCACTGGGTTTTAGCTTTTGTTTTAATAGAACTGTGTTACCCAACAGATGGATACCAAGAAACCCAGAGAGATATTGATGATTTGGGGAGCTGAACCATTAGTTCTCCCATTAAGAATACCTGCCTACAAAGTAACCTTCTGCCTTTTTGTGAACAAAGGCTCTGTGTAAGAGCCCCAAACCACAGCAAGGCAGTGAGCAAAATGGGGAGAGAATCTTGCTTGTTCATGGTGCGCTTTCCAAAAATAGAGCATCTAATTCTTTAAAAGATAGTCACCTGCAATTATGAAAAAGTCATTATCTTTAGATGTCAATAAGCAGATTTTGCATAACAGGAACTTGTGAAATACAGCTTCACAGACAACACCTTTGCTGTATACATTTTTATTCCTGGAGTCAGTGCAGGTACAAGTCTGGTCTGTGGGCCTCTCTGTTCATATTAATCGGGGCTTGGTCCGTCTGCACAATAGTGGGCAACGTTGCCTTCCATGCGACCCAACCACCGTAGCCGAGGGTGAAGGATGATGGTAGCTGCCGGCGTGGTGTGGTTGTCCGAGGGTTGGACCGAAACTGGGAGAACTGGGTTCGAATCCCTCTGGGGTCATGGAAATGCCCTGGGTGCCCTTGAGCCAGTGGGACACTCTCAGCCTCGGGAGAAGGCGATGGCAAGCCTCCCCTGAACAAGTCTTGCCAAGAAAACCCCATGAGAGAATTTCCTCAGGGTGCCCGCGAGTCGGAGAAGACTTGAAGGCACGTTGCAACAGGGGGGGTTCCGGTCTAACGAAAACTGGAGGATTAGCCCCGACTTGGGTTGTCTCCCCGAGTCTTCGGAGAGAATTTCGCAGATAACTTGATAGCGTAATCCTAATTACGCTACTCAGAAGTAGATGTCTTTGTGTCCAGTGGGCCTTGTTTCCCAATGGACCAATTTCTGTTTCCGATGTTTTTACGCTGCCCTTCAGAGGCATAAGAGAGAAGAAGACAGACGATCTTCTTTACGGCGCCCTCCTTCAAGCCTCTGCTTTTGAAGCGTTTCTCCGAAAAAACGGTGCGCTTTCTGGAAGCGGAACCCGTTCGACGGACCGCTGTTTCACGGGGAGAGGGCGGGAAGCACGGACCGGAAGCGGAAGGTGAGTCGGAGTTTGGCCTATCTGGCTGGAGGAGGACGGTGTGTCGGAGGCCGACTCGCGGCGGCGGCGGCGAGGCGCGCGCGCCATGGCCTCCGCCAGCATTGACATAGAGGACGCGACTCAGCACCTGCGAGACATCCTCAAGCTGGACCGGCCGGCAGGTGAGGGGCGGGCGCCGGGGCGGGGGCCTCTTTGGTGCTCGGGGCGGGCGCCGGGGCGGGGGCCGACAGCCTCGGCCTTCGCTGGGGCCGCGGGCAGAAGAGGGAGGAAGCGGTCCTCCGGGGGTGTAGCCCGTGAGCGCGGGGCTCGCTGCCGAGGGAGGCCCCCGCCGAGCGAATCGCGCCCTTCGGCTGCAAGACCGGGGCGGGGAGGAAGTCGCGCTCTGCACAGCGGGGCGTAGTTCGGAGTGAGGACAAGGTCGCAGCTTTGAGTTTGCTGTCGGAAAACCCCCCTTAAATTTAAAGCCTTCGGAGGGGTTTGGCTCCCGTGTCGGCCCTGGGCGCTCTGTCTGCTTTCTGTCGGGCAGTTCGAGTCTTCGCTCCTCGCCATCCCTTTTGTTTTATGTTTCTGTGTTACCGAATTTCGGTGGTCCCGTCACTGGCGGGCATTTGGCTTGGCGCCGGTTTAATTTTTTTAGGACTGTTCCACCCGCGCCTTCTGAAGCCTGCGGGTTGGAGAATATTCGTGTCAGGCTGCGGGGGAGACCGCGCGACTCCAAGCAAGAGCCCTCCGACCCTGGTGCTGGTGCTGGGGCAGGGATTGCACGTGTAGTGTTCAGCCCCCTCTCCCTAGGCTTAATAACTATGTTTTCCCTTAAGATATGTATGCGCACACACACACACACACACACACATACATATTTGTTCCTCTGTTTTGTTTGTTTGTTTTTTAGTCCTATGTCTCTGTGTCAACAAACCAGCCGCGGTTCTTGATATTGTTGTTACTGAGTGCCATTAAGTTATTTCTGCTAACGTGAAGCTGTCATCGGGCTTTCTTGTCAAGCTTTGTTCAGAGGGAGGCTTGCGATTGCTCTCCTCTGAGGCTCACTTTGCCCAAGGTCACCCGGTGGGTTTCCGTGGCTGAGCTGCGATTTGAATCCTGTTCTCCGGAATTCTAGACCAGCGCTCAGCCCACAACACTATGCTGGCACTGCACACTCAGACCTGATGAACCGTGTTTTTAAAATCTTCATCTCAGTTCACTGTCCACAGTAAATATCCACTCTTTGCCTTCCGTGTTCTTCAAGTAAACACGGTCTTCTGCCCAACTAAAAAGTTATTCTTCACCTCAGTTACTTGAACATGATTGTTAGCTTTTATCCTGGTCTATCCTGGAAGCCATGCCCTATGAGGATAGACTTAGAGAGCTGGGTATGTTTAGTCTGCAGAAGAGAAGGTTAAGAGGGGACATGATAGCTATGTTTAAATATTTGAAGAGATGCCACGTAGAGGAAGGAGAAGGCTTGTTTTTTGCTGCTCCAGAGACCAGGACAAGGAGCAATGGATTCAAGCTGCAGGAAAGGAGATTCCACCTGAACCTCAGGAAGAACTTCCTGACAGTCAGAGCTGTCCGGCAGTGGAATATGCTGCCTCGGAGTGTAGTGGAGTCTCCTTCCTTGGAGGTTTTTAAGCAGAGGCTGGATGGCCATCTGTCGGGAGTGCTTTGAGGGTGTTCCTGCATGGCAGGGGGTTGGACTGGATGGCCCCTGGGGTCTCTTCCAACTCTACATTTCTATGATTCTATGATTGTTTCCTGTGTTTCATCAAAAGCTAACCATTCTCGGTAGCCTTTATACTTGATTATGCTTTTTAACTTCTACAGTGGCTGAATAAAGATATTTCTTGTATGCTCTGCTGCTAGGGGAAAGAGTTCTACAGAACAGCCATGTGTGTGGGGCAGACGGCCACATAACAATGTTTGACACCTTTTTGGAAGTAGCACACTCTCATTCTTTTATTATTATTGGACCCTTTTTACATGACATTGTATAGAAATGACTTTTTCTCTGCCTTCAGTTGCTGTGGAATCAAGTCCAGTGAGTTTATTCATTCCTGGCATTAAGAGGGCTTTTGGATTCTCACATCCACTAGAGTAGGGGGCAGCTGCACCACACTGTGATAAATCTTAGATCCAGCCTGTCTTTTGCGCCACGGTTAATACAGTATCTGTGGAAGGGAGATGCTTAAAAGCAGATACTTTTCATGGTTGCTTTGAGTGATTCATCCTTGGTTTTGAACAGGGTGCTTGAAAATATTAGAGTTTCCACATACAAGTATTCACTCTCTCATTGTTAGGCAAGTTAATTCTGCAACCTGCTACACAGTTAGCCCCACTCCACACAGTGAAACTTAATTCTGAGTACATATTTGCAGAGTTGTCTTGTAACAGGCCAGGTGGTAGCAGTTGCAGCAGTTTTTATCTGGACATCCTTTCTCACCTGTTTCAGACTGCATTTTGGCTTTGCTGTGGGACTGAGATAGTGACACAGGCTTTGGTTGACCTGAGCTATATCTGGAGATTGATGGAAGAATACCACTTGTCAGGGCCTGTTTTCTCTCTCAGATGGGTGTGGTAGGTCCCCAGTCTGATAAGGCGCCCTGTCACTTGACATACAATTCTGCCTTCCTCTTTATAACACCACCTTGGTGTAAAAGGGTGAGGCATTTTTAAAAAAATATTTTTATTAAAGGTTTAGTAACATAAAAAAAATAGAATGGATATACACTGTTGACAGATGTACCCCACTCCCCCCGCCACTTCCATGCTTATATTTTCCCAGTTGAATTTGCGTTGTTTCCATTTACAAAGAGAAGAACAGTTACATTTCCATTGACAAAAGAGAAAAACAGTTTCACTTTTCATTTCTTACGCATTTATATTTTTATCCAATTCAAAACTCCTTTCCATTCCCTTTCAAAGTTCTGGATAGGTTTGTTTTTTCAAAGAGAATGCTAATTTTTCTGTCTCTACCATATCCAGAAGTTTTAATTTCCACTTTCCCAAGTCAATATCTATCTTTTCTTTCCAGTATTGCGCATATATCAACCTTGCAGCTGTTAGCAAATATAACGATATCTTCTGGTGACTTTTTATCTCCCTTTGTTGCCCTAACATATTTAACAAGTAAAATTCCAATTTCATTTCGAAATTCAAGTTACATATTCTTTGAATTTCGTCATGTATCCCCTTGTAGAATTTTCTTGTCCTCCTGCAAGTCCACCACATGAAAAAACGACCCAATCTTTTCATCACATTTCCAACACTTTGTATTCCATTTTGGGTTATTTTTTTGTAGTCTTTCTGGGGTCATGTACCATCTATGAAGCATTTTGTAAAAGTTTACTCTTAAATGTAAATTTGGTGTAAATTTTATGTCAGTTTTCCATGCTTTCTCCCAAGCTTCAATTGGATGTCCTACATTCTGGGCCCATCTTACCATTGTATCTTTAACTATGTCTGGTTCCATTTCTCTTTTCAGCAATAGCTTATAAAATTTGGAGATTCTCTTCTTTTGATTTCCTTTCATCAATACATCCATTTCATTCTTTTCTCTCTCAAATCCATACAATTTTTGATCCATTTTAAATCTTTATTTAAGTTGTTGCCGTGGGAACCAGTTTAACTCATGTCCATCAGCCTTTAATTCTTCTGCGGTGCACATCCTTGATTTATCCCCCTCCCATTTCAATATTTCTTGGTATGTTAATAAACTTCCTTGTTTTGTTGGGGCAATTTTATATGCTTCTTGTGGTGAAGTCCATGGGTGAGGCCTTTCAATAATTATTTAAAACCCCTCTACAGTTCTGTGGTAGCATGTTTTCTGTGTGTCTTTAAATACTGTATACCACTAAGCAAGTCAGTATTTATATAGAAAAATAAACTGTAATGTTTAGGAAAATAACATCCAGAATGAAGTATTGGAGTTCATATGCAGATCAGAATACTGCTCTTCAGAGTACTTTTAGACACTTTCCTTATATCCTTAAACTCTCCTATAAGCATAAGTAGCATAAACAGCCCTTTGGCTGCACTCTCACCAAAGGCTCAACCCCCATTCTAGGTCACACTTTTTGACTAGATTCTGTAATGGCTTGATTACTCTTCTGCCTCTCTCTAGGCTACCCTGAGAATTAAACCCCTTTCCCACACAGACAACCACCCTGGCTGACTGAGGGACTTTATTCCATAGCTCTCTATGGCTGAAGGACTAAAAAATGACAATTAGTTTTTCCTTCTTATATCTTTCCTTCTCAGCCACCAGCCCTCCCTCACACTGTGAGCTGGGTTTCTCTTCTGAGGAGTTATTTTGGTTAACTGGCAACCTGTTGCTATGCTGGTCTGGCACTCGGAATAACTACATATCCCAAACTTCATTGTATTCCTCTACTGAGTCTGTTGGTTCTCTATGTGGTTTTTAACCATGCATTCTCTTAGGTCAAACATGTAGTCTACAGGCTGGTTTGATTTACGCCATTATGATATAACTTAGTAATTTAAGTCAGCAAGCTAATGAAAGGTCATTTTAAGTCACATTCCCAGTAATATTCTTCATATATTTTCTGAACAATGGTGCATATTTGGCCAGTTTACCATCTTAATTTGCAGCTAAATTATTATCTGCATTTTTGTTTCATTCATACAACTCTACAATTCATATATTCAGATTTATCATGTCCCTTTTTTTACCTGTAACAACAAATGTTTTTAAAACATTCCCATACAGGATCTTTCTAACAAAGAATACCTATGATCGGGTCAGATTATTTTTTTTTAATCTTTGATTTTTTTAAAATCTGATAATTGGGTCAGATGGAATTATTTATTTATTGGATCATTTTTTTTCCAGGTGCCCTGGAAAATTATTTGGAAGCTGAAGCTCATTCAGAACTCCATGGCTGGCTTCCAGCTGTATGGGATAGGAGGGAAGGATTTACCAACTCATTTAAGTGGCAGGTCACTGTCTGGCTGTAAACTTCTGGACCCAGTTCTAGTTGCAAGTTCTTACCTCCAAATGTCTTTGTGGTCTGGAAATGTCTCTCCCAAAATAGCCTTCCAGAGAGGGGTTTACAAACTGTGTATCCCTGGTTAGCATTCTAGAAGGATTGTAACATTCTTCTGTTAGGTATTACATTTCAGGTGTTTGAAATATGGTTTCACCACCCATATTTCTTTAGACTGAGAGTTTTGAAGGTTCTTTGCCATTTGTCAGCTAATCTGTATCTGTCCAAGGTCCCTTTTATTACCACCTGGCTGCTTGGCCATCCAACTCTTGACCAGAGAATAAAATCCAGACAAACAGAGTTAATATCAACATACCTCTTAAACATTCCTAAGTATTGGAATGTTGGGATATTTCTGTGGAAAAATTGGCAAGTTCTCTGTTAATTTTTTAGGCAATTTATTATAGGCATCCGTAGATATACAAACATACACACTCCTCTTAATGATAAATATAGACATGTCAGTGTCTGAGTACATTGCTTTCATTGCATTTACATTGTATGTAAGGCATCATGCATTCCATTAGATTACAGTATATGGGAGATAAGATATTACACCTTCATAAAGACTAAACTTTTATAACATTTGCATCTCTTTAGCAGGCTTCTCAATATTTCACAGACAGAGGAAACTTCCTATCTTATACTGGTAACTCATCCATTTATCCACTAAGTAATATTTTCTCTTCTGTTGGAGAACTATGCATCTCTAAGCAGGCATCTGTGAACACACAGGCATCCAAGGGGTAATATCCCTGTACACGTAGATATAGATATAGATATATAGCAGCATCCATTACTGCACCTAGGAGAATGGGAAATATATCTCTTTAGCGTAGCTTGGTTGAGAGCAGAGACTCTCTCTTCTCTTATCAGCATGATTGCTTTGATTAGCTAGGATAAATACTCTTGGCTTGGATTGCATATTAGCAGTCCAAGGCAACAGTGTGTGAGACAGATGCTGATTGCCTGACTTCTTTCTCTTCTTGGGTTGTTCTGTAACTTTCCTCACTTAATCAGCTGACATATCCAAAAAACATAGACTACTATGCCCTGTCTATATAAACATTTCTTTCTCTTCTCGTTAGGTGCTTAGAGGTAATGTAACATACTGGGTATTCTTTATTGCCATCAGATTGCATCAGTTGTCTGATTGCATCAATCGTTGTCTTTAGCACTGCATTTGTCTTTGGGTTCATTATTGGTGAATTCATTGTTCATATTTGTTTATAGTTATGTTGGCTTTCTGTCCCGAACTGACCTGTGTCCATACTCTTAGTAACCCTCATAAAACACACAGAGCTTTCTGCTTATATTTTATGCCTTCTAAACATACCTGTGAACAAACTCTTTACATTTCCAGGTCTCAGAGTTCACAACTTCATCATGGCCTGTAGCAGTTCGAGGATGGGAGTCATGTGGTTCTCCAAATGTTGTTGGACTGCAGTCTCCAGAAGTTATAGTTAGCATATTGGTTTTGGAAGAAAGCTGGAAAGTGAAATGCAGCATCTGGAGGGTTACATGATTCCCAGTCCAATATAGTTTTTTTCTGATAGGCTGAAAATCATTTTGTGGAGTTCTGTTGAAGCTGAATTGTTAATTGGTATGTTTTTATACTTTAAGGGTTGTGTTTAATGAGTTTTTAAGTAAAAAGTTTTGTATTAGGCAAAATTATCTACAGATATCTTCAGATTCCTGATCTGTATATAAAGCAGGAGATTTCTGAAGCCCTTGAAAAGTTGAGGGGAAAGCAAGGGTGAGATCTAAGTGATTGAACCAGATACACAGTGAGGAGTTGATACATATACTAGAGGGAGAAATGACGATTACTTTAAAAGATTATCCCTGGTTCATCCAGCATTAAATTCAATTTCTTAAAACAATTTCCATCAGGGTTGCTCTATCAATCTATTATAGCAAAAGTAATAAAAATAATATTACTGTGAATGCTGTGAAATCTTAAGGGCTAACAAATTCAATATTGCATATATTTTTTGTCCATTTGTTTCTTCTTTCCTCCTTCCTTCCCTATCCTGTGAGAGTCCTGGGGCATATTGTACCGTTGTTCTAGTGGGCATCCTTTGCCAGACACAATGGATCTTGCTGAAGTGCTGTCTCCCCATCTATCTGCAGCTGGGAGGGCAATATTTAGTGAACAGTTTTCTGTGGGTGATAGTGGGGGAGTGGCATGGGTATTAATCCATTTACAGTTAGGAAAGTTCTTTACTCTGCTGGAAAATGCAATTGCCTTTACTTTCATTTACTGTTTATAAACCTGTGATAAAAATTGATTTCAAAGACTTAATGAAATGTTTTACGTGGTTTGCTTAAACTTAAGAGAAACTTCATTTACAATTTTAAAAAACTCATTTAAATGCTTTGTTCCTGTGAAAAAGGAGTACAGATTTTGCTTTCCATTTACTACTTCTGATTTCATCTTCCCCTTTCCAGACATTGCCTTTCAATTTCAGTATGAATGGAAATGAGATGAAAGCAAAATTTATTTCTTAGCTCTCTTTCTATTTAGATTTTTTTTTCCTGCTCATTGGGGTTATGGCTCCCATAACCATGCAAGATTCTGTTCATAAAGGACTCAGTCCTTGAGTTTTATGGAAGGCTGTCCTTGTCATCCTTGTTGGAATGATTCACGAGAAATGGTGTGCTCAAGGGAGTTGACATTGGCTACTGACTCTTCTTTATCTTGAAATGTCCAGTCTCCTCCACCATGCAGCCAACCAGACTGCAGTTTAGGGGAAAAGAGTTTGTGCTGGGTAGGTCTGCTAGAAGCTGAGGTCCCACAATATCTGGAGAATCAATCCCCACCCCTGCTGTATGTAGAGCAAGGAGCATATTTCTCTCTTCCAGACTGCCTGCTGACTATTGAAAAGGTAGAACCTCCACAGATCTGGCCATGGTGGTCCTGTCTGTTCCACTTTCTGTTCCCTCTGACAATTTAGTTTTGCTTTAATTCACACTGCTGTAGACCTAGTGCTCTTGGTGATACTAGTTAGATCTTAATTGGCCCTTCCAGTCTTGCAGTTTTTGCCTTCACATAACAAAGCCCTGTTAGGACATTGAGTAGGGGAGTGCCCTTTACTCAAAAGAAAGGCCCACTCCTTTAACATGTCTTCAGTCTATGGAACATGGGCCTGTCCATCCCAGGGTCAAATGTCAGTATTTGGACAGAAACTGTGGGATTGGCTCAAGCTGTCCGCCACTGTTGCTTCCATTTTCTGCCATGTACCCCACTACAAGGCAGAGCCATATTTTTGAACCCTGACTCTCACTGTTTTAGGCCAAGGAAACACCTTTCTAAAACAGCTTCTGTTCTGCTTTACTTCTTGGCTCAAAGAAGCTGTCTCCTAGCTCTAAAACAGCCCAGTGGGACCAATCTGTGGTCATAAATATTATTTATTTACATCCCATCATTTTCTGAAGCTTATAAAACTTAAAACAGACACAGCTTAAATAAATAAATACCTCACCCCCATGCTTTATGTTAACCATGATCATGCATTTCAGTTCACTAGTGATAGCCTTGCAAGTAACTTCAAAAATTCAATTAAAAAGGCAGTGAAAGACCTGAGAATTCACATTTTAATCCTGCCTTCAATGCTGAAGCTTTGTTCTGTTTTTTTTTTTTTTCCATTCAGGTTCTGTGAATGAAAACCAAAGACCATCCAGTTCATACAATGGAGACCTAAATGGTTTGTTGGTGCCAGATCCCATAGCAAGTGGAGATGGAATTTCCTTGGCCAAGCCTATGCCCCCAACAGTTCCCTTGGGAGCACTGCAGGAGAAACAAGTCATGTAGGTATCATGGTGGATGGAGGTTAGGCAAAGCTGAGAGCAAAGTGTATGTTTAACATGGGTGTGCTGAAATGAGCTTGGTTGGGAGCCACCTCTTCTGCAAAGACTTCATTTCCAACAGTATTCTAGGTCATTGCTTAAAAGATTCTTTAACAGTGTATGCAGCTTCTCTGGAGAAACTCAGGTTTAATTTTTTTTGCTGCCCCCACAAATAAGCAAGGATGTTTTGACAATTGGTTTAGTGGGGTAAATCTGTATAGTCATAGAGATTTAGGCCATTTCTGCACTGCACTGTTACAGTGCTATTTTATGCCATTTTCAACATCCTGTGGAATTCTGGGGTTTGTAGCTTACTGAGGCCAAAGAGCTCTCTGACTAAATGCCCCTCCTAAACTGCAAACCCCAGGATTCCACAGGATGTTGAAAGTGAAATAATAGCACTATAACAGCATAGTGTGGAAATGACCGTAGTGTTTAGAATTCCAAGTTCAAATTTTTATTGATTTTTTAAAAAATGTTTTTATTAACATTTTACATAATATAATACTCCTACCCACCCTCCCTCACTACAGACAGAAACAAATTGTAATCACGGAATTACTGTCAAAGATAAATGATACCAACAGACCATACTCAATATCCAAAAAGCTTCCAGAATATCATATGGTTCAACAGTGGGCCATGTCTAGAATTTACATGTGACTATAAACAGGTGCCATGTAGTCTCAAAAGTGTCCAGCATTTCATATCTGACTAGGTGAAGTTTAACTGTCAGTTGTTTGGGATGTGGGACTTTCTTTGCTTTCCTGGGTGGGCTGATATTTTACAGGTAGATTGTCTATCACAGGAAGGGCAGATGGTAAAATGGTTGCATCACAGTAGCAAGCATGTCTGTTCCATTTTGAGCTTTTAGTGAGTACACCCCTGGTTTTTTAACTGTTCAGTTATTTATTATATTGATTTGCAAATACTTGTAAATTCTTACATCCACAAATTTTAAAGTATATCAATGAAATGTTAAAAAAAATACACACTACACAGCACACAAAGCACATTCTTTTTGAGATCAAGAAACGGATGTTGGGTTGGACTAAATCAGGAAGGCTTGCTCGAATAAACATATTTTTAACATGCACCAAAAACTTGGGGCAGCTGGAGCATAGCAAACTGTACATAACAGAATTTTTTTCATCCTTGTTTTGATTTGACTTTGTCTTTTTTCCCCTCTGTCCCTCCATTTAGCTGCCTCTCTGGAGATGATAGCTCAACCTGTATGGTTATCACTGCTAAAGATGTTGAGATAGTTGCCAGCAGTGACTCCAGCATCACCAGTAAAGCTAGAGGGAGCAACAAGGTAAAAATAGGAACATCATTCTCATCAATATACAGAGTGGCTTTCCCCAGCCTGTCAACATATTTAGTTCCAATAATATTGTTTAGCTGGTATACATTTGCCCAAGTCTATGTTATACTGTTTGAATCTTTCCTCATTTCATGGCTGAAACTGAGCATTAGCCATTTCCTCTCTCCCTTATCCTCTTGTTCTGTATGCTATTTTGGAGCCATTGTTGTAGATCTTAGGACAATGATCTGGAAAATGTGACTCTCCATAATGCTGTTACACAGTAATTCCCATCAGCTGTAGCCAATGGTGAGGAATGGTGGGAGCTGCATTTCAACAGCTTCTAGAGAGTCACATATTCCTCCTCCTGTCATAAAGCCTTCTGCCATACACTGGGGTGTTCTGTGTAAAGTCAAAGGCTTTCACGGCTGGAATTCATAGGCTGTTGTGGGTTTTCCGGGCTTTTGCGGCCGTGTTCTATTAGTATTTTCTCCTGATATTTTGCCTGCATCTGTGGCTGGCATCTTCAGAGGATCTCTGAAGATGCCAGCCACAGATGCAGGCAAAACGTCAGGAGAAAATACTAATAGAACACGGCCTCAAAGCCCGGAAAACCCACAACAACCAGTGGGTGTTCTGTTTTGGTAAATGTTGGGTTTATTTTTACACTAAAGGGGATTTTGTGTTCCTTTTCTCCATCTAGGTAAAAATCCAGCCAGTGGCCAGATACGATTGGGAGCAGAAATATTACTATGGGAATCTAATAGCTGTTTCAAATGCCTACCTAGCATATGCCATTAGAGGTGAGCCAGCTCCCCCACTGCTTACTATGCAACATGGGTGCTTTGCACTCATCTACCTTTGCATTGCATTTCTTTGTAACGGCCTTTTGTTGGGCTGAGGACAATGACATTGCCTTCCTCAACTTGACCAACGTATTTCCTGTTCCTCCACAATAGGTGCCAGTAATGGCTCTGCCATGGTGCGAGTCCTGAGTGTCAGCACAGCTGAGCGGACCCTGCTGAAAGGCTTCACTGGTGGTGTTGCAGACCTGGCTTTTGCTCATCTCAATTCCAATCAGCTGGCCTGCCTGGATGAAGCTGGCAACCTTTTTGTCTGGCGCATGGCCATGGAAAATGGAAAAATTCAGTATCCTGTCACTCAAGATTACACTTCCTAGGAAAGTGCTCTGCTGTTGGTAGATGTGTGGGTCAGGAGCAGGGCCAGCTGTTTAGTTAGCTAGGAGCAGCAGATTCTCAGTGGTGGGAAGTTCCAGCAAAGCATTGGAGGGCATTGCTATATGTGCCATGTAAGTTGCCTTAGACCCCCTTAGCTTGCCTGCCTCCCTTAGGTGTAGAGATGACATTGTTCTTTCACTACTTCAGTCTAGTCGGCTTCTGTAAATGGAGTGGAGAGAAAGATGCTATCTTACCATTCTCCTCAGATGCCTTGCTCCTACCCTAATCAGTTTGTTCTGTTTATAAGAGGTAACTTTATAATCACAAGAACCAGTTTTAAGCAACATAGCAATGTAGTAAGGTTTTAGCTACTTCTGTCAGCCAGGATCTGAGCAATACACATCACTTACTCAGCAGACAAGACTAAATCAGTGGTTATCAGCCTTTGATCCTCCAGATTGTTTGTAGTTTTATGTCCCAGAAGCCTCAGCCAGCATGATCAGGGATTCTGGAAGCTGAAATCCAAAATATCTGGAAGGTCAAAATCTGTATATTGTATGCTATTGACTGTACTTTTATATAAACACAGACCGTTTCCGCACTAGACTGTTATAGTGCTATTTTTCCACTTTCAAGATCCGATGGAATCATGGAGTTTGCAGTTTAGGGAGGGGCCTAAGGCCCCAGGATTCCATAGGATGTTGAAAGTGGAAGAATAACACTATAATAGTCTAGTGCAGAAATGGACACAGTTATATTTTGTTTCAACAAATTTATTTGTTTACCTGTTTCTGTGTTGTTGTGTTGTAGTTTATGTTTCGTTGGAGGTAGTTGTGGTTTTTTATTTTGCTCTGAGAGGTGATACAGAAATATTTTAAACAAGTAAACAAACAAGGTGAACAACTACCAAATTTCCAATGCTGCAGTGTGTACCAATAGTTGGATAGTTGGCTGGTGCACTTGACAATCTGGGAACCAGCAGAGAGGAGATGCCAGGTACGTTCCACATAGGACCCTAATTTTTGGAGTTTTTTTAAATACTAAAATGAATGGACCATCTAGTGCAGACCTACACAACTTGGCAGTAGATAAGGGCCGAAATTAAATATGCTAAACTTCTTTGGGCCGTGGATAGGTCTTTAGTGCCTCACTTTCCAAGTAAAGTTATAACAATGGTATAATAATGTTTTTTATTTGCAAAATAGTTTAATTGTTAATTATACTATAATTATTAATTAATGAGGAATTAATGAATGATTAATTAATGTTGCACTATTTTGTAAATAAAATAAACCGTGTTATAAAAAAAGGGAAATTTCAATTATTACACTTATTACTTAAGACACAAAATATTACTTTAGTAAGTTTGAATATTATGTGTCTTCAAGCTAACTCTGAGTTTTCTTGGCAAGATTTCTTCAGAGGGAGTTTGCCAGTGTCTGCCTCTGAGGCTGGGAGAGTGTGATTTGCCCGTGGTCACCCAGTGCGTTTCCGTGGTTTAGCAGGGATTTGAACTGTGGCCTTCTGGAGTCCCAGTCCAACATGTGAAGCACTAGAACAGAGGTAGAGAACTATGTTGGGAACAGGGGCCATTTTTCTCCACCATAGTCACTTAGGGAGCTGCGCAGGAGTGTTTTGGCATGCCTGAAGAGAGGCAGTGTTAGTTCAGCGGTCATTTTGGCTGATTTTCGGGTTTATTGATTTATTCATTTATTAACAAAGTTAATAAAGGTATTGGGGAAGCAATCTGCCACATTTTCAGGTGTTTTGGGTAGCTTTGGAATGGTTTCCAGCCCCCCCCCCAAAATACACTCAAAAACTGCCAGCTTTTTTTTAAAAAAAATGCACCTGGAGGGTTTGGAGGGCTTCAGGAGCTACACTTCGGGCTGGATATAGCTCTCCGTCTGTACTTTGCCCATTCCTGCATGTTAAAGAAGTATTATTATTCTACCTGTCTCTCACCCCTCTTACCAGAGAGCTGAGGAAGAACAAGCCAAAGATACATGAGACCTGCAGTCGCAGCACTCGTGGACGCGTGATAAAGCTGGGCTTTCTGCAAGGAGACAGTTGGGGAGCAGCTATGCAGGAGGAGGCACAAGGACAGAGGACCCCTGAAGGATGGGGATGTGGGTTAGGGTGTGAGAGAGCTGCCTCCCCACTGTCTAAGCCAGCTGACTCGCAGCCCATGGGAGGGTAGAGGAGTGCTGCTCCTCTCAGCCCCTAACTTTCCAGAGAGCCCCCTGGAAGGGAGACCCTTAGCCCCTGAGATCTTTCCCACCACCTTGCCCAGCCAGACTAGAAAGGCTGGTCAAAACACGAGGCAGTGGCAACTGCTCTTTGTTGCCGCTGACTCATGCCCTCTCAGAATTCCCCACACCCCTCTATCGCACACTCCAAGGAGTGGATCACCAGCCCATCCTAGAAGAAGGGAAGAAGGAGGAGGATGTACCTCTGAACATGAGGGGCAAAGGAGGCTTCGCTGGGGAGGGGAATGACTCCTCTCATCCCCCTCTCTCATCCCTGCTGCGGGGTGGATGGAAGAGGAAAGTGGGGGGAGCGATCTCCATGCAGCCCACTGGCTACATCTTGTGCAGGCCTGATCTAGTGGAAGCCTAGACTTTATGAATTCGTTAAATGTTTAGGGGGAAGTATTGGCAATGTGTAGAGACTTGGATATATTTTTGTGGGGGATTGTTGGAAGCATGGTCATGTTTAAAGCCGAGTTCTCACTAGAACAAATGTTCTTCAAGGCAACTGCACCATATAATGTATGAAGTCTGACTGAATTACAGGGCCGCAGTGTTAGTTTCTGTGAATCTGTTTGGAAAGCTTGATCCAGATAGCTCTTGCCTGGATCAAGCGATAGCAAGTCTTTTCACTGAATTCCAGAATAATTCATATAAATCAGAAAGCAATTGATGGTTATACTTCTTGGAGCCTTTTAAAAAAGAACAGTCTGTAGCTCTTTCTTAACATATTGCTCAGAGAAGAGATTTTAGTGAACATCAAGAGACCTGATGGAACTCCTCTGAATAGCTTCAGGAGGATCATATGGTGTCCTTTCATCCCTGATGAGAATGAGGACAACTGTGAGGAAGGCAGTCAGACTCTGGCTCTATTACATGAGGATCGGGTAAGGGGCTCTAATTTCCATTTCCCCTGAGGTAGTACTTCTTACTGGAATACTGATAAGTATAGGTCTAATCAATTTTTATCTTTTAATCAATGCTTAGTATATTTCAGTTAAAGCTAAGAGTGGTATTGCAGCAGGCTGAAGATTGGTTAGAGCTCAGTGTGTTAGAAGTTGAACCTGTGTGGTTCAGAGAAGCAAGTCTCATTCATTCAGGGCACTTACATGTAGATAACAGTGTATCAGATTACAGTTGTGCTCTGTAAACACAGTTGTGAGAGCATATTAGCAGTTAGTTTGTTCTTTGCTTGTCTGTGTTTTATGGGGGACATGGGGTCCCTGAAGAACCTTTTGTTTTTAAGAGTCAAACATTTTTGTTACTCAAAATGCTACCCCACATCTTCTCAAGGATACAGGAGGCAATTTTATGGTGCAGGGGAGGTTGATGGGCTGTTTTAGGCCAGGAGAGGTCTTTATTTACTTAAGAAGTGAACCTCTGTGTCTAGTTTACTTCATTATTTATAAATGCATGTCTAGATTTTTTTAAAAAAACACTATAATAATATGGTAATGAACAACCCCAGAGCTCTTGTTTGGCAGACTTGAACTTGTGAGTTACAAAACACCCAAGAGTTGGTGTCAGGTTCATGGAAAAAGGATAGTAATTGCAGTGCAGGCTACTAACCGAGATGGCAGGTGACTTAACTCCTGATAGAACTGCAGCATGTGCTTGGTATATATACTACTCTTTGTTCTGTAGGCAGAAGTCTGGGACCTTGATATAATCCGAGCCAACCACAGTTCCTGGCCAGTGGAGGTGACTAACATCAAAGAAGGCTTTATTGTGGTGAAAGGTCACAGCACGGTAAGAATTGTGCTGCTTGGCTGGTGGAAGGGCAGGTGCTTCATCATCATTTCAGAGACATATTAAGGCGCTAAGTATTGGCTTATGTATGTTTTAATTCCTTAACTTAATGGTTTCCAATGCTCTCAAGTCACAGGTTGCTCTATCCATTTGGTTGCTGAAGCCAGTGACAAGAGGTTATTTGTGAACTAGTGGCTTACTTGGACTGAGTAATAGCTAATTCATAGAATCATAGAAATCTAGAGTTGAAAGAGACCACACAGGCCATCCAGTCCAACCCCCTGCCATGCAGGAACACCCTCAAAGCAATCCCGACAGATGGCCATCAAGCCTCTGCTTAAAAACCTCCAAGGAAGGAGACTCCACTACACTCCGAGGCAGCATATTCCACTGCCGGACAGCCCTGACTGTCAGGAAGTTCTTCATAAGGTTCAGGTGGAATCTCCTTTCCTGCAGCTTGAATCCATTGCTCCTTGTCCTGGTCTCTGGAGCAGCAGAAAACAAGCCCTCTCCTTCCTCTACATGACATCCCTTCAAATATTTAAACATGGCTATCATGTCCCCTCTTAACCTTCTCTTCTGCAGACTAAACATACCCAGCTCTCTAAGTCTATCCTCATAGGGCATGGCTTCCAGGCCTCTCACCATTGTGGTCGCCCTCCTCTGGACTTGCTCCAGCTTGTCAACATCCTTCTTGAATTGGGGTGCCCAGAACTGGACACAGTATTCAAGATGAGGTCTAACCAAAGCAGAGTAGAGTGGTACCAGTACCTCCCTCGATCTAGACACCTTACTCCTATTGATGCAACCGAGAATTGCATTGGCTTTCTTGGCTGCCGCATCACACTGCTGACTCATGTTCAGCTTGTGGTCTATGAAGACTCCTAGATCCCTTTCACATGTACTGCTATCCAGCCACGTGTCCCCCATCCTATATTTCTGTATTCCATTTTTTCTGCCTAAGTGTAGGACCTTACACTTCTCTCTGTTGAATTTCATTTTGTTCACCTTGGCCCAGCTCTCCAATCTATCCAGGTCATTTTGAATTTTGATCCTGTCCTCTGGCGTATTAGCAACCCCTCCCAATTTGGTATCATCTGCAGATGTGATGAGCATGCCCTCTATTCCTTCATCCAAGTCATTGATAAAAATGTTGAACAGCACGGGGCCCAGGACAGAACCCTGTGGCACCCCGCTAGTCACTTCTCTCCAGGATGAAAAGCAGCCATTCGTGATCACCCTTTGGGTTCGGTCGGTCAACCAATTACAAATCCAACTAACAGTAGCCCTGTCCAGCCCACATTTTACTAGCTTCTTTGCAAGAATGTCATGGGGAACTTTGTCGAAGGCCTTACTGAAATCGAGGTATGCTACATCCACAGCATTCCCTTCATCTATCAAGCTAGTAACTCTATCATAAAAAGAGATAAGATTAGTCTGGCATGACTTATTTTTGAGAAATCTATGTTGACTTCTCATGATTACTGCGTTGCTTTCTAAATGATTAGAAACTGACTGCTTAATGATCTGCTCCAGGATCTTTCCGGGTACTGATGTCAGGCTGACTGGGTGATAATTATTTGGGTCCTCTTTTTTTTTTTTTTATAACAATAAGCCAAGAATCTTGGCCTAATAAACTGCAGTGTGAATTAACCGTGTGCTTATACACACAGCCTGTTTGTTTTCTTCTTGTATGTGAAGAAAAATAACGCAGGGAAAGGAGAATTTTGAATTCTGAACCTGGAGTTCTGGTTAAGTGTGCCCATGCCCAAATAACCAAGTTTTATACCATCATTTGTTGCTGGAATGAATCAGTGCTCATTTGAATTTGGATGGCATACCAAATTATTCTTCCCTTGTTTGCTTACCATACCACATGAAAGTAGGAGCCAGACAGTCTGTGTGCAGTGGTACACAATATAGTTTATTCACGTAGTAAAGTTTATTCACGGTGAGTTTACAAAGACATCATTATGTGCAAACACAGCTTTTATTTTGTTGTTGAGTTTTAATATTCCCAAGAAAAGGTACTATCAAGGGACAGACCACTATAACCAGGCTGGCAGAGAGAGGTACAAACGGCGTCATTTTCATCTTTCCATGTGTTGCAATGCAATTTGATATGGTGACATATCACCATATCAAATTGATGTTTTTCCTGTTAGTGTTCTGTTAATTGTATGGGTAGCAAACTAGACTTTCTGGTGTTTCCTTGTAAGGCTGGGTGATGAAACCTTGTGTCTTGGTTTAACTGTATTAATAGTATATAAAATAACAGCTTTTGAAAATAGAAAGTCAACCGTCAGCATACTGCAATGACAAGCATGGCCTGTTGGAAGATTCAACGTTATATTGGTACAGAATGAAGTTTCCCACTTCATTGATGCAAAAGTGCTGTAATTCTGGATGTCAAAATGTCCATGTAAAAGTCTTGAGTTAGGCAACATACTGATGATAGCTATGCCCAAGATGAGGCCAGAATTAATCCAGAATAAGAAATGGACTGATGCTCCAAATTTTTTGTTTTATTTTTGATTACCCTGCACATTTGGACATCCAAGATATTGAAAGCTTGCCATTTGGGCTACATTGGCATTGTGTACCACTTCTAAAGTAAAACCAGACTGTTATTCATAGAAAAATTGTGTGGTTAAACCAGTATGATTCAGCTTTGCATTCAGTATGGATCGTCAGGCTGCTTTCTCCACTGTAACCAGTTTCTTCCTAATTCAGTGAAGTGGCATTTGTAGATGAAAGGTAAAATCTAATTTTTATTTTTTTCTGTTTAGTGCCTGAGTGAAGGAGCCCTTTCCCCTGATGGCACTGTCTTGGCCACAGCAAGCCATGATGGCTTTGTCAAATTCTGGCAGATTTACATCGAAGGGCAGGATGAACCAAGGTAATTTCAGAAGCAGAGAGGACAGGGTGGGCATCTGGTCAATATGCCTCTGGCTTTCCTGGGAATGCAGGATGCTTTCAGCTCTGCAGCCAAGAAGGAGCAGTTTTGTCAGTCATTATTTCTTTTGCTTCTGTCCTAGGTGTCTTCATGAATGGAAGCCCCATGAGGGCAGACCCCTTTCTTGCTTGCTCTTCTGTGACAACCATAAAAAACAGGACCCAGAGTAAGAAGTCATCCTGGCTTTTGTTCCGTTTTCAGTGAAAAGTGAGACTGGCATGTATGGGAAAATACTTCCATGCGTCCTGTGTATTCTCCAGGAGTTCATTGTTTGTAGCAAAAGAACAGAACAGTAAGAAGTGGCTTTTGCTATGGTGTTCCGAACTCTGTAGCCCCACCTTTACTCTGTTTGTTTGGCCTCTAGGTGGGTGATTGTCAGAGAAGACTCCTTGTGTTTACAGTTAATTTAACGCTAGGAAACTTAAGGATTTTAAAAAAAAGTGAGATGGGGAAAAAATCTGAAGTTGAAGGAACGGGAGCTCTTTCTTCCTGGATAGTCTCATCCATACCCATATCTTCACCAATGAAACCACCTGTCTTCCTAGACTGTTCATGATCCCCAAGTGGATGATTTCTTTTTGTATTTCTAGTCCCCTTCTCAGAATTTAGCTTCAGTTCTGGATCTCACAACAGAGGTGTGGAACTTTTTCCATTGCATGATTTATTTCCTGGAGATTAGTCTTTTAGTGGGCTGAAACTAGTAATGAGTAGGATCACCCTTTTTTCTTTCCCTTCTGTACTAATTGCAAGTAGATGAACTAATTGCTTTTGTCTGAGGTCTGAACTGATCACTTGCAAAGGCCTGTGACCAAGAGTCGCAGGTTGTCCATCCTGGCCAATAAGCATTATTCTTCTTCGTGGTCTCTGTGCCTCACACACTAGGAGCTTTCGCGCGTGCGCGGTAGCATTCAGAAGATTCTAGAGCTGAGCAGCTTGACGGGAACCCCTCCCCCATGCCCGTACTGAGCATGCTCAGTCCGCCAAGCCAATGGTCTCTCCTCAGTTCTTTCTCATCCACCGTTGCGAACGGAAGGTTCTCTGCTTAGTAGCACTCTTGGCTGTTCTTCAGACTGTTTTTCGGGTGATTTTGACTTCGGACTTCGGATATTTGGCTTGGTTTTTGGTACTTGGACGTGGATTTTGGTAATTCTGGTATTTTGGATCTTTTCGACCCCTCCTACGACTCTCTTTTTTGGCTCTCGTCTTCTTCTTCGGCCTTCATCTTCTCTGTGTCCTCGTAGTCCCCCTCTTGGACCTTCTTCTTCAATCTTTGCCTACTTTTTATGTCTGCTTTGTCCAAGGCTTGCATCTCTTGTGGTTGCAAGGTTGTGTTGTCAGACGGACATCGTGAGTGCCTCTTCTGTTTGGGAGAGGCTCACAGCGTCAGG
Source organism: Ctenosaura bakeri (assembly GCA_948474755.1). Taxonomy (NCBI): domain Eukaryota; kingdom Metazoa; phylum Chordata; class Lepidosauria; order Squamata; family Iguanidae; genus Ctenosaura; species Ctenosaura bakeri. The sequence goes on along the minus strand of CAOLHI010001083.1, from coordinate 219,176 downwards.
GCTTGTTTCATCTGCCATGAATTTACTGCCCAGACTCTACGGAATCGTTCGTCTCGCTTGAAATCCCACTGCTGGGAAGAGTCTCTTCGGGTGAGGGATCGGCTGGCTGTTGAGTCCGTCATGTCTGCACCATCGACATCGAGCCGACCTGCGACCACAAGCCCGTCGGTATTGGTGGCTGCCGTACCGACAACATCGATGGTATCAGGCTCGGCACCGTCGTCTCGGCTGCTAATATCGGGCCTACTGTGGATCCCGAGATTATCGTCGGCTGCGTTGACTTCGAGGGAGGCTCCTGCAGGCTCACAGGCAGCTAAGTCAACTAGGCCGCTTACTGCTGCCCAGCGTAAGCGACCTGCCCCTCAGGAAGTCTCTAAGGAAAAGAAGAAGAAGAAGAAGGAGAAGCGAAGTTCGCCCTCCTTCCGACACCTCCTCCACCTTCCGACACCTCCTCCGACCCAATAGCCTGGGGACCCATGTGTAGAGTCGGAACCACAGGAGATCCTGGAGGTATCTGATGAAGAGCAGACCGCTGGTTCGGCTGTGCCTTCGGGCCCGCCTGTGCTCACTGCCACAGTATCTCCATCCGGTCACCCAGAGAGAGTGGACTGCCTGGAGGATGTTCTGGCCTTACCTTTTGCCTCGCCCCGTCATCGGGCAGCTTCTGGCAGAAGTGAGTCGCGCTCCCCAGAACGCAGGGTGAGACGTCCATCCCCGCGCCAGCAGGAGGGCTACCTAGAGCGGGCCTCGTCTCGGCCGTCGGCTGACTTGCCGTACTCTTCCACATCACACGTTGTGAGGTACGGCCGAGAATATGCCTGGCGGGAGCATCCAGGCTCGTACCGGTCCTATTCGCCCTTGTAAAGAGACTGGTACAACCCGGATGTGAGGCTCTGGTCGCCCTGTCATTGGTCGTGCTCACCATCTCGTGGAAGATACCACCCATGGCATCGGCAATCGCCATCTCGCTCGTTCTCGAGGTCTCCATGCTACGAGAGGTTCCATGAGCGTTTGCCCCATTATCAGGCCATGTCTCCATCTCCGTGAGTCACCGCGACCTTGTCTTGCCCGGTCTCGGAGGCTGTCCCAACGCAGACTTCGGCCTCTGCTGTTACCGTCACCCAGGCGATCCAGCGCCCTTGGCCTGCTGTGGTACCGATCACAACAACTCCGGCACCCCAGCTGATAGTTGCTCCATCGGTACCGTCTACGGTACCGGTGACAGCAACTGCGCTGATGGTCACCTTGGCACTACCGCCCCAACGGTCATCGAGAGAGAGGTCTACAGACAGGTCCCTGTCTCAGTCTTCGCAGACCTATGAGACGGACTTGGACTCCGACGAGTCCATACCTGCGTCCCATGAGTCTCCGCCCTTGGCCTTCGGAGAACCCGCACTGGAATCAGCACTGGAAGACATGAAGTAGTTTTCAGACATCATCCTTCGGATGGCGATGGCTCTCGGGCTGAAGGTCGTGAACCCGGCTCCAGCTGTGCAGGACCCCGTATTCCAGTACGTGGATACCCGTCCACCGTCCACGGCACTGCTGCCGTTCCTGCCAGCCTTGATGGAGGCCCTTAAACATCCATGGGCCAAGCCGGCATCCGCCCAGCCAGTCTGTCACCAGCTTGAACACCTGTACTGGACCCAGAAGGAGGACACTGAATTTCTCTTCATGCATCTGGTGCCTAATTCGATCGTGGTCGAATCTGCCAGACCAAGGGCGGTAGGAGGGTGCACACCAGCCCGCCAGACCAATAAGGCCACAGGCTGGACACCTTTGGCAGGAGATTTTATTCTGCTTCATCTCTAATTGCCAGGGTGTCCAACACTCAAGCTTGCCTCGTGGCCTGAGGAACCTGCTGGACAGATTCTGTCCTCTTCTGTCCGACCTCCCTGAGGAGAATCGGGCGAGTGCTATGCAGTTCTTTCACGAGGCAGTAGCACTTGCAAACCAACAGATTATCTCAAAGAGGCACTCAGTGGAGTTGGCGGCGTGGATGATGGTGGGCTCCGTTGCCTTGAGATGTTATGCGTGGCTCAGATTGTCTGGCCTGCAAGAAGACAGCAGAAGGATCGAGGACCTCCCTTTCAATGGCCAGGGGTTGTTCAACGCCACAGCTGATGAGGCGATGGACCATCTCGTCAAGGCATGCCTGATGGCAAAGAAGATGGGCATACATCAGCCCCCTCAGCCTCGCCGTAATTTCGGTTCCCGGTCATCTTGGCGCAGGTTGTCCTCTTTGACCTATCCACCTCGCTCATCGCGTTCGGCTCCATCCCGGCCGTTGACCTCGTCCTCGGCACGGAGACCTCTTCGGAGAAGTCCATCCTCTTCGAAGAAGTCTTCGTCTGGGACGAAGTCCCAGTTTTGACCGCCTTCGCGGGTCGCCATCACAACCACTTTTCCGCCTGCCAACAGCCTTCGAAGACCAACCGAGCCTGGCCCGACATCTCACCAAATGGTGCCACATCACCACGGACTCTTGGGTTCTCTCCATCGTCCATCTTGGTTGTGCCGTCGAATTTGGAAGTACCCCCGCGAGGCATCTACTATTCCACCCCGGCCAGCTCGGCTCTGCTGGAAGACATCCAGTCCCTGCTACAAAAAAGAGTGATTGAAGAACTTCCGTCCTTGGCCAGTACCACCAGCTTCTTCTCCTGGTACTTCACAGTACCAAAACCGGGTGGAACCCTACGACCAATCTTGGACCTCAGAGGGGTAAACGAGTACATCCGCGGCAAGAGGTTCAAGATGGTCACTCTGTCTGCGATCCTGCCCTTCCTTCGGTGAGGGGACTGATTCGCCTCCATCGATCTTCGGGATGCTTACTTTCACATCACCATTCGCCCGCAGCACAGACGGTACCTACAGTTCGCAGTCAACTGTACCTGTTACCCATAGAGGGTGCTACCATTCAGACTCTCCACCGCTCCCAGGGTCTTTACCAAATGCATGGCCCCATGGTATCATACCTGTGGATGAAGGGTGTCTCGATCTACCCTTACCTCGACGATTAGCTGTTGGTGGTGTCCTGCAGGCAAAAACTCTACAGCGACATCCACCAAACTCTCTCTCTCTTCTAACCCGTCTTGGCCTTCGGGTCAATCTGAAGAAGTCGCACCTCAAGCTGGCGAGGGTCCTCGACTTCATTGGAGCGACTCTGGACTCGGTGTCTTCCAGGGCATATCTGCCTATGTCGACCCTCCATCGGTCCGCATCCGCTGTTCTCAATGCCCCGACGATATCAGCGAGGAGGATCCAGCAACTTCTCAGATGCGTGGCTTCGACCACGTCAGTCACCTACCTGTCTCTGTTCCATGCACGTCCACTCCAACACTGGTTCATCAGAGTCTTCGACCCGCTCCTGGACGACCAGAGGCGCCCCCTTCGGATCCCTCAACAGGTACTTTGCTCCCTGTTACGGTGGCTGTCCTACCGCCATCTACTGTCAGGGATGCCATTCCGAGAACCGACCCCTCAGCTCACGGTAACGACAGACGCCTCCCTGTTCGGGTGGGGAGCACACTGCAACGATCTCAGAGTCTAGGGACGATGGATCGACGACAAGACCGACTTCCATATCAGCGCCCTCGAGCTGCTCACCATCTGGAAAGCTCTGAGGGCTGCACAGTGCTGATCCTGACAGACAACACAACAGCCGTCAACAGACATTGTGTATGTCAACTGACAAGGAGGAACTCATTCAACCACCCTCCTCACCATAGCTCTTCAGCTTTGTGACTGGTGCCTATCGCTTCGAGTCCATCCAGTCGCGGTGCACCTGGCCGGCCAGGAAAACACCACAGCAGACGCCCTCAGCAGGGACACCTCTTGCCACCACGAGTGGTCCCTCTCGAGTGCAGCATTCCAGATGATACGAGACCAGTGGGGCAAGCCAACGATCGATCTCTTTGTCACCTGCCAGAATACAAAGTGTTGGCGGTACTGCTCGATAGCCGGCTGGGGTCACAGCTCTCTCAGTGACGCCTTCCAGTTCGAATGGACCGACGGGTTCCTCTACGCGTTCCCACCATTTCCTTTCCTGGGCCAAGTGGTCTCCAAGATCCTCGCAGACCGAGCCAATGTCGTCCTCGTAGCCCCGTACTGGCTGAGGCAACACTGGTTCGGGCCCCTGTTTAAGGCCGCTCACGGTCGACTCCTCAGGTACCCAACAGCGTCAGATCTCCTGTCACCCCCTCCGACGGTCTCGTTCTCCATCTGGACCTGCCACTCCTGGCCCTCCACGCCTGGCGGATAATGCCTTAGATGATCCGACCATCTAGAACATCCTGACCGTGGCCAGGAAGGAGTCGACACGCCGCAACTACCATTACAAATGGCAGAGATTTGTCGCCTTTGCTGAGGCACGACATGAGCCAGTATCGCCTGTCAACCTGCCTACCGTGCTCCGATTTCTTCATCATCTACAACAGCAGGGCCTTGCGTTTCTATCCCTGAAGGTCTACCTTGCCACTATCGTGGCCCATCAGCCACGTGGGTCACCATCGTCAGCTCTCCTCAGGGATGCTACCATGTAACAGTTCATGAAGGGCCTGCAACACCTTTATCCACCGGTGTCACCGCCACTACTGCCTTGGTCGCTGTCCTTGGTACTTTCACAGTTGACGTGATCGCCCTTCGAGCCCATGACGACTGCGGATGACAGGCTCTTGACTTTCAAGACTGCTTTCCTGGTAGCTATCACCTCAGCCAGGCAGGCCAGTGAGCTGACAGCGCTGTGATCTGATGAGCCTTTCCTCATCTTCCACAGAGACAAGGTGGTTCTTCACCCTGACATTTCTTTTCTGCCTAAGGTGGTATCACACTTCCACCTTAGCCAGGACGTCATCTTGCCTGCTTTTTGCCCGGACATGACTACACCTCTGGAGTGCTCCCTCCACTCCCTTGATGCTCGTCGGGCCTTGGCTTTCTACACGCACCAGACTGCACCCTTCCGCCAGACACCCCACCCTTTCATGTGCTATGGTGGGCGTCGAAGAGGCCATAAGGTGTCCTCCCAAAGGTTCTCCAAATGGGTGGCCCAGACCATTCTACTGGCATACAAACTGGCCAAGCAGCCTCCACCAGTCTTGATTCGGGCTCATTCCACCAGAGCCGTGGCTTCCTCAGCAGCTCTCCTTCGAGGAGTGGACCTGCAGGAACTGTGCCGTGTGGCAGCCTGGTCTCAACCCTCGACCTTTGTGCGCCACTACAGACTGGACTGTTGGTGCTGGAGAGATGCCCGTTTTGGACGTGCGGTGTTGTCTTCCGTTCTCTAGGACCTGACCCACCGTCCAACTGGTAAGCTACAAAATCTCCTAGTGTGTGAGGCACAGAGACCACGAAGAAGAAGAACAGGTTGCTTACCTGTAACTGTGGTTCTTCAAGTGGTCATCTGTGCCCTCACACACACACCCAGCCGTCCCCTCTTTCAGGTCCCTTATTGGCGGACTCCAGAACTGAGGAGAGACCGTTGGCTTGGCGGGCTAAGCATGCTCGGTACGGGCATGGGGGAGGGGTTCCCGCCAAGCTGCTAAGCTCTAGAATTTTCCGAACGCTACCGCGCATGTGCGACAGCTCCTAGTGTGTGAGGGCACAGATGACCACTCGAAGAACCACAGTTATAGGTAAGCAACCTGTTCTTCTAATTCCTTAAGCTGTCTGTCTGTCTGTCTGTCTGTCTGTCTGTCTGTCGTCTTCTTACCACTGTTTGACTCTTTGGGAACTAGACACTGAAAAGAGAACTGGCTTGTGTTTGTGATAAGGCCACAGTGTGGCTCAACATGACCTAATTGCTTCTGTGCCATGAGCTTCACTATACCTCCTTACCCATCCTTCCCCAGTAAAGCATCAAATGGGAGACAACCAAGCCTTACTGTGTTTGCACCCGGACTTTTGTTCCCCCTACAGGAGAATGAGCAGTATCTAACTGTTTATATAGATATATTTGGAATTTACAGGTATGTGTGTAACTGGAGCACTGTGCTGGTCTCATACCATGCACGTATTGTGTTAGTTCTGTCTCTGTAGTGCAGAGGAGCTTACAGTGCTATGCTTTAAGCAAGCAAGCAAACAAAAAAAGCTGGATAGAGAAGTTATTTTAGAGAATGTCTTTGCCAGGGGAAGGTGTGTGTGTGTGCCTGTCTCCTGTCAACTTACAGTGACCCCATGAATTTCATAGGATTTTCTTAGGCTAGGAATACTCAGGTGATTTTGCCATTTCCTTCCTCTGAAATATAGCCCATAGTACCTTGTTTTGGTTGGTGGTTTCCCATCCAAATATTAACCAGGGCTGGCCCTGCTTAGCTTCCAAGATGAGATAGGTTCTGATGCATTTAGAATGTTTAGGCCCTATAGAGGATCACAGAGTTTGTCCTAGGAAATCTGTAAGTTAGAATTCTGAGAAGGTCAGAGAGAGCTGAAGTAAACATAGTTGTCTTTGCCAGTCTGCCTCATTATTTCCCATATATTCATTTATTTCTACAGAGTTCCATTTTGGAGGTTTCTCATTACAGGAGCAGATCAGAACCGAGAGCTGAAAATGTGGTGTACAGTGTCTTGGACTTGTCTGCAGACTGTCCGGTAAGATTTGCCATGGTCAGCAGGCAACATATTATAGATGGCATTACTTTGGGGGGGGAGGGTTCAGTGGGCAAAGCCTTTGTTGGTATCTCCTCCTTCAGTGCCCTTCCCCTCCTTTATGCTCAGTAGTAGCTTTGGCCAGAGTGAATTTCCATCTGTGCAAATTCTTTCAATATCTTTTTTCTATTAGACACAATCAGCCCAACTTAGCTGCTTCTTTTATAATATGAAGTTGCTCTGGGCTGTTTTTAGTACATCTAAAAATATGTGTTCCTGGATAAGTAGAGTTCTTCTCTAGCTTTTTTAGCCTTGCTTTATATAAGAGAAAATGTAGTATAGTGGCTAAGGCTATAAGCTACAGTCTAGTTCAAAGCTAATCTTTTTCCTCCTTCTCCATAATATGTTGATGTCCCAAAGTGTGTCTGAAGTGTGACACTGCTAGCATTTACCTTACTGATTGTTGATTAGGAAGTAGTTTGAGTATTTAAGAAGTGCTGTTTAAATGCCACTTAGTATGCCTGTTTATAACTGTTTTCTTTCAGATGTACTGGGATGTGTATTTGTTTTGTTTCTGAACAAAAGAATGGGGTTTCAGGATCTCCCCCTTTCTGTGCTAGATGTTTTAGACTGAAACATGTCTTTCCTTAAGGCACATACCATGGCCATGCTCACACAAAAAGTTAGCAATTGTATACTGCTTAAAAACTGAAAAAAAGAGAAAATTGATTTGCACTCTAAGCCTAGAATTTGGAGATTTAGAGGTGGTAATTTCTTCGGTCTTTGCTCCAGACATTCACATTTTGATAAGAATGCAATTTCACTTCCAGACATGTCTGGACATGTACATGTCCAGACTCTGTATTAAGACATGGGTAAAAATGTAGAATACATTAATATGTGTAGGTTCTATTCAGTCTTTGGCTGAAAGCCTGGAGGTTGAGAAAGGAACGGGAGATAATTTTCACCTCTTCTGAATGTTTATAAAGTCTGAAAAGAGGCATATATGTGGACATTTTGACAGTGGGTGTAATTGCTTAAGAGAAAAGTGATTGCAGACAACCCAGAAACGATTTGTGTATGTTGTGTCAATTTCAGATTTTCTCCAGATATATTTAGCTCTATGAGTGTCCTCCCTAGCCTGAAGGCCTGCCTGGATCTTTCTGCTGAGTATTTGATTTTGAGCGATGTACAGCGAAAGGTAGACATTAACATCTGTTAACTTACTGGAGCATGCCTGTGGTTGGTAGTAGCTGCATTAAAAGTTAAAAAACAGCAGCTGCTTTATACATGTAGATACTTGTATTGTTTTTTTTTACACTGCTTATGTTTTAAGGGGCAAATTTTAATCATAGTGTAAACTTACGGAAGTTTTGATTTTAAAGAAAGGAATCTGAGAATCCAGAATTCGTTCAGATTACCTGGTGTGTGTCCTGCTGGTATTGGGAGTGAAGTTGTTCTTTTTTCTTTGTATTGCTTAACATGTTTCTTGGCCCAAGGTGGAGGGCATATGTACATGTACTTCTGTTACAGGAATCTTTGCAGTTTACATGTCTTCAAGATACCTTTCTGATACTTTCCTCCTAGGTCTTGTATGTGATGGAACTTGTCCAGAACCAAGAGGAGGGCAAAGCATTTTTCAGTTCCATCTCAGAGTTCCTGCTGACCCATCCAGTCTTGAGCTTTGGTATCCAGGTGGTCAGCCGCTGTCGCCTGAGACACACAGAAGTCTTGCCAGCAGAAGAGGAGAGTGATGGCCTGAGTGCAGGTGAGTGGCAAAGAAGGTCCCATTCCTAAGATAAGTGAGGTGAAGTATGAAACAAGAAAGAGGCCATCGCTCAGGGGTAGAGCACATGCTTTGTATGCAGAAGGATCCAGATTCAGTCTCTAGCATATCCAGAGTCCTCCTGCTTGAATCCTTTGAGAACTGTTGCTAGTCAGAATAAAGAGGAACCTCTCTTGAGAAGTTTGTTAAAAAATGGGACCCTCTTATCCATTTTTTAAAAAACAAATGGGGAGATTTGGCAGGAGCGAGCTTTTTGGATTAGGGAAAGATATGACGAAAGGAAAAAGAAGCATATCTTAATATATGCTTTAAGCATATTAGATATGGATAAGAATAAAGAGATTAGCATTTTGTATAAAGGTTAAAAGGTTAAGATGAATATTTATCAGCAGAGTCTTGATGTAAATAAATAAGATAACGGATCCTCAGGTGTATAGCGTATGTGTTATACAAGGACAACTAGTCAGGAAGCCAGGGAGAAAGAAGAATGAATGGAATTGGAATGAAGAAGCAAGAAAGTGGGTAGGCAGATCATAAGAAAGTTAAGATAAATAGTATATATACTATGTGTATGTAAAAGGTATAGCATGATAGATCATAAGACTATTATGTTTTACTGGTCATATTTTAAGCTTTATTAGAGAGCTTCCTATCTTTAGGAAAAGCAACTGATATAGACTTGTTTGTATGTTCCTTGATTTATGTTTTATGTTTTAATTAAAAAAAAGAAAGAATCAACAGTATTGTGCTTGATGGCCCACTACTCTTAGCCTGTTCCTGACTATGTAGTAGCTAGCCAGTTTCCCCAAATACTGTGTAACTGTTGACTCTCTGGTCAGTACTTCTTAGCCTCAACCACTGTAAAATACCCTCAACTCATATTTAACTCAAAATTCTTTGCAAACTTGACCTGGGTCTGTTGTGATGTCCAAATTGGCAAATTGAGGGGGGGTGCTGTCTGCTTGTTAAACCATTATTTGATGCTGGTTTGCAAAGCATAAAGATCCCCCAGTGTTGGCTTAAAACTGAGGTGGGAATTGTCCAGCCTTCCAGGTGATGTTAAACTGCAAGTCCCAGCAGCCCTAGCCAGCACAGCCAGTAATTAGGAATGCTGGGAATTTCTGTTCAACAACATATGTAGGACCACATGATTCCCATCCCTGCTATAAACAACAACTTCAGTATCTGTTTGGAACACACTATGGTTTGTTTCTAAAGTGCACAATTCATGGTTGGGTGTTACATTCAGTCCAGTCATGGGGCAAATCTAATGTTAGTCATGTATAGAACAAACTTATTCAGTGAGCTTCTATTCAGTCACAACTAGCTTGATAAGGGCTGTTCCCTGAACCATATCTGTTCCTCAAAAAACAAAAACAAAAAAAGTCAATATTTTTGACCCCAAATGCCCTCTAGGGGACATGGGGGCATACTTGCCTTTGGGAGCTTCTTTGGCCACTAGAGAGCATTTTGGGTCATTTTGAGGCCAAAAAGCCCCTGTTTTGAATAATTTTGCAAACATTTGACTTCTGTTGGGTCAAGGAGAGGTTACAGATATGGTGGAAATACCCTCTGCACCTCCTGAAGGTCATTTAGGGACATTTAGGGTAAACAAACAAACGAACAAATTTGATCGTGAAGGGCTGCATGTGGACCACAGTTTGCCCTCCTCTACCGTAGAACCTGATGTTACTGCTCTAGGTAGAACTAAGGTTAGATTTAGCTCATATTCTTTTTCAAATACTGGAATGGCACAGATCAGGCTGCCTTCTGTTATTTGAGGAGGTGAGTAGGCTTGTACTGTACTCCTAGAAAAAAACAATCTGGATGTTTTCTTGCATCATATACAGCCATTTCCTACCGTGCTTGGGGAAGAGTAGATAGGCTTGATTTGCTAAAGAGCTTGGAGAAAGTTATGCACTTGAGAGAAGAAGCTGAGTTCGTTTAAATATTATCCTAATTGTTCTTACTGTGATTAGGTTATATGCAAAAGGTTACTTATATTTTTAAGGAACTATCATTGTTTTTAAGGAACTATCAACCTATGGGTCCTGTCATCACCTGCAGTCTTGGCTGATCCACATTGTGCTGCTGACAGCAGGCTAGTTGAGGAGACAAACTACACATCTTCATGGTCTCTGTGCCTCACACAATGAGTTTCATGCCTGCCCAGAGACCTCCACCGGGATGTTCCAGAACTGAGTAGCTTGGCAAGAACCCTGCCCTCTCCTGTGTACGGTGCACGATACAAGCCTGCCAAGCTACCATTTCCTCAGTTTCAGAGTCAGTCTGCCTTGTTCTGGACTGTTGAGTAGCTTTTTTTTCACTTTTTCTCTATTTCCCTCCTTGCTCATGTATTCTGTGTTCTGTCTGTCTGTCTGTCTATCTATCTATTTACTTTGGGTCTTCCTCTTTTATCTTTTTCCCCTTCCCTCATCCTTCTTTCTTTCCCCTTCCTGGGTCGTTTGTTCTCTAATGGCCTCGACTTCTCTTTTTAAATGTTGCTCTTCCTACGATAGGAAAAATGTCCCTTTCAGATGCTCATAGCAGTGTCTGTATTGCCTTGAGAAGGGGCACAGTATGAGTAAGTGCAGGATTTGCTGTTAGTTTACAGCTCAGACATTATGACTTTAGTCATTTTGTTGGGAACAGTCCTTGAAGGTGCCGGAAAAAGTTGTGGATTATATTGCCGTGTTTATCACATCCACGACTGTGTCTAAACTGCCTGAGATGTAGATCTGACCTTAATACCGATGAATTGATACCAGCTCAACCTGCACCTCTGCCACAGCCTTCAGTGATTACACTGCCTTTGGTAGCTGGTAGCAGAAATGTCTACACCTTTGACCATGATAGACAAGGACAAGATGTTCCAGAAGCAGCACACAGCTGAGGACTCTTTGGCCATAAAGACCCATCTAAAGAGTAGAAAGAAAAAGCCAAACATACTCAGGCCTCAACCCCTGGGCAAAAACTGGTATCAATGACAGATAGATCGATACTAACAGTGGCTGCTTCATCCACAACTTTGGCCTTGGCCTTACCATCCTTACCCTCAGTCCCAGAGGTGGAAGAGCCACCTGTATCATCTGTCCCAACACAAGCATTGGTGTTGGGAATTGTTCTGAGCCAGGAATAGACTGTGTGCTCGGTATTCAGGGTCATGTCTCCTAGATCCACATACCTGCCAGTTCCCCTACATGGTCAGGACCGATACATTCAATGAAGTTGTGAAAGGTCACCCTCCTATCTCTATCTAAACAGCCATATAGAGAGTATGGCCTACTTGAAGATTTGTCATTCACATCAGTATCTTACATCAGTTGGTATTGACATGAACATCTTTGGAGGGAACCTCCCCTGTTGTACAGATCTTATTTCTCATCAGGACAGATACCATTTCTGTGCATATCCATACAGTTCCCCTCAAAGATCTGCTATTTGGCACCGTTCCCAATCCTGATCACCCTTAGTGTCACCATCTTCCAGAGGCCATTATTGTCAATCAGTGCATTGGTTTGAGTCTCAGTCCCATCGCTGGTCCTGGTCACAGACACCCTCTTGAGCTTGGTCCCCTGCTTCTTGATCTCTTCAGACATTTCATCGGTCATGGTCCTTGTCTTCAGATAGACAGGAACAGCAGTCAGTAGCCCATACCTCACCATCTCTACCACCAGTTCTGCCTTGGTCTGACTCTCTACAGGCATGATCATTGGTGTCTAGGTCAGGCCTGATCTCTCTGCCTCCATGCACTACTGTGACACTCTTGGCCTCCTCCGTCGCCAGCTCTTGTTACCACCACCACCACATCTGCTACTGCTTCTCTGTTCTAATCAGGCATCCCATCAAGTCCTCCTGTGCCAGCTTCCCATGCACAGCCATCTGCACAATAGGTTCCACTGCCTCCTGCCTCATCTCCTGGTTCCTCTGAGTATGACTCAGTCTCTCAGGACTTGGTGCGCCCATCCACACCTTCTCCCCTGAGAGCTGTGCTAGAGACAACACCTGAAGCTCAGTCAGAGGACATCAAACAGTTTGCAGACATCATTCTACAAGTGGTGAGAACTATTGAGTTGGAGTTTCTTCTCCTCTGGTGCCTCTTGCTGACCCAGTCTTCCAGATCATTGACAACCAGGCCTGTACACCATAATTCTATTCCTGCCAACACAGCAAGAAGTTATAAAACAGGCCTGGCTACAGCCAGCTTCTCTGTCACCGACACTGAGACTCTTGGAGCAGCTATATAAGATCCACCAAAGAGATGTTTGTTATCTCTTTTCTCATCCCACTTCAAATTCTATCGTTGTCAAGGCGTCTCAGACAAAGGGTGACAAGAAGGTGCACCCTGCACCACCAGATAAAGAAGGCAAGCATCTAGATATATTCAGCAGACGTTTCTACTCTGCTGCTGCACTCTCTGCCAGGGTATTGAACACGAAGGCATGAATGGCCGCATATCAAAAGTATTTGTGGGATAAAATGTTCTCCCTTATTCCACATCTACTGGAAGAACAGAAGGTGACACCCCTACAGTTTCACCAGGAGACACAGGCGTTGGCATCTCAGTGGATCCAGTCAGCACGCCACTCAGTAGAATGCACAGCCAAGGTGATGGCAGGGGCCATTGCACTCAGGCACTTTGTGTGGCTGAAATCTGCAGGCTTCACAGAAAATACGAGGAAGAGAATTGAGGATCTTCCTTTTGATGACCAGGGTCTTTTTCATTACACTATGGATGATTTGATGGAACACCTTTCAAAGACCAGGGTGACAATGAAGAAGATGGCTATCCATCTCCAGCACTGCAACTGTCCTCCCTATTCATCTTGGCACAGGCCGTCCTTTTCCTCCTATCGCTCTAAGTCATGATCTAGATCTCTCCATACAGGATCTCTGCAGTCATCCTCTAGACAGAAATCCTTCAAACAGCACTGCCAACAGTTGTCAAAGAAATCCTCATCATCATTGAAGTCATGGTATTGACTAGCCCTGCATGATGCTGCCACTACCATCTTTCAGCCTGATAACCAAGGTCATTGATGTTCCTGAATTATCCACCCACTATATCACCTGGTGGAATATCATGACAGACACTTGAATTCTCACCAGAGTCTGCCTAGGTTACACCATTGAGTTTTCTGGTATTCCTCCCATTGACATGTTTTGAACGACCCCTCCATATCCCGCCTTACTGGAGGAGACTAATATCCTGCTATTTAAAGTTACTATTGATAACCTCCCCCCAACACAGATGTGTGAAGATTGGATATTTCTGCCATTACTTCACCGTTCCAAGGAGAGATTGTGGTCTCCATCCCATCCTGGACCTTCGAGGAGTGAACAAACGCATCTGCCCTCACAAGTTCCAGATGGTCACATTGGGATCCATTCTCCCGTTCCGAAGAAAAGAAGACTGGTCTGCCTCAGTAGACCTATCAGATGCATACTTCCACATTTCCATCTGTCCATAATACAGGAGGTATCTACACTTGGTGATTGGGAGGAAATCTATCAGTACAGGGTGCTGCCTTTCAGGCTTTCTACTGCACTGAGAGTTTTCACAAAATGCATGGCAGTGGTGACTGCTTTCCTCAGAACCCAAAGTGTCAGTGTCTATGTCCTAATCTGTCCAGGCTTGGTCTGGGCTGGCAGCCAGGAGAAGCTGTATTTTGCCTTGACATCAGTAAGAGAGTATAAAAGGCCTCTGAACGTCCAGGGAATGCCTTTATATATGGTTCAATAAGTGTTTCCCGGATTTCAAGATAACAAGGGCAGTGCAGAAGAACATGAGTTATTGTTTCAATTTCACCAGAATTGCAGGGGCATTTACGTTGATCGTACCGAATCTTTTTAAACTTTCCTTCTTGTATTGCTGATGGCAAAGCATTTAATCGGGCAAGAGTAAAAGCTCTACATTGATTTGATATTAAAAGTAAATAAAAATAACTAGCTGGCTTGTAGGGTATCAGTGCAGTGTCAATTAATATATTTTTTGAAGTTACCTCTAAGTCGTGCTGCCTCTCCGTATCCATAATTCACTGTCTAAGGATTCAACTAGCTACGTCAAATCCCACATGTAAAAAAGTGCTCCTCAGAAAAACCATAAAATCTGAATTTAGCAGGTACGGCTTTTTTCCATACTGATTGGAATTTATCTTGAAATACTAAGGAAGCTAAACCACTTGGCTGAAAACTTAATTTCAGCCAAAAACTAAAAATAGCTAACCAAGTCCTACATTGAACTTTCAGGAAGCCCACCTCCAACTGCAAAGCCGCATTGCAGAACCAACGTGGTACTTGCAAGATGGCCCTCAGAAATTTTGATTGAACTATTTCTAAGGTAGTGAAAGAAGAATAAGGATGTAGTTGAGCACCATAAAGTAGTTGACTAATAGATTTGGCCTGAAACAACCTTAGGGCAGCTGGAACATATTGCCCTCCTTTAGTATAAATTTTTTTTTGAATTACAGATGTGGATCTCTGTGCTACTTGTGCAACATATTCTGCATGTGCCTTACAATTTCCATTTGACTGGAATACAACACCAAGATACTTGGAGGTCCTTATTTGTTCAATCCTATGTTCATTTATCGTCCATTTGTACAGCTTTGGTCTTTTTGCAAACACCATAATTTTAGTTTTCTCATAATTTATTTGGAGTCCTTCCTCTTGGCTATACTGTGTTAGAGTGCACAATGCTCTCTGTAAGCCGATGGGTGTTTGCGACAGTATTACTGCATCATCTGCAGATAGCAACACTGAAAGATGCCTACCCGCTAACTTGGGAGGGTGAAAATCTAACTGACTAAGAGCAACAACCATTGAGTTAATATAAAAATTAAATAACAATGGGGCTAGTATACATCCTTGCTTAACTCCATTATGTGTAAAGACTTTATTGGACAGCTGACCTTCCAAATTACACCTTATTTTCAAGGCTGTATTTTCATGTAGCTTGTAAATAAGCAATAAATAAGCGACAATCTACTGAAGAGGCTTCTAGCTTGTGCCACAATCTATCTCTAGAGATAGAATCAAAGGCAGATTTAAGGTCAATAAAAGCTGCAAACAAGGACCCTTTAGCTTTACTAGAGTATTTCTCCACCAGATGTAGGATTAGGGCCTGGTCCAAAGTAGATCTTTCTGGTCTAAAACCTGCTTGCTCATCAGCCAGAACATTTTTTGTGTCCATCCAATATTGTAATTTCCAGTATAAGTGTCTAGCATAGATTTTACTAATTATAGATAACAAACTAACTGGGCGATAACTTGCTGGATTATCCTTCTTTCCTTTCTCAAAGAGTGGAATAGTAATAGCCGTATTCCAATCAGATGGCATGTGGGCATTCTTATCAATATATGTAAAAAGATTTGCCAAAATTGAGGGCCACCAATCTATGTTGCATTTGATTAGCTCAAGAGGAATACCATCATCCCCTGGGGCCTTGCCTGGTTTAAGCTGGTTTACAAGCTCTGTCACTTCAGCAATTGATACGGGTTGCCATTCTGGCAAATTCCTGGTAATACGATTCACTTGAAAAGTAAGGGATTCTTTAATGGCATATAACTCATAAAAATAAGCTTCCCAAACTCCAGAGGGGATATGACAATCTGCCCATGTGGTGTAACTTTTGGTTGCTGTTGACATGAGCTGCCAAAAGGTTTTCATATCTTTCATCCTTACTGCATTAATAAGTTGTTCCCATAATGCTTGTTGTGCACAACTCTTTTTAACCTTAATCCATTTTTTATATTCTTTTTTTAATTGCAACAGCTCCTCTACCCTCACATCTTCTGGGTTTTCCTTGTGAAGTTTAAATTTAAAAATAAGCAATTTCTTAGCATCCCTACACTCACAATCAAACCAATCCTTTGAACTAAACTTTCTAGTATAAACTCTTTTAGAATTGGTAGCTAAAAATAAGTCAACTAATTTTTTGATCAGTATTTCATATTGCTCAATAATCCCATTATTTGACCCTATTGCCAAGCAGGTGGAATGGATATTAGAGAATTGATTGGTGTTAAACAGCTCCAAAAAGAACCCTGCAGTCTTTTGTGACCACTTAATCCTTTTACTAGTAACTGTCACCTCTGGGTTTGGTTTTAAGATATTTATGATATAGGTATGATTATCAGATGTCTTCAAATACAAGTTTAAGGGCAGATGATCACTTTCCAACTTTTATCTGTTACCATTTTTATAGAGGGATTCAGTAGTCCCTGGCTAACAATCATATAATCAGTGGTGCTCATCCTAGTTCCTGACCAGAATGTAAATTCTCCTGGTATGTCCCCAGTAATGTTCCCATTCAAGATACATAGTTCTAACCTGTGTGCCATCTGTGCCAAATTAAGACCTGCATAGTTGCTAACAGTATCTTTTGAGCAGCTCATATTTCTTGAAATAAAAGGTGTTTTTTCTGGAGAACAGATATGATGGGCAGTGTAAAGAACAGTATCATTTACCCCCAGTCTAGCATTAAAATCACCCCCAATAACTATCTGAGACAAAGGGAGAGCTAGTTGAGACTCTTCAATATAATTTTCAAAACCTTGCCAGATTAAGTCAATCTGAGCATGCAATTGTTGAGGGGGAAAATATACATTTATAAACAATGTTAAACATTTGTTGAATTTTACCATCACTGCTATTGCATATTGATCATAAGTAGAAAGCTTGCACGATGTCGTACAAAGTTTAGTTGAGAAAAGTGTAAGTAAGCCACTCTTTGATCTACCCTTATTTTTGCTAGGCGTGGCAAATAGCTGATATGCAATAAAACCATTACTTCTGTTACATCTGAAGCCCAAGTTTCTTGCAGCATTAAGATATCAAACTTTGAGAGATACTCCACAAAAGAGGGATCTCTGTATTTGGCATTCCATCTTGCAATATTCCATGACAGTACAGAAATATATTCCTGAGAATCTGTGACTCAGTCCGTTAGCACCAAAGGTGATATAGGCACCTGAGTATCCTCCACTCTGTCCATTCTAGTAGATATGTCATTGGGAGTAGTAAAAAGCTGTTGAGTGGAAGCAGAGTGTATTGCATTCTGTTGAAATAAGACAGGGTGAGAATTAATATTTGGAGGTAAAGAATGACATGCCAAGTCTTGCTCAAGACTCAGTGTTGACAGGAGTGTGGATACAGTTTGTGCTTCTGCAATTTGTAGATCTTGTTTAAGACAGCCTTCAATGTCTTCTGTATTTTTTGGATCCAAACAGATTAAATTTCCTTGTTGACATTCCATCGGCTGATTTCTAACTGAGCATTTTTGCTTACTGTTGAGTCTGGAGTGAGAGAGTCTCCTTTATCCTGAGTAATGATGTTATCCTTCTTAATTTTGTCGTGTAGGGAAGTCAAGTTTGTTCTAACCTCCTCCCATTGGGTATTAAATTCAACCAGAGGAGTTAAAGTACCACTGCTGTTAGAATGGTTATCTCTATATTCTGATGCATGTTGAAGCACTGGTTTTTTATTTGTTTGTGTATCTACTGTCATATTGCCATTTCTTCCATACTTTGCTTTTAGATCTATCTTGTTGACTTTCTGAGAAGTGCTTTCAGGGGCCTATGATACTATCCTTCTATGAAACAAGAGTTGAAGAGTTGTTTCTAAGAAGACTCTTATAGGAGAAATCTGGAAATTAGCCAGGAAAGTTTTCATTTTAAATAACATGAGTGGGATCACAGGATGCTCAAAAGTGAGATGTACTCTTTTTTGACCACTGATGTAAGTGATGGCAACCAGTGGATTTCCTTCAAGTCCAGTTTCTGAGGTTCTATATTTAACAATTGTCTTAAAGAGGTCTTTACTACTCTGCATGAATCCCATCTCACTCTGTTAATGTTAATTGGAGCAATTTGTAGAATAACCTATGTGGACTGGAATATCCTTGAGCTGCAAGGTTTTTCCTTCAGTTGAAAAACTGATTGTAGTTGCAAGATGTTCTGCAATTCAGTATCACCCTTGAATCTACTAGCCTTCTCTCCCATATTACTACCTACCTGGGAAATACTCTTAGGTTGAGATAGAGTCCTTATAAGTTCCCCTAGTGCACGTTCCACAGCATTCATTTTATTACAAACCCTTTGCAAACTTTCAAATATTGCTGTCACCGTATGAGCAGTTAACAGACATTGTTCAGCTAAATAATTAGGGTTGGAGTTCTTTGGGAAATTCAAATCGTCTTCTGAGATAAGGGGTGTGAGAATGACTGAGGAATCACAGTTCTCCTGAGTTAACTCATTACTCAATGCAGCAAACCTGTTGTTTAGAGTAATGGTAGATGAAATAGGCAAATTACTCACAGGACAGTTAGTTGTTAGAAATTCATCAATCTTCAACTGCTTCACTGCTTTAGCTAAAGGTTGACATGGGCTAGATCTCTGGCATTTATTTCCCATTGGATTATCAGTTCAAACTTCTACTCTGTACTCAAACGGAAAGACTCCAGCTATTCAATTCAAACGCTTAATTCTTCCAAGCAACTCAGAGCCACTCCCTGCTTCTTTCTATAGAGGAAATGGGGCTGCAAAATCTGTCTGGTGTTTCTTCAATCAAGTAGTTCTAGTTGTTTATGTTTGTAGTCAATTACAATGTCCTTGAAGTGTGGCTGAGATAATAAAACCATACAACACCAGCTCTGCTCCAGCCGGGGGAGTGAGGTTCCCCAAATAGGTTCAGTTCCCCAAATAGGTTCATTCGGTTGTGTTTTGTGGCTCAACAGACTGGTTTGCTTGTCTGTGTCTACTCCCTCTGTCCCATCCAAAACAATAAACTATGCAAAAAGGCAACAAAAAGACAACAAAGGGATAAACTTTTAGAGGAGCTCTTTACAGCAGCTGCTGCCTCCTCGCCATCTTGGCTCCTCCATGTCGGATGGCCATTTGCTGGGGGTGCTTTGAGTATTTGTTCCTGCATGGCAGGAGGTTGGACTCGATGGCCATTGTGGTCTCTTCCAACTCTATGTTTCTGTGATTCTGTGTGAGAGCACAGATGACTACTTAAAGAACCACAGTTACAAGTAAGCAACTTGTTCTTCTCCATTTCTTTTCCAGAAGGCACTCAAGGTATGGGAGCTGTGGAATCAGCGGCAGGAGTGCTGATCAAACTCTTCTGTGTCCACACTAAGTGAGTGTTCAATACTAGCTTCTGGTCTCTTCTGTTAGATCATCTATGTTGACCTGATGCAGGTACAGACTGCTTGTGTGTCTTACTTGGCATTTGGTGGCCAGGAAGATGAAAAGATTGCACCTCAAATTCTAAGAAAATTATTTCCAAATAGCAAACCACTGAATTGCACATGATGCTGTGGAACAACATTCACTGTCATTCAAATGAATATATCTGCTGAAGGAATCAGGATGCATAACTAGTTTAAGAAAAATAAAATAAAAGCAAAATATTTGCATTTTTAGTCAGATGAAGGTTTTAGATCATTTTTGTTCTTTGAATTGTACTTTAAGCTTTTTATTTATATGTGAAATTCAAGCAACTCAAGGAGTTTGCTTTATTTCTTATACACATCAAACATATATTCTATCATGGTTTTCCAGATTTCACAAAATTTCTTTACCTCTTCTCTGATATGTAGATTTTTAAAAATTAATCTCCCCACCACTTCCTTCACTTTTTTGTGTTACTTTACATTTCTACATATCATTTTGCTACTTGCATTAGATGCATAATAGATTCTTGAATCTGTTACAGTAAAGATTTGG
This sequence comes from Ctenosaura bakeri, assembly GCA_948474755.1. Lineage (NCBI taxonomy): Eukaryota > Metazoa > Chordata > Lepidosauria > Squamata > Iguanidae > Ctenosaura > Ctenosaura bakeri. Next base: position 199,078 of record CAOLHI010001083.1, on the reverse strand, counting down.
TAGAATTCCCTGGCTAAAAGGCACAGCCTCAAATGGTCACAGTCATGTTCACTGGTGTAACTGTGGTAGCATTAGTGTCAGTGCAGCAGCAGGAGTGAAATGGCTGGGGCAGTGGGGAGAGTTGGCATAGGAATATGTCTCTATCAAGGGAGAAAGTTGTCTAGCAGTGCTGCTTTCCTGGGGACGAAGATGGGCAAGAAAGCTGTCCTCCTGCCACTGCTGCTTTGCTCCATTATGGTAGTATAACAATATGCACCAATGTAAGTTGTATGTCACCAAGAGGATTCTGGCTTGTGAATAAACCTAAAGTGTTTATTTTATTATAAAATTCATTTAAGGCCTAGGGCCTCTGACTATAAGTGTGCCAGACAGCAGTTCTCCTTTCAACACTGCCTTGTGAGACAGTATAGTACAAATATTCTATGGGGCAGATGTGCTAGAAATATTCAGATGTGCATTTAAACTGAATGTGCTGCTGATCTGTCCTTGCATGAAACAACATTACAAATTTAGCATAGTGTTTGCCTCAACAGATTGAGGAGAGGTTTGTAAACTGAAGATATGTCCCTGATGTCTTACAGGGCCCTTCAGGATGTACAAATCAGATTCCAGCCTCTTCACAGTCCAGACACAGCTGCTCTAGTACCCTCCCATGGCTCCCATGAAGATTTTGGTAAGTAGTTTTCTTTCAGCTATCAAACTCAGGGCAGAACCTTATAAGGTATATCTGGCCTGGGTGTCTTCCCTTGACCCTATATTATATTAAGTTCTGTAACTGGAAAGCCGGTCACTTTTGTATACATTTTTGCTTACTTGGTTGCAAAATTTGAATTTGAGAGGTAATGAGTCATGTTTCTAGTCACATACTGGTGAAAGCTTGTTCAGAAACTGGAGTATGAGTTATTCAGCACATGACAAGTAGATAATTAGTGCTTCAGTCTCAGGGAGAATGGTATGTTGTGATACAGGGACATCATGCAAGAATTTTTGTTTTCCAAATCTTTCTTCTGGTTAGATAACTTGTGAAATTTCCCAACATTGCATGTCTATGCATCAACTTCCTCCTGTGTGGTATCCTCCAGATGTCATGGGCTATAATTCCTGTGATGCATGATCAGTGGCTAAATTTGCCAGAACTGGCGGGAACTGTAAACAAAACATGTGAAGGGAATGGGTTGGGCAAGACCTCAGTACACAGTTATCCAAGTGTGTGCGCGTGTGGGCGGGGGGATGCGTAATTTACTGTGGCTTATTCCTTAAATAGACATATACAGACTTGTAGTTTGAAGTTCTCATTTTATAAGTTACAGTCATTTAAGTCCTGAGAACCTGTTCTTTTTGTTAATTTATCTTTTTTTTCTTATGGTGGTGGTGGTGGTGGCATTAATTTCAGTATCACAGATAATGGCAAATGTTAGCACTCAGCTAGATAACTGTCTCTTAAAAATGGCATTGGGGACTGTATTTGAAGACTTTAAATCTCACGCCTTATGGCTTCTTTTGGTCATTGTTGTAGTTACTGGATGATTTCCAGACTCTTAGCTGTGGCTTTCTTAATTGTAGAACTTTGTTTCTAGAAGAGGGATCATAAACTCAGTGACAGAACCTGTGCTGTATGCAAAACCTCCCAAGTGGAGTCACCAGTTAAAACAATCATGTAGTGGGTGGTGGGAAAACTGCACTCTGGCTGAGACCCTCTCTGGGCTGGGAGAGGAGGTCACCTGACCTGGCATAAGACATCTTCCTGTGTTCAATATTTCACTTACTTGACCCTGACTTCAGCTACTGAGCATCTGGTAACAGCTAGGGGACTTTGGCTTCTCTTGCATCACATATGTTTAACATGATTTTAGTTACATGCCTGCGGAGGAGTGTAGTTGTGTGGCTGTAATTTCTCTCTTTGCTCTTAGTTTGAGTTGCTCTTAATCTGTACGTTGTGTTTGAAGCATTCCCAGACCACCTGGCCGACCTAGGTACAGAAGGACTGGGATCAGAGAAAGGATCCGTGCATGGCTCACAGCCAGACTTAGACCACATTTCAGAGCTATCTGTGCCTGTGGACTTCCTCTCCCCATCCAACGATACGAAACCGAAGCTCATGACTCCAGACGCATTCATGACTCCCAGTGTATCTCTGCAACAGGTAGCTGTCTTAGATTAGCAGGGTCAGAGGGGAAATCTCAATGTGACTTCCTGCATATTTCCCTTGCTGCCTTACTTAGGAGAGTATAATGTAGGGGGCTTGAAAGCATTTACTACATTGAACTCCTTTTATTTACCTAATCAGTGGTGGAGACAGAATTCTGACCTCAAGAACCTGTACTTGCTTTGGTAAAGCCTTTAAAGGACTCAGTAGTTTCTTTGAGGAAATTAGTAATTTCAGCTTGTTTGGAGGAAAATATTGTTCAAGCTACTTTAGTAGTTTTTGGTACATATACAGAAGAAAGAACATGTGCTTGCAGAGAAGCAGAGTTCAGATGGAATTTATGGGTAGCATTTATCCAGAAAAATGTGTTTGAGGAAATATTTGTTATTGTTTGTATAAAAGTAGAAACAACAAAGTCATAACTTTGTTACAAATCAGATTGTAGTAGTATAGTTAGATCTGTGGTTTTCTAGAAGAGATGGTCATGAATTTATCTGAACAGGAGCAATGTCACAATTTCAGATTTTCATTTATTGCATTTTATGCTTTCCAAAACTCTCTTGGCAGTTCACAGAATAAAGTTTGTAACCATATAATAAAACTGTTAAGTCTAAGATTTAAGGAGGCACAAAGTAAAACTAATAGCAGAAGCACAACAGTGCAAAGACCTAAGAAGCACAAGCACATTTTTAAAACTAAAAAAAACCTGGAAGAATTCAAAAATGTTCTGGACTAATTACAGTGCTAGTGAGCCAAATTTCATGTTTCTCAAAATTCTCCCTTTGGGAGAAAGTTTATGTGGAATATCCGTCAAGATAGTGATCTGGAAACTGCTTTTCAGACTAATTTGATTATTTGTACCCAGAGCAGCAGGTTGCATTTAAAGCCCACAGGGACAGAGAATCAACAGCCACTCTCCCTTTTTATTTTTTCCGTCAAGGATATTTATTTATTTATTTATTTATTGTATCTTGTATGCCACCTTTCTCCCAGAATGGGATCCAAGGTGGTCTCTAAAAATAAGTTTAAAACATTAAAAATATATAAAATTATAAAAACCTGTAGCAATGTAAATTTTTAAAAACAGGTTAATAAATATAGGAAAAGCTCCCCTATCACATAATAGTCTACTTTAAAAAATGTTTTTGTCTGCCAGTGAAAGGAGAGCAGGGAGAGGGCCAGCCTAATCTCCTGTTCCACAAGGTGGGAGCAAACCACTGAGAAGGCTTTCTCCCATGTCCTCAGCCAGCAAGCCTGAGACAGTGGTGAGACTGAGAGAAAGCCTTCCCCTGCAGATTTGTTTCTTCCTTCCCAGCTGCTCTGTAAAGTTGAGGTGGTTTGTGCATCCATCTGGTTATATTTGGACTGAAACTCCCAGCAGACCTAACTAGCATAGCCAATGGTGAGGTTTGCTGGCGGTTGACATTCAGTAACATCTGCGTGGCTGTACAATTCCCAATCTTGCTGTAAAGTGAAAGCAGAAATAAGAATTTAGGGAAATAAGAATTTAGGGAAAGCCTTAGATTCTCAAAATCAGGAAGAACATAAGTCTTTCATTATCCTGATATGGTGCTAATAGTGTGTGTAGAAGCTAGTAGTAGCCTTAATAGTGGATAAAAATGTGTTTTTGTAAGTAAAATTATATCTAGCAAATTTTTTCTAACATAGTTCATTCTTTGTGCCAGATCACAGTGTCACCTGGAAGCAACATCAGTTCCCTAACAACTGTCACCACTATGAGCAGTTCTTCAGTCAGCGAGGCCTCCAGTTCTAGGTAAGTCCCAAATAAAGACTCCTTCCTAGTCTCACACAGTTTTCTGCTTTCCAGTGGTGAATAGACTTCACTCAGAGGCTGCTCCAGGAAGCTGTTTGATGCAGGTTGTTTGTCTTAGCCAAGAATTAAATTGTCAAATATGCTACCCTGTTCCCATGGTATAGTAGCCTCCCTTCAGAATGTCTTACCTTTATTTTCCTAATATGAGAGGGGGAAATGGACTTTAAAGAGGGGGAGGGAATCTTGTTTGGAAGGCAGTTGTAATGTGATAAAGGGTAGCATGATCACATTTGGGCAGCTTGTTGAACTACAACTCCCATCAGCCCTAGCCAGCAGAGTCAATAGTGAAGAGTTATAGAAGTTGCAGACCAGTCAACCCAGAATCACCCTGATTCAGTTCTTAGCTGCCCACCTGTCATACAGAAGAAAACAATGCCAATTAAACCATTATTTATGAGACAAGGACTTTGTGGGCAACACTTTTATGATTTCTTATGTACAAACAGAGAGTGAGACATGTCCATGGTTAAGACAATAAACAACTTGAGTAAATTATACAGTTGCTACGCTGCTAAACTGTTCTTGGTCAGTTGTGGATTGCTTGAGGGAATGGATTGCCACCTTCTGAAGGACCTTCCTTGAGGGAGGCACGGCTCCATCGTGCCTGAACCCAGAGGCAGATGAAAAGCCCTCCCTCCATCCTAGCTGCCACTGCTTGGAGAGAGAGAGGAATTAGCAGTATCTGTTGGACTTAATCTGCCCCCCATGTCTCCCTTTTGCCTTGTGTGTCATGTCTGATTGTAAGTGTGAGGGCAGGGAATTATCAAATAAAAAATTTATAAGTGTCTGTGAGAGCTTTTTGTGACTGAGGAGCAAGGTATAAATACTCGAAATCAATCAGTCAGTCAGTCTTGTTAGGGACATGCACATACGTATGTCTCTTTTTAGACAGAGGGCAAGATGCTATTCTATAGCCCTTTTTTTATTGTCCAAAACCTCCTTTCTTGCATCTGTTAAGAGCAAGGCGGTTCAGACAATGTAGCTCCAAAGTGAAGGGACAGGAGGGTACACTCTTATCACTAAGCACATTCCCATACCACCTCCCTCCAAACTAGTTCTTCAAGCCAGTTCTTCATCATCTAACTTGCCTCCCTGCTTTATGACATCCCTTCCCCATCTGTAAGCAGCAACAGCAGTAATAATGTTTCCTCCCAACTGGGTGTGTTTGGAAGGAAGGCTTTGGACAGGGTGCACTGGGCTAGAAGATAGAGCCTGACACCCCATCCAGAAAAAGACATACACTGGGAGTGGGCATTGAACTGTTTGGGCAGACCGTTACTCTCCATTTGCTCAATGTAGGATCTTTGCTTGTTGCCCCAGTTTTCCCAAGAACGGCTCTATATTGCGACCGTTGTTTGACTTCCAGTTGTTATGTTGGTGCATGATGCTGCAGATAGCAGCCTGAGTTGCACAGTCCCAGGCTGTTGCTGAACCTGACTTAAGAACCAAACATCTAGAGATCAAAAACAGATAGGAAAACATCCTGCTGGTAAAAGGGATCCAGAGCAGTTCATGGAGTCAATGATTGACCCAGTGAAAACAAGGAGAGGGGAAGGAGAGTTGTCAGCGGACAGGATCAAGTTGGCAGAACAGGATGCCATTGGGCTTAGGCCAGGAGAAACCTGCCAAGGGCCAGTGACAACTTTGCTTTTAAACTTACAGATCAGTACTCAAGCCAATTCCTCATTTGAACCTAACATTAGCCCACCCTTACCACTGATATTTGTGAAATACTAAACAAAAGGTTGAAAATAAGAAAGCAACTAAATGATAGACTTATGGACTTGTAGATTTACAGAATGAGAGGATGACACCGAAGCACATGTCTTATAGAAAAGAATAGACAAGTGCAAGCAAAAGTGCCACTAAATGGAATAAGGCTTTTAAACTGTTAATGTGTCAGTATAAGATCCAAAGGAGCACAGATTATTTCATAGTATTGATCATAAAACTGGACTAAAATAAGGAGGAGAAGACGTGTGTGTGTTGAGTGAAGGTATTATGATGGGGAAGAAGATGGAAGTAATGGTGGACAAATAAGAGAAGGGGCGATTATGAATGGACAAGGAGTGCAGACTAAAAAGACCCCAAAGTGCAGAGTGACTGTTATGAGTTGAGAGTCAGAGTAATAGCAGTGAAATATATTAAAAGATGAGATTGGGACAGAAACTAAACTTTATTAAGGGACAAGATTGGGACAGTGACTGAAGTTTGTTTAAAAAAATAAAATAAGAGTGAAGGGGAGAAAAACATTGAAAATAACTGTTTTGACTGTATCGATTGTAGTATTAACCACAAGAGGAAAAAGGCTGACTGTAAGGAATAAAGTGTGATCGATTGACCTATTGGACATGGACAGAGAAATGATTAACAGCAACTAGACACAAGTGAGATATCAGTGACATGGGAGGAAAGAGCGATTCAGTGGTTTCTGAAGAGGTTTGGAGGAATGGAGTTAAGAAATCTTGAAGGAAATACCTAAGGGTGGTTGACTACAAATACTGGAAGTTAAGTTAGAAGACTATAGTAATAAGGAAGGACAGAAGGGGAGTGGAAGAGTTTTGTAAAGGGTGGGATCAACAGGGGAAGAAAGGGTTTGATTTTTTTTTTAATATACACATATACATATCTCTATCTATCTATCTATCTATCTACGTACATACACACGTATATGCATATACACATACTTTCATATATGTATATGTAAACACTGAAATTTACAGTCACATATATATACACATACACATAGTCACTCATACACATTAATATACACATGCATACATAAACTTATCTCTACATAGATATATATAAATGTACTCATATATACACACACATATATACATATACACATATACATACCTAAATTTAAAAATATATAGTCATATGCAAGTAGATTCAATAGAGATTATATGTAATAAATTTAACTATATCTTTTGTATGCAGTATTTTAAAAAATTGGAATTAATTGGTAAAAGTATTACAAGTTTCTGATAAATATAGGTAAATATAGGAAATTAGCAAAAAGTTGTTTATAAATATCTAATTTAGATATAAATTGTATTTGATGTATGTTAAACCTAAAGACAATCAGAATTAATTGGTTAATATGATTTTAGTGTAAGAGAAAGGTAGAAAATAGTATAAGTCTCTGACATTAGAACATTTTTCTAGGAATAAGAAAGCAAACTATGTGAAAGAGAAAGTATATTCTGTTATAATTGAAATAATATGTTTAGGAATTGATTGTTTTATTAATTCAACATAAATGTTGCTTGTTTTTCCCTTTATATTATTCATAGAGGATACGAGAGGGACTAACTATTTATTTGCTCAGATTTCTTATTTTCTGATTTAATATTTAAAGAGATTGTACAGCAGAGTAATATCTAGAGTAATAAGCAATACTTAAAGTAATTAATTTGACTGGAAATTCCTCATTTTATTAATGGTGAATTAGGCTCTATGTATTGAAATTAAATGAACCCAGGAGGAAGAGGGTTCAAGGTAGGAAAATTAGAAAGGAGGTAAGGGACTAGATATTATAGTACTCAGTAGAAAGTAGGATATTGGGAAGTGGGTTGAAGTATTTAGAGGGACCTTCCCCTTTGAAACCTAATTAGGGATGTCTAAAAGATAAATTCAGTGAGGATGAGGTGTAAAATAAATAAAATAAGGTGAATAAAGAGAATGAGAGTGAGGAAATGGCATCTAGACAGAAGAAAACAGTTCAGTTTCATTTACAAACACAGTCACAGCCATGAAGACCATCATCTGAAGGTAAAATAATGGACCCTTATATCAGAATATTTGTGGAAGAAAATAAAAAATTAAGAAATTAATTAAAGGAAGAATTTAAAGATATGTGAATGGAAATGAAACAAGACTTTAAAAGAGAAATGGAAAATGTAACCAGAATTTTAAAAAATTGACACAAGGCATGGCAATTATAGATAGACAGGTGGAGACACTTCAGAAGAAGACATAAGAAATAGATCTAGAAACAAAGAATTTAGGAAGAGAGCAACAAAAAGATAAAGAGGCATTAATGAAATTGGAACTAAAATACAGAAACAAATGTTTGAAAATAAGAGGCTTATCAGAACAATCTAAAGAAAATTTGTATGAGAAAGTAACGGAAATGTTGGCTACATTTTAAGGACAAAGAATAGGAAAATTTGAATTGGAAATAGATAAATTATTTCATGTAAATTGACCAGTCGTCAAAAAGAAGCAATTGCCACAGGATATAGTGGTCTACTTTACCAGAGAGAAGACGAAAGACTTAATACTGAAACAGATTTGTGAAGAAAAAATTGATGATAGAGGACTCTGAGCTAAAGATATATAAGGATATCCCAGCACCAGTGTTGAGACAAAAAAGAAAATATTCCTTCTTAACAAGACAGCTACAAAGTCTGAACCTAAGATATAGGTGGTAAATTCCTGCAGGGACATTCTTCTATTTTAGGGACAAACCACAAAAAACTACATCAGTAGAACAAGCAAAAGAATTTTTCAATAAATATATACAAGAAGATAAAATAGATAGAGGAGAAGAGAGGAAGAAAAATAGAGTGATAAGGAATAATAAGTATAAAAAGGAAGCCAGCAACCAAGAAGAAGAAAAAGAACAAGAAAGAAAATAAGATACTATAAATTTATTAGACTAAGATGAGGAGCTGCAGAGGGAAAAAGAAGAATTGTTAATAGATATCTTGGAATAAAGAAAGAATAAAGAAAAGGAAAGATCAAGATGAAAATAATCTCTTGGAATATACATGGGATAAACTCACAGTTTAAAAGGAAACAAGTGTTTTACCATTTAGAAAAACCAGAAGCAGAAATAATTTGTCTTAGAATCTTCAAGAAACCTACATAAAATCTAAGAATGAAAGACATTTGAAGAATAGAAAACAGGAGAATGTTTCACAGCACTTTATGAGAAGAGAAAGAGAGGGGTAGCAATATATGTTCAGAAGAAGATTCCTGCAAAACAAATCTTTAAAGATGAAGAAGGAAGGATTAGTGGGATAGAAATACAGATGAATGGCCAGAAAATACTATTTGTGGGAATATATGCCCCCACTGATAACAAATATGAGTTCCATAAAAAATTAAATGGCATGATTCAAGAATACGAATGTGAGAACTTGATCCTTGCTGGAGATTGGAATGGAGTTTTAGATACAGAAAAAGTAAACAAAGAATTAGGAAGAATAAGAAGAAATCCCAAGAGAAATTACAAAGAGCATTTTTTGAGATGATGGAACATTTACTACTAGCAGACTTCTGGAGACATTGACCATTTCCACACCACACTGTTATAGTGCATTATTCCACTTTCAACATTCTGTGGAATTCTGGGGTTTGTAGTTTACTGAAGCCAAAGAGCTCTCTGGCTGAGAATTCTAAATACCCTTCCCTAAACTACAAACCCCAGAATTCCATAGGATGTTGAAAGTGGAATAATGCACTATAACAGTGTGGTGTGGAAATGGCCATTGATATCCAATAGATAAAGATTTTATCTTTTTCTGGGATGCTCGCCAGTCATTAACAAGAATAGATATGATATTAGTATCCAAGAATTTATTGAAGGAAATCAAAAAAGCTGAAATACTTCCAAAATTATTGTCAGATCACGAACCAGTAACTGATTTTTAAGGGAGTCAAGAAACAGTTCAGTTGGAGACTAAACAGTAATCTTAAGCAAAAAAAAAAAAAAAAACAGAGAGGAAGATCAGATAAAAGGAATTAAAATAAAGAAGAATGAACAAAAACTAAAAGTGTTCACAGATGACATGGCTTTATTTTTGGAAGAGCCAAAAGTCTCCCTCCTAGACTTCTGGAAGAGTTGAAAGATTATGGCCTAGGTAGCCAGCTTTAAAATCAACAAAGATAAATCATAATTATTAACAATGGGCATGTTAAAAAAGAAGAAGATTTGAAGGAGATTTCAGGCTTTCACATAGACAAGAAAGTTAAATATTTAGGGATTTATATCACTAAGAAGAACTCAGAATTATATGACAAAAATTATCAAAAAGTATGGAATCAAATAAAAACTGATCTAGAAAAATGGACTAAATTTAACCATTCATTATTAGGACGAATAAACACGGTAAAGATGACTGTGCTACCAAATGCATGTTTTTGTTTCAAAACCTCCCTATAATAGCCAATGAGAAACCATAAGTTGGAACAAACATTCCATATAAACAAAAGTTTATATGGGCAGGAAGAAAACCAAGAATCAAACTGAAAATATTACAAGACAGTAAAGATGGAGGGGGATTTGGATTATCTCATTTGAAAGTATATTATCAAGTGTGCTGCCTAGAGTGGATTTAAAGATTGGATACAACTAAAAAACAATACGTTATTAGATCTGGAAAGTTTCGATGGCTGCCTTTGCTACAAAAACCCAGAAATTAATAGAGATTTTAAAGATCATTTTTTAAGGAGATCTTTAATAAAAGTTTGGCAGACCATCAGTACAAAATTCTACAACAACTTGCTAATTTGGACTCAGCTCAAGAAGCTTTCAAAATAATTGAAACAAAATTGGTAGAATTGCTAAGATATGAAGATTTAATAAAATGGAATAACAGAAACCCAGTGTTGAAGACTAGAGAGGAAGTGAGAGATCAAAATTTCAAGTTGAATTGGTTTCCATATAGACAAATAAGAGAAAGATTTAAAATGGATAGCAAACTCACTGGTTTCGAAAACAAAATGGATGAAACAATAAATAACATAACAAATAACAAGTAACAAAATGGATGAAATTTTGATGTGTCAGACAAAATTAATTTCAAATTTTTATAACATTTTATTAGAACAAGAACATGGATCACATGATTAAACAGGCATATTGGACATACCATAGAATTGGAAAAATGGGAAGGGGCACAGAGTGACGATATAAAATTGACTTTAAAGCCTGAACCTAAGAGAGAATTTTTACAAGATGATACACCAGTGGTATATGACCCCCCCGAAATTAATGAAGATAGCCCATCAGGGAAACAGTCAGTGCTGGAAATGTGGAAATACAACAGGAACATATTTTCATATGTAATGGTAGTCATGCCAAATAGCCAAGAAATATTGGGGAAATATCCATGATGATATCACAAGGATCTTAGATATAAAATGTGAGATGACTCCAGAAATGTATTTATTAAATATGATTGGAAGAAATAAACAGCTGAGAACAAAGATGAAGATAATGTTATATCTAATTACAGCAGCAAGATTGTGCTGTGCCAACACTGGAAAGAAGGAACAGAGCCAGCTTTGAGTAATTGGAAGATTAAAATCATAGATATTATAGAAAATGGAAAAGTAATCAAGCTTGCAAAAAGGAAATTCAACTCAACAGTTCGAAAGGGAATGGAGACCAATCATAGAATGGTTGAAAAGAAATTAGATACCACAAAGTAATTTAAGAAGTTAGGTTTTGGAACAGTAACTTTTATATTAAGAGTGGGAACATAGAAATAAGAGATAATGTACATGTGGATATTAGGTAAATATTTATTGATGTAAGAATACAACAACCAAAAGATAATCCATAAAATGGAGGTTTAGTTTAAATATATTTAATATTGGTTTTGGACTTGAGAAAAACACAAAACAAGGATAGTAGGGTGGGTAGAGATGGGGTGGGGAAGGAGGGCAGGTAGGGAGTGGCGAGGGAAAAGAATTATGGGAATATAAAAACTGAATATTTAACTGGGTTGCAAGTCAGTTGTGGGGGAGAAGGGAGGGATTATAAAATATGGAACATACAGAAATATAAAAACTGAATATTTAACGGGATTACAAGTCAGTTGCAGGGAGAAGGGAGAGATTATAAAATATGGAACATACAGAAATGTGAACATGAAAGAAACACAGCTGTTTTAAATTTTATGGAAAAAATTGTGAGAATCTGAATGTTAATGTAACACTGATTGTTTGATATATAAAAATCAATAAAAATATATTGAGAATGCTGTTTGAGTGAAATGTCCTGTAGGACAAATTAATGTAAAATTAAAGTCATAGAATCAGAGTTGGAAGAGAGCACAAGTCCAACCCCCTGCCATGCAAGAATACATCATTAAAGCATTCCCAACAGATGGCCAACCAACCTCTGTTTAAAAACCTCCAAAGATTCCAACACTCTCAGATGCTGCATATTCCATTGTCAAACTGCTCTTACTGTCAGGATGTTGTTCCTAATGTTTAGATGGAATCTTTTTTCCTGAAGTTTGAAGCCATTACTCCATGTCCTAGTCTGGAGGAGCAGACTCATGTTGCCTCTTAATTTTCTCTTCTCCATGCTAAACATATCCAGCAACCTAAGCCACTCTGCATAGGGCATGGTTTCCAGGCCAGCTACCATTCTGGTCACCCTCCTCAGGACACATTCCAGCTTGTCAATATCCTTCCTGAACTGTGGTGCTAGAACTAGAACACAATATTCCTGGTGGGGTCTGACCAAAGCAGAATAGAGGGATACTATCACTTCTCTTGACATAGACGCTATACCCCTATTGATCCAGCCCAGAATTGCATTGGCTTTCTTAGCTGCTGCATTGCACTGCTTATTTAATGTTCAGCTTGTGGTCTCCTAGATCCTTTTCCCTTAGGTTGTGGTCGAGCCACGTATCACATCTTATATCTGCCCATTTCATTTTTTTTAAAGAAACTTTATTAACTATCATAAGAACTGAAAATACAATACATATGGAATCAAGATACGATAAATTCACTTGCAACTTAAACAAGTTCACCAATAAATAAGTATACGTTTAAAGTATCCTATTGTCTAATATAATTCTCTTCTCTTCTTTCTTCCTTCTTCATCCTTTCTTTCCTTCTTTCCTCATCAAGCTAATAATCAATCTAACTAATAGCCAGTTTTAGCTAAGATATAGTATCGTCTAACACAGTAATGGTAATAACAATACAATAGTGAAAATGACAATATCTATACCTAATGCCATTAAAATATAAAATTAATCTATTAATCTATTGAGCGTAACCATTTAATTTACTGTGTTTGTAACCACTATTATTTAAATATCAATGTGTTATCCTAAGAACAGAATGCCTCAGCCTCTAATGGCTATACCATCGCCAATTAGCTCCATAATAATATTTTCCCTTACTATTCTATGATATTTTTTTGTGAACTTACCTATATACATGCCTGCAACTGTATATCAAATAAGAAAGCATCTTTCCGTTTTTCCTTCCGTATTTTCCTGATCGGTTCCCATTCCTTATTTGTCTTATCTATACTTCGGTTACCACTTAAATATACAGTAAGAATATCCATTTGATACATATCAGATAGCTTAAGCTGCCAATCTTCAATTGTTGGGATCTCTTTATCCTTCCATCTAGAGGCATATAAAACCCTTGCTGCAGAAACCATATACAATAATAAGCAGCCATATTTCTTCTTTTGCTGACCATTGAGTCCCTTATACACATTTAGTAAATAAAGTTCTGGATACATAGGAATATCAGTCCCTATAATTTCCCTAATCGAGTTATGTATACTTTTCCAAAATAATTTAGCTTTTTACAGGTCCACCAGGTATGATAAAATGTTCTGAATTCTTCAGCAGACTTACAACATTTGTCCGAGCCTTTTTTATATATCTTAACTAATTTCTGTGGGGTTAAATACCATCTGAATAACATTTTATAAAAATTTTCTTTCAGTGCCGTACATTTTGTGAACTTCAAATTACCGGACCACGTCTTTTCTGAATCACCCAATTCAACCATATGACCAATATTTTGCATCCACTTGAGCATATTACCTTTAATGTTCCATTTCCAAATTCACTAACTAAATTGCTGAAATTATATGGTCCTTCCCTTCTAGTACTTTTATATCCATATTGGGTCCCTTGCTAGCTTTATCCTCAATTCCTTCTGTTTTTACATCTAATTTATACCTTTCTTTTAACCGCCTATAAAGAAACCAATTTCCTTTGAAACAGAGTTAGTTATCAAGAGATTATCATAGGTTAACGACAACTTCAGCAAAATATTCATTTTAATAGTGGTGATTCTTCCTAATAACGACAAATTTAACTTTGCCCATTTTAGTAGGTCTTCTTCAATTTTTTTCCAAGTTAATTTATAGTTATTTTCAAACAAATTCAAATTTTTACTTGTGATTATAGTTCCCAAGTATTTTGAAAGTTGGATATTTGTTCCAATTTTTTCTTCTCTTCCTTTAGTAGATTTTTAGTCAATATACTGGTTTTTTCCTTATTAATTTTAAATCTAGCAAGATCTCCATATTCATAGAATACATTTAATAATTGCTTTATTCTTCTCTTGGGGTCTTCCAGAATTATAACCAGGTCGTCTGCAAAGGCTTTTAATTTGTAATTTTCATCTCTAATTTGAGTTCCCATAATTGCCGGGTTATGTCTAATTTTATTATTTAAAATTTCAAGTGCTGGTATAAAGAGGAATGGGGATAGAAGGCAGCCTTGGTGGGTGCCTTTTTCTATTTTAATCCTGTCTGATTTCTCTCCATTTATAATAATATTTGCTACTGTTGATTCTATCCAATTTAGATAGTTTATGCCTAGATTAATTTTGGCCAAGACCTCAAGCATAAAGTTCCAGTTCAAATTGTCAGATGCCTTTTCAGCATCTATGAATATTAAAGCCAATTTCTTGGGAATAAATTCATAATGCTCAATAATATCTAATATTGTTCTGATATTGTCCCTCATATATCTTTTAGGCAAAAAACCTGCTTGATCTGGATGGATGGATCCTTTAAAATCTTTTTTAGTCTCTCTGCTAGAATTAGTGCAAATATTTTATAATTGATATTTAAGAGCGAAATTGGCCTGTAATTTTTCATCTCTGATGGGTCCTTCCCTTCTTTGGTATTAGAGTAATGTTCGCTTCTCTCCATGATCCTGGTAAGGTCAAATTCTCTTGTTGATTCATGATATTCAGTAAAGGGATCGATAACTCATCTTCAAATGTTTTATAGAATAAAGCAGTAAAACCGTCAGGCCCGGGTGCTTTATTTATCTTTAACTTCGAAGTTGCTTGATTTAATTCATATGGTGAAATTTTCTGATGTAATTCTTGCTTCTTGATTTCTGATATTTTGGATATCATCTCCTTCTCCAAATATTGCCGTATCTTCCCATTTTCTTGTCTCGGGTTGGAATTTTCTTTATATAATTCTGTATAGTATTTCTGAAAATTTTGAATAATTTGCTTCTGATCTGTTATTATCTGTCCTTCATTTCTTATTTTGGCTATAGTATTTTTTTCCTCACCGTTTTCTTAATTTATATACCAACCACTTACTTTGTTTATTTGGATGTTCAAAGTCCCATTGTTTGGCATATTTTAATTTTGTTTCAATTTCCTTAGATGATAAGGTATCTAGTTGTTTCTGTAGAACTTTAATATCATTTTGAATTCTTTTATCTCGTGGCTCTCTCTTCAAACTCTTCTTTCTCCTTCAACTCCATTCATAGTTTTGCCTCTTCTTGCCTCCTATTTTTCCTTAATATAATACTTTTTTTTAATAAAAAAGCCCCTCATATAAGCCTTTGCTGAGTCCCAAACTGTGTGTACTGGTGTCCCTTTGTCTAGATTATTAACAAAAAAGGTCTTTAATTCAATTTTGGCTTCACTAACTATCTTTTCATTTTTAAATAAACGATCATTCAACCTCCATACTTGAACTCTTCTATTGCTTTTCAGTTTCAAACATAAAGGGCTATGGTCTGAAATAGCTCTCGGCAATATTTCTACATCTTGAATTAAATTCACCATATTTTTAGATACCCAAATCATATCGATTCTCGACCAGCTTTAGTGTCTTGCTGGGAAAAAAAGTAAAATCTTTTATATTACCGTGTTTATATTGCCAAACATCTAACAAGGTCAATGATTGTGTTAGCTCATTAAATATTTTGAGTAATTTTCCTTGGTTTCCTTTCCTCTTTAAATATGATGGCGGGTTCCTATCTAGTTCCGGATCTATCACTCCATTCCATTCGCCCAACCATATCATGTTTAGGTAATCTAACCCAATTGTGAGATCCCAAATTTTCTTTAGAAAAGATTGCTTATTTTCTAACGGAGTGTAGACTCCAGTTAGTAAAGTAAGATTTTCTCCTATTCTATTTGTATCTCCACCATTATAAATTCGCCTTTTAAGTCTTGCTTTATTACCTTACTCTGGTATTTACTATTAACATATATAGCTACACTTTTTTTTCTTTTTCTCATTTGATGATGCATAACAATTACCTAATTTCCTATTTGTCAAATATCTATTACTCTTTTCTAATAAATGGGTCTCCTGAATACATACAATGTCAGCCTTCTGTTTTTCTAGATAATGAAATACTCTCTTCCTTTTTATTGAGGAGTTCAGATCATTTACATTACAGCTAAATAATTTGGTGCTCATCTTCTCCAAGTTCTCAACCCTTTTAGTCTATATCACAGGATTGATCTTAATCTTACGTAGTTACTGGTTCATTAATACTACTATTTGATAGGTTTCCTTGATCTTTTTTCTTAAGAAAAGTCTTTGTACCTTCACTCTGATTTTTACCTTCTTGTTCTGATTCCACCATTTCTTCTAACTCTCCCTCTTCCTTCTGATGGGTGGTTTTAGATTAAAATTTGTCTTCTCATTCTAGATTCTTTTGTTTCTGTAAAATATCTTTTTCTGATCCTGTAGAATCTTTTAGATCCTTATACTTACTCAGGAACTTCTCTGCTTTACGTGGTGTATTGATGAGAAATCTTCTGTGATAATATGAGAAGGTGACGCCTTGATCTTTTCCCCACTTATACCTTATTTGCTTGAGTCTTAGGAATTGGGTCAGTTCACAATATTCCTTCCTCTTATTCAGTATTTCTGGCAGTATATCTTTGAGTATTTGTAAGTCCTTTCCACCCACCGTCACTTTGTTGTTGTAACTATGTTGAAAGATTAAATCCTTGACTCTTTCATGAATAAAATATACTGCTATGTCCTTTGGAAGACACTTTTGGGTAGGCACCACCGATTTGATCTTGTAAAGTTTATCTGTCTCCAAATCTAACTGGCCAGTTTCCCAGCCTATGAATTCAGCCAGAATAGGAATGATAGTTTCAACTAGATTCTCCCTTGGCCATTCTCTCAGTCCACGAATTTAAAGGCATTTGCTTCTAAATCTAGCATCTATGTCTGTTATAACTTTATCTGTCTCTTCTTTTACTGTTTCTTCTATATGATTAGTTCTTCAGTCTTCTGTACTCTGTCTTGTAGTTCCTCGGTTCTTTCATTAATCTCTGTTATATCCTTGGTGATTGTCTCAACTTTCTCTCGTATATCTTTTAATTCTTCTCTTAGATCTGTATGAATCTCTGCTCTTAGATCTTTCATCAAGTCTCACTTGTGTTCCTAGTTTCTTGATTTCCTCCAAAACCACAGAGTTTGACTAAACCACTTCCAGCACAACTTCTTGTTAAAGGTTTAACAAATTGCTTCTTTTGGTTAATGCTGTTGCCTTCCTTGTTCTTGCTACCATATTTTCTTTCTCTCAAGGAAACTATCCCTATTTATTCAAGGCCCTGTTGATAGTTCCAATTGGTGTTTCTTCTATCTTTTGGAAAAACACGCTATTAAATTATTTCAACTGTCACACACCAGTTTTTACGATTTGCCCCTTATATATATCAGTCAATTAGAAATAAGTAGTTATTTGTTGAAATTCTATTTATAACCATTATGAAGCTATATACTATCACTTAATAGTTATTAGTCTTCCTATTTATATATTTATATTGTATTTTAGTAATTAAATGAAGTGAGGTATATATAAAACAGATAGTACTCCTAATTAAATGCCCTCAGGCTTTTTCAATCAGTTATTCAATTCAGTCAATTTTTTACAACCAGTTATTCAATACAATCAATTATTTAAATATCTAGTCAGTTTCTTGATTGCTTAGTAACTTAATTAATTCAATATCCTGTAAATACTCAACTTTAAAGGCACAATCCTATAAGTTATATCTTATCCCTCTATATCTTTATGTATTTTATGTGTATATATCAGCTATATATACTACAATAGACTGTAGCAAATATATTTCCCTCTTCTATCAGTTTATGAAATTCAATCTGTAACAGTATCAAAAAAGAGTCAATTTCTTGGAAATAATAAAATCTAATATATCTGTATATTTTTTTAATGAATTAGTGTCCTTAAATTAATACCCTTAAATTTCTATCTGCTTATCTTACGTATCAAACTATCAGTGTTAAGTCAGCTTAAATTTTATATCCAAAAATCTCTTTATAAAAGTTCACATCGTCTGTACCAAAAGAGGGCACATTTAACTCTCTTTGGAACCCTCTCTAAACGCAGTTACTTTGTCTGCTCTTCTTATAACAGAATACACAGATGTCCTTGAGAGCAGACACAGAGACTAAATAATCCATACAGAGAGGAGGTGAAGATCCATATCTAAAGTTGCCCAAGGTCATTTAAAACTTAGTGAGCCAAGAGAGCTTAGAAGAGAAGAAAAGAAGAGGGGGAAAAAAGTAGCTTAAACAATTATTAACACTTAGAATTATGATCCAAATATAAAACACTTTAAAGGATTCTATTTTATGTCAAATTGAAGCGTCAATGCCCGTCCCCCAAAGTAAAAGAAAGAAAAAGAGTCTCAGAATGATGCCAATTTTTAAACCTCTTTAGATCTGTTTGTTAGTCCTTCTGTCTAGTCCCCTCGTTTTAGGTCATCCCTCAATATCTTTGACTCTGGTAGTCACAAATAGAAATGTTAGTTCATGAAAAGTACATACTTTAAGTTGATTCTCAGAGGGAAAACAAACAAACAAACAGGAGGCAAACGATGATTAACTAGGATGGTTACAGTCCAGCTTTGCTAATTAGCCTCAAGGTCAATTCTTTTTTTTAAATAATTTTTATTGATTATACAACAAAGAACAAAAAACAAAAACAAAAAATTAAAACACCATGTGATATACATAATAGTGGAACAAAAAAATTTCAACCAACGCAAACTTACATTATTATTTCTCTCTATTACCATTAAAATCATAAACTTATTCAGCTTATTCTATATCATACTACTTGTATATTTTTGTTACCTATCTTTAATTCTTATTCTCATTATACTCATTTTTATTATAATAGTTTCATTCTTAATTCTATATTTTTTCCTTAAATTTAATCTATTGCTATTACTAAATATAATCTTATTACTTAACATATCAAACTATCTCTAAAGGTAACCACTCCCCAAAGCCGATTATATTTTAACTTTCTTTTTTTTTTAGAAAATTAAACAACACGTATCCAACTTAAACAATACACCACATAATTAACACACACACACAAAAATAATTACCCACCCTCCAGAGCCAACTTTTTATTTAATCCACTTTCCAAAATTGCCATTCTTCTTGTGAAAGGGTAGCTTTACCATCTCTTATCAAAGCTTTTTCCAAAAATATTTTCCAAATTTCTTCAAAATCATTCCCTTTTACTAAACCTTTCATAAATCTATTTCTGCATGTTAATTTGTCATTAATTGCAATTTTCCACACTTCTTTATACCATTCCTCTATTTGAAGTTCAATTCTATAGGCACGATCACATACGAAAGTCTCCTCTCTCGCTGGTGTTGATACTCTTCTACGTTATGTCTGGAGCTAAAAATTAATGTTCCACAATAGAAAAACCACTCCAAAGAACCTTTCAGGTATCTTAGCACTCTTTTCACACCCTGCCAATGATACTGGGTAGGCTTAGCACACGCTCTGCCCAAGATGTTTACACTTAGAGCAATATCAGGCCGGCAGGTACCAGCTAGGTACAAGAGACTCCCATTCATTTGAGCTGCCAGGGAAAAAACCAATCTAATAGATTGTGGTTTTGCTGTGGGACTGTACTGGCATCATTTTGTAGAAACCCACATGCTACAAGACGCGCTTTGTGTTTCACCTGCCCATCAGCAGAGGTCTTTAGCTTGTAAACCCATTTGCTGTCAATTGGTTTCACACCTTTGGGCAATTTACACAGGGAATACACATTGTGCTGAGCAGTGGAATCCGTTTCACTTTGCATGGCATTCCACCAGGGGCTTGCCTCCTGCTCAGGCAGTTTTTCAACAACAGCAAAATTCTCAGGCTCACAATTCACGCGAACCGTTGAAGAACTGGGGGAAAAACGTTTAGGTGGGATGCCTTTTGTTTTTCTTTTTGACCGTCTGGGGACGGATTGACTTTGTGAGGAGTCATCCCCCTCCTCAGCACTCTGTGACCTTTTAACTGAATACTTTCACTCTCCCTTCCCTGTGCGAGACTCAGCCACATTGCTTACAGCTCTCCCGCTTCGCAAGTCTCCCTCCTCTGTTTTAACCCTCGAGGGACTGGGAGCGGAGACTGAGGGTTGAGCTGGCTGCGATGAAGGCTGACCGGACACAGGGAGGAGAGCTTCAGAAGCTACTTGAACACGCGACCAGTTTGCGTGTTCCTCAAAAGAAGCATTTCTGGACACAACACAGGAATTACCACCAGCATGAAAACGATACCCTTTGCAATTGGGCTCATAGCCAACAAAACACAAATGCTGGGCTTTTGATTCCCCTTTTTTCCTTTGACTCTTGGGGATGTGCACCCAGGCAAAATTCCCAAACACCTTTAAGTGAGCAATGGAAGGCTGTTTACCATACAGGCACTCATAGGGAGTTGCATTAACCGCTGTGCACCAGAGCCTATTGTGTATGTAACAGGCAGTCAGAACTGCTTCACCCCAAAAACTCAGAGGCAGGTCTGCATCACTTAGCAGACTGTGCATCAGAGTCTGCAAGACCCCTGCATTGCGCTCAGCCACTCCATTTTGGTGAGGAGAATAGCTGTCAGTTGTCCTGTGAATGATCCCTTTCTTTTTGAACCACTGTTGCATGTTTTCTGATAGGAACTCAGCTCCCCTATCAGTTTGCAACTTTTGAAGAGAGCAACCAAGCTGCCTCTCAACCAGGGAACGCCAGTTCTTGAGAACTTGACACACATCAGACTTTTGCTTCAACACATAGCAGAAAATGTACCTGCTATAATCATCTACTAGGAGGGCGAAATATCTGCCCCCCCCGAGTGATTGTTTACTGAAGGACCCTACAATGTCACAATGAACCAACTGGAATGGGGCAGTTGGCACACGGGAACTAACCCGTGGTGCTGGCAGCTGCTTGGACTTGGTTTGCTTGCAGATTGCACAGTCAAGGAACACACCACAAGACTTCAAAGATCACCCTTTACAGCAACCTGCCAACTTTTTTAACACTGGAAAACTCGCATGCGCCATGCGGCGATGCAAGAGATGAATGCATTCATGGTGTTGTGGAACATTCCCATACACATTACACACAGTATGACTCGGCTCAAGGAAGAACAGCCTTTCTTCCCGTGTAGCCACAGCACACACCTCCCCATCTTTGAGTACTTTGCCCTGCTTTCCACAGAATTCAACCTTAAACCCAGACTCTGTCAGCTGCCCCACAGATAACAGACAGAAATCAAGAGAGGGCACAAATAAAACATTTTTTAAACACATGTCAAGTGCTGGGATATAGGCTATCCCTTCACCACAAACCTCAGCTTTTGTCCCATCTGCCAAAGTCACCTTTGAAACACTAGCAGAGGTTAGGGAACTGAACAGGTCCTTTGAATTGATGAGATGTTGCGAACAGCTGCTATCTAGGAGCCAGGCTGGGTCTGGGTCTTCTGCGTCTTGGCCAGCAACAGCAACACGCAGACGTCCCCTGGCACGACCTCCCCTGCCTCCTCTGCCTCTGCCACGGCCTCTGGAACCGGCACTGCTGACACTTTGCTCCCCTTGCTTCAGAAGTGAGCAATCACGCCTGAGATGTGAAGCAGACCCACGGTGAAAACATCTCCGGACAGCATGGACACGTACCAGCCTCTCCTCACTGTGATCAGCAGCTGAAGACTTTTTCTTAGCGGAGCAGGCTTCTGCAGCTGAAGCCGCTGGTGTGGGAGGCGCTGCGTTCCTAGCACGCTTGTCTTCCTCCTCCATCAGCCGGGCAGACACAAGGGAGACAGTCAAATCCCGTTCTGGCATGGACTGGAGTGATGAAACCACGAGTTCCCAGGAAGCATCAAGGGAATTCAAAATACAGAACACCTTGTCACTCTCAGGCAAAACTTTGCCTCTCTCTCGGAGTGATGAAAACAGCTCTGAGAAAACCGTCAGATGTTCCCTCATCGGGATGCCTGGGGCCCATTTGGTATTGTAAAGTCTATGGGACAAAGCATATTTTGCTGCTCCACTTTCGCTGAGATATAAATCTCGTAGTTTGACCCATCCTTGATGTGGAGTATTCAGATCCCTGATGTGTGTGAGCTGGTCATCTTCCACAGCCAGGAAGAGCATAGACATGGCTCGTCTAGTTGCTGCCTCAATCTCAGCTGGTGTACCTTGCAAAGAAACTGGGGCGGTGAACGTACCCCAGAGACCCTCGGCCTGCAAATATTTTTCCATGCGCGCTGACCATGCAAGGTAGCTTGTCCCGTTAAGCTTAACAAGGGGCAAACCCCCAGGCGCCACTTGAGCCATGGTACAACCAGCTCAAAAACCTATTCAAAAACACTCCTCAGTAGGCATAACTTGAAGCAGGACTCAAAACAAGGCCGCTGGACCGCGAACCATCCTCTGCTACCATGTTGCAAAAACAGGAGACTAGAAACTCCAACTGATAAAAAATAACAAACCTCCTGCCTGCTTCAAATGCCATGCCTGCCTCACGGAGTAAGTAAAAAAAACACTGCTGAAGTCAAACTGACAAATTGACTACGTTTATTGTAAAAAACATTTTAAATTACTTAAGTAACAGAAGAAAAATACATTCTGGCTCGCATTTCTGGCTAGTCAGTGACTGAGAGCAAAAACCAAAGACAGAAGAACAGAGAGCCTTTTACACAAGGCACGGGGTTATATGATACGCTGTAAACATGCTGTAAAACACCTTGAACCTACGACAGCAAGCATGAATAACAAGTTCATAGCCATAACATATCATGTAGCAAAACACATATGATAGCGCAGCTGTGTGCCAGTTCCGGACAAGCTGATAACAGAATACATAACGCTGAGGGAAACATTCCCATGGAACTGGCCAGCCACAACAACAGTTTGAAACAGTTTGCTTTCTCACACACACACACACACACACAAAGGGTTGTGAGAATTTTGTAGAGCAAGGAGTCCATTACATACTCATATAATGCAACATTATTTATACAAAAGTCTCGCCATCCCACGTTCTATTCTAGTCTCTTGGCTATAAGGCCAAGTGTTTTTCAACTTGTGATGAAGGAGAAGAAAAAAAGAAGGAAAAAACTAAAAACGAAAGGGGACACCTTCAAGTAGTTCTGTCAGAGTAAAAAGGCACTTACAAACACTTAAAGTTAGTAATGAGCCATGGCTCTCAGATTTTTGTTTGGCGGTGCTTATTGCTGATCACCAGCAGTATTTAGCAAGGCTGGGCTTCACTCGAATCCCCCTCGGTCCCTCCTGTGTCTCAATCTCACATAGCTTCCTTGTTCCTTCCAAATAGCGTCAACACTGGGATCTAAAGGTGGGAAAACGAGCCGAGTCCCCTCGATTCTTCCTGGATCAGAAGAATCGGAAAGATGGTCCTTTCTGAGCCTCGCTAAGCTGATCGTCCCGCGGCAGCTCGCTCGCAGGACATCCTATCATGTCGCCATCTTTTCTCCTCCAAACCCCATTTCATTTTTAATACGCAAGTGTAGTGCCTTATGCTTCTCCTTGTCAAAATTCATTTTGTTAGTTTTGGCCCAGCTTTCCAACCTGTTAAGATCGTTTTGAATTCTGATCCTGTTCTCTGAGGTGTAAACTCCCTCTCCTAATTTGATGTCATCTGCAAATTTGAAAAGAATGTCCTCTATTTCCTCATCCAAATCATTGATAAAGATATTGAATAGCACTGGGCCCAGGACAGAACCTTGTGACACCCTTGTGGCACTCTCCATGATGAAAAGGAGCCATTGGGAAACACCCTTTCGATTGGTTGATCAACCAGTTATAAATCCACCTAACAGTAGCATTGTCTAGCCCAGATTTTACTAGCTTGTTTGCAAGATATGAACACAGCATTCCCTTCATCTACCAAGCTAGTAACTCTATCAAAAAAAGAGCTCAGATTAGTCTGGCGCGACTTGTGTTTTAGAAACCTGTGTTGACTTTTAGTGAGCATGGCATTCCTTTCTAATTGCTTGCATACTGTCTGTTTAATGATCTGCTTTAGAATCTTTCCCTATACTTGATGACAGTCTGACTGTGTGGTCATTGTTTGGATCCTCTTTTTTCCTCTTTTTGAAGATGGGGACAATATTTGCCCTCCTCCAGTCCCAGAAGATTGTACCACCTGAACTACCTCTTTGTCTATGCTGTGCTGTATTTCCCCTACCATATGATCTACACCATTTTCCCCAGGAAGAGCACTGTTTTCCTTTTGGGAGAAGACTGAGGCACAGAAGGTGTTGAGTAGTTCTGCTTTTCTCTGTTAGCATTTCACCATCGTCTCCACACAGATGCCCTACCATTTCTTTGTTCTTCCTTTTGCAATGCATATAACCAAAAAGGCTTCTCTGATTATTTTCAACCTTTCTAACAAGCCTTAGCTCATTCTGCACTTTAGCTTTTCTGACTTTCTTCCTGCATTTGCAGGCTATTTGTTTGAATTGCTCTTTGGTGATTTCCCCCCTTTCCATTTCGTGTATGTGTCTCTTTTAAATCTTAGCTGCACTGAAAATTCTTTAGACAACCCTCCTAGACTTTTTAGACACTTCCCATTTTTTTTCCTCATTGGAATTGTTAGAAATTATACCTTCAGAATCTCACTTTGAAGAAACTCCCATCCATCACAAACTCCCTTTTCTTAAAGTCTAGAATGTGTGTCTGACTACACTTGGCTTCCTCTTTCTGCTGTATGATAAACTCCAGAAGAATATGTTCACTTCCACCTAAGGATCCTGTCACCTCCACCCTATTAACCACTGTTGGTTAGGATCAGATCTAATATAGTTGTCCCCCTTGTTCCCTTCTCTTCTGCACTATGTCTGCTAGGCAAATGAGAAATGTATTGGACGTGATACTCTTGGCAGAGTTCGACTTCCAACAGATATTGGGATAATTATAATCTTTCATTACTACTAAATCTCTATTTCCTGAATGTTTTGCCATCTGCTCCAGGAAGGCATCATCCAAGTTCTCAGTCTGGCTTGGAGGCCTGTAGTAGATGCCCAGAAGGATAAATGTTGTTTTTCTGCCCCTTAATTTTTACCCAGATGCTTTCAACCTGTCTTCCAGGAATTGAGTCATGGATCTCTTCATAGGTGTAAATGTCCCTGTGGTATACTTCTACTCCTCCTTTCCTTTTTTGTCTATTCCTCTGAAATATGTTATACACCTCTGTTGCTACATTCCAGTCCAACTGAAATTGTTGAAATTGGTTGGTTCTACTTGTTTGTTTATTTTTTTAAAGAACCTCAAGGTCCATCACCCAGAGCCATGAGCAAAATAATAGCTGGGGGGTGGGAAAATAGAGAAGCAAGATCCAAAATGCTGATTAAGAGAATGGAGCCTATTGTGTACTTCCAAACATGAGCCATTGTTCCAGATGATCTTTGTGTAAAAATCTACATGTACATTATTATAGACCAAGACTTCTAGCAAAGTTTTAAAATGGGCTGGCAGGCTTCACAAAGACCTGTTCATATGAAACTATTTGGCCAGCAAGGAACATGAGGCAAGGAGGCAAATTATTAACATGAAACCAACCATGGTACAGAAATCTCCTTAGTTGATTTTTACTTGCTCTTGTTAAACTTTTGGTAGTCAGGTATCAGTTGGTCTTCATAAATCACCCAGAGACCTACTAGCAGATCCAGTCTCTTTTCTGCCTACCCCTGCTATAATTCAGTGATGCAAACTGAACTCTTTACTATGCTATGGTAGGATCCCTTGCTACTCAGTTCCTTTGACTGAGGGTAGGTAAAGTAGCATAATGTGGTTTGAGCACTGGACTGTGACCTTGGAGGCCAGGGTTGGATTCCCTGCTTGGCCGTGGAAACCCACTGGGTGACCTTGGGTGCATCACATGTCACTATAAGTCAGAAACAACATGAAGGCACACAACAACAACAACAACAACAACAGGCAAGCCTAATCTCTGTAATTTCTCTGGCTTTGTTTCTACCACAGGCCAGCTGAAGAAGTTTCTTCAAGCCTAAAGATGCACTTGGATGCCAGCTTTGGACTGAGCAGCAGCAGTGGGAATCTGCAAACAAGCCCACGAAGTCATTCAGTTCTCCTCCCTGGTATTCCTGACAGGTTGACCCCAAAGGTCCCCATTTCGGTAGGGTGGCTCCTTTTTCTAAGATTTGAGTTTTCTTCCTACCTTTGCTACTATTCCGACTGTGACTCTGAGAAACATCTGCTCCTACATTTGGCTGTTGAGTGTGCTGTGCTTCATTTTACCTGCTGATTTCCAGCCCATCAATCCTCCCCACCTGTTGATGATGTCTCCATAATGGAGCATTTTAAAGCATTTGGTCACTGCCTATAAAAACAAAACAAAACACATAGATCATTTCAGCTGTCCCTTTGCTCACAGCAACACCAAGCTATAAGAAAAGTAACATAGTCCTTGGTTTCCTGTTATCCCCTCAGTCCTTCAGTTCTCTGTGCCTATACTATCACTCAGTGCACATGTATGTCTGTGCTTCACTAGCTACTAGTTCCTTCATCTGTTCGTTAAAAATAAGCACATAAATGTTCCCTGTACAACACATCCAGAGTATTGTACTAGGTCAGAGTATTGTACTAGGCAGGTGAACACCTGAGTTTAAATCTTTGCATATCTGTGAATCTCACTGGGTGAAATTCCGTCAGTCAATGTCTTTTAGCCTGAACAATCTTGCTCTAAAGATAGTATCAGGCAGGTGTACACACTACTCTGAGATCCAGCTCAGGAAAGCAGAATAAAAACTGCAAAACTCCACCGTGTGCTTAATCTGTATAAATCTGTCAAATCTTTTTTTAAATTGTGTTTTAATTATATGTTGCTTTGGAGAATCTGCCAAAAAAGCCTATTAAGTTTTAAAATAAATACAAACATTGAGGAAAGAGGAAGGGATTAGCAAAGAGGGCAGGCAGAATGTTGGGTGTCTAATTCCTAGGCGCTTAGAGAAATAGATCGTTACAAAAAGCTTTTCTTTCTCTGTTGAAGATTTCCCCAGAAAATGTCCAACATGCACTGGAACAGCAAGAAGTGGAGCCTCTGGTGGTACCTCAGTCTTCCCCTACCCGTGAACGTTCTCCAGATGTCATTTCCTCAGCTTCCACTGCCATGTCTCAGGACATCCCTGAGATTGCCTCGGAGACTCTGCAGCGCGGCTTTGGTACAGCCCCTTCAGGGATCCCCACAGAGATCCTGGATTCCAACCATCACACAGACAGCATGGCTTCTGCAGCATCAGCCTTGCACTTGCTGTCTCCCCGGAACCGGCACAGCTCTGAGCACAGCCATCACTCCTTAGACATGGCTCCCAGTGAGGTGGACGTATTGACTGCACCCTCCCTGCTGGAGACAGCCTTACCTCAGGAAACTGTGGCTTCTGACACTGCTGCCAGCCAGCCCTGGCCAGCTGCTCCTGACATCACCAGAGAAACCAGAAACAGCATGGCAGACAGGTACTCTGTTCTTTCTCCTTCTTTCTTGGGCAGGGCAGGGCAGGGCAGGGCAAAATAGGAGGAAGAATCATCTTAACATTTCCTTGCTTGGCTGGCTGGCTATTTATGTACATAGGTGTGTGTGTGTGTGTGTGTGTGTGAGTATGTGTGTACGTATTACTTATCTTTCTCCCAGCATGGGATCCAGGGTGGTGTACAAGTTTTTAAAAACACAGTACAACTGAAAAGCTTTTAGTACAATAGTTAAAACACAATTGACATTGGTTAAAATCAAAATCAAATTTCTATTTAAAAAACACTAGTTTAAAATGCAGATTAAAAGCAGTTTTTAAATTATATATAAAAAGTAATTTAAAAAACCCCACTGCTCATTAAAGACTCAGTCTCTCACATATTAAAAGCCAAAAGCCATGATTGTCTCTTGGTCCTCCAGAGGTAATAATGTTTGGAAATGAACCCCTTTTTTCTGCTTTATCCAAAATCAGATGGTTTGCCCTTCTAGCCCAATATTCAGAACAGGGAATGCTGGCAGCTCTCCAGGATCTCAAATCTTTTTCTGTCCTGCTATATTCTTCTTTTCTTTTTTCTTTTTTTTTCTCAAACAGGAAATGCCAGGGATTGAATCTGAGACCTTTTGCTTACAAAGTCAGTCCTCCTGAGCTGTGCCACTTTTCTTTTTCCTGTATACATCCAACCATATCCCTAGTAGAACAATTGCCCCTGCCTCTCTTCCTAACATCAGTTTTCCCCCAGATTGCCATTTGTAGGCTGTATCTAGGTTAGGCTTCAAGACGTATGTTTGGTGAAAGTCCATTTGAAATAAGACCTAAGTTATATCAAATGCTTTACACAAAAGAGAAAATCTCACAGGTGGTTTTATATCTGAGTGATTTGCTCTAGTCACTTGCATGAAGGAGGCTGAATAAATTTAGTCTGATGGAATGGTCCCTTCTTTTTCCTTAGCCCTAGAAATGAAGTTGAAGAAAAACACAAGAACTCTTATCACAGGCATAGTTACCACCTGCTGCAGCATGACAGTCAGGATGCTAGTGCTGAGCAAAGGTATGAATATGTACATCTCTCTCTCTCTCCCTACCCCGTTTTCATCTTCCCTTTCTGTAGCAGTATTCTGAATCCAGCTGAAGCTTTTGGCTACAGCAAACCAGCAGCAGCATTGAATACATCTGCTTGCACATACAGTGGGCCCTCCACTTTCACAGGTTCATGTGTGGATTTGATTATTCGCAGGTTATTTTATTTATTTTATTTGTTTATTTAAAAAATTCTTACAGTATTTGCCTCTGCAACAGAAAAGATATGTTCTCTCTAGGCAGACTTGGACCAAAGAGTTGTGCTGGAGAACGTAGAAATTCCTAGAGAGAACACTTCTTTAGGCATTACTATGTCCTCCAGAGTGACTCGATAGCCCACTTCTGCTGGAAGTTGAAGGTCTTGTTTCCCTAACCCCTGCAAAAGTGGAGGGCTCAGTTTTCTCTCCAGAATCATGAGGATTAAGAACTTGGATTTTAGTTTGTAATGTAACTTGCAAGCATTTAAGTTCTTCCTATAAAGGTGGGTGTCTTCTATATTAAAAGACCATAAGCATAATCATCTGTCACGTGCTAGGAATATTGCGACCAGCTATATTACTGTCATTGGTGTAAAGTCCATTTTTGCTCACCAAAGACATATTATGGAAACTAGATAATTTTTGTTTCCTAATGCAAATAACAATGCATTAGTGTGCATTTATTCTGAGTATAGTCCTTGTGGCATGAAATTCAAGTTACTATAAAGTCAGCTTCCTTCTAAGAAAGGAGCCATCTCTGCTATATATTACAATATCTGTGTGCTATTTCCCTACTGGGAAGAAGTGGCAGGATAAATTAACCTGTTGCCACAGTTTCGTGTAAATGACTACTCCTTTTTTCTGTTGCTGTGCATAGGATTTGCCTGAAAGTAATGCTGGGGGAAAGTGTTCTTGAGCAGTGCTAGTATTTTGCCTTCTACTCTCTTCCTTCTGCAGTGATCATGATGATGAAGTTGCAAGCTTGGCTTCTACATCAGGTGGATTTAGTGCCAAAGTGGCTGCCCAGCGGCTGCCTGTGAAAGACTGGAAAGCCAAGATGTCTCCTCGAGCCTCCCCAAAGCTTAAGAGGAAGGGGAAGAAAGATGATAGGTAAACATACACCCTGTAAAGTTGGGAAGAAATCCAACTCTCTAGAAACCCCATTTTTTATTTCTTAGCTTTATAGTAAAAAGAATAAGAATGCCTTTGTTATATTTTTTCTCTTTTATTGGCAGAACTTGCTGCCTCACCACATTACTTATGTTAGGATAGTGATTGACAGATGGATTTGCAAATCCGCAAGGCTATAGCGTTACCTTTTACTTCTGTTGTGAACTTGTTACATAATCTTGAACAAGCCGCAGATCCACCTCTTCTCTTTGTTGTGGATAGCAAAAATAAAAATTTGAATAGCTCTGGATCCTGTGTTTAAATATGAAATAATATTAGTAAGAGTAACAAACATAGAGTCTTTGTGTTATTGTTGTACATATCTGACTGGACACTGAGTTGTTATCAATATCTTGTTTATTAGGAAAAGAAAATTAATACCTAGAATGCTTTGTTATTGATAGTTGCTTAGAATTGCTTGAACATTTATGAATGTGATCTTAATCTGAAGCTTATTGGTAGGAACAACTAAAATACTCATTGCTGAATTGTGAATCAACACTCGTGTCAGTCCCAGTGATTCAGTAGATCAGCTCTAGTTGACATTGCCAGTAGTATTCAGGTTTATGTGTTCTATTTCTTTTTTATGAGGATTTTTTTGTAGGAGTTGGGATATTTTGTGTTTGCCATTTTGGTCATCATGATGATGAAGATGATGACGACAATGATCATGATTAAAAATATCTTCTCTTCAGTTCCAGGGATGTAATGCAATCCCCAAGATCCTTTGATCAGCAGGTAAGTGTCTTTCTTCCTTGAGCTTCCATGTGTGACAAAATTTTTATCATCTCAATAAGAGATGCACTTCTGTTCTTCTAGAATTGCACAGGTTCAGGGCTCAAAAATGAAAAAAAAGTGGGGAGAGTGATGAAGGATGCCCTGCTTCATACTCTTTTGTATCTTAATAAGTTGTGATGTGTTATGATTCATTAAGGTTATGACCACTGGATTTTGATAGATGGCTCTAGCTCATTCTTTAAATTTTGTTTTGAGAATCAAGAAATGCAGAGGTTATGTTAAAAAATATCTTTTCATATAGTCAAAAAGCTTTTTCTGCATCAAAGGAACATACAAGCCTACATTTGCTTGCCTTTCTGAAACTGCATTGATATCACACAGACACCTCACGTGACCTGAATTCTAACCTTTGCCTTACCATCTCCACCTGACCAACACAAGCCTGAAAGTACCAAGCTGGTGTCCTGCTTAGTAAAATAGATATCAAAATATTGAAATCCACATGAAAGAAAGAAATTGATCTCTTAACTTGAACATTTTGTGCTGTTTTTCCCTGGCTTGAGATTTACTCAGTATTGAGGTACAGTACATTGACTGAGATCAACATTCCTTCTCAAATGCATCTTTGGATGCCACTTTTATTAATCTGGATTGCACTTTGTGTGCCGTAGAACTCATTTAGAATAAACTCATGCAAGCCTGGCATTAGCACCTTGGTTTTAAACATTGCCTTGGACTTTGTCAATTCCTCGGGATGAGTTTGAATCCTGTGTGTATTCTTTTGCTCTAGGATGTGTCAAAGTGCTGCTGTTTTCCTGTCTCTTCTTCAATTAGGTTGCTCCAGAGTGCCAGGATGAGCTGATATCACTGCTGAGGACTCAACAGAGGGAAATTGCTGAACTGAAACAAAACCAGATGGAGCTAATGCAGAGGTTAAGTGATCACTTGGATGCTGTGCAGAGCTCCCTTATGGGCCACATAGAGCGAGTGGCAGATTCTCAACAAGAGCAGGAGCGTATCCTTTCTAGAAAAATGCTTTCTGGCATCTCCTGTGTCTGCAGTTTGTCGTATTCAGTTGAGAGCTTTGGGGGATGTGGTGTGCATTTGTTGTCCATGAACCTAGCAACCTTTTTAAGTTACTGTGAATAAATGTTTCTGGTTGCCTTATTAGAAGGAAATAACAGATTATTAATAGTTATATTCGTACTCCACCTTTCTCTGGTGAACCCTGGATGGTGTGTTTCTTCTTTGAGCTTCACAACAGCCTTGAGACATAGATCAGAATGAGAGAAAGAGAAACCCTGGTCACCCAGTGGATTTCATGATTCCATGGGACTGGAATCTGGATTGTCCACATCCTGGTTCAACACTATACCCCCTTTGCTGCACTTGTTCTCAGTTTGATTTTACTATGTCTTGTTTGTTTGTTTGTTTGTTATGTATTTTTTGCAGTGTTCATATACCACCCAGTAAACAAAGTTCCTCGGAGTGGTTCATCAGACCATAGGAAGAAGTAAAATGCCAACAAGTCTTTAAAACCAGATTAAAACAAACAACAATCTAAAACCAGAATGAAACCAAACAGCCGTTCATATTTATGCTAGATCTGAAAAAGCAATAAAAGATTCGTGATGTTAAAAAGCCTGGTGGCCCTTGTCCCTTTGATGTCACCTGCTGTTTTAAACTAGCACTTTGAGTTAATCTAGGAGACAAGCTGGAAGCTGTCACATATGGCAGAACTCTTGTGTAATATGGTCATAGCTACACTATAAAACAGGTAGACAGCTTGGGGAGGTTTACCTTCCCGCTAGTTCGTGGCACTTCTAGTTCAAATCCCATCCCCAGTAAACCCTGTTTAAAACCAAAACAAGGGGTGTGGGGACTTTGTCCCTAAATTAATGGAGAGACACATGTAATGAAACAAAATCTTCCATGTTTTAAGAAAAGATACACAAACACAGAAGTGGCAGGCACAGTATGAGAAACACCCATCATAACAATAAGTGAAGAAACATACAACAGTTAATAAAATCTAACAGTGGCAGTGGGAAATATTCCTAATGTTTTACAGTAGTAAATACAAGATAATGTTAAACACATAATGTGTTATAGTTAGCGTATTACATATATATACTCACACATGTGCACTAATATGTCCTTTTGTTTCATTGGCCATATGCCTATTCAGCATTTTCCTGTTTTGCTGGCAGAGGTTTCTACAGCAATAGGTTGCTCATCCCATTTGCTGTCTGGTCAAGAGCTAAGCAAATAACATATTGTTTGGTCCTCTTCAATCGGAAAGCCTTCCCAAGTTTCAGCCTTAAAACAAAGTGCATAATTAAAGCAAAATTAACTACATAAATGTAAAGTCGAAGGCTTTCACGGCCGGAATCCATAGATTGTTGTGGGTTTTCTGGGCTTTGAGGCCATGTTCTATTAGTATTTTCTCCTGACATTTCGCCTGCATCTGTGGCTGGCATCTTCAGAGATCCAACAACCTAACTACATAAAGTTTAACTGCATTCTAAGAGTATATGTTGATCACATTGGTTTTCCATTCTTCTTCCAAGAAACTCAGGGGCATAATTGGTGTTATTGCCCTGTCTTATTCTCACAGCATGAAGTAGTTTCTAAAGCACTTGAATGTGATGTTGGCAGATAAACATACACATTTATTGCTGATTTGGGTTGCAATGTTTCTTGGAAAGGAACCTAATTTATATCTAGCCCACTATTCTCTGCCCTTTTTGGCAATAGCTCTCCAGAGTGTCAAGCAATGGTTGCTTCCATCACTTTTCTACCTGATTCTTTTCTCTGGAAATGGTAGCCAGGGTTTGAACTTGGGACCTTTTTTCTGTATGACATGTGTCGTATCCTTTGAGTCCTTGCCAGTTTCTTTGTGTTCCTTAATTCTGTTGGTTTCAGAGCGAAGACTAGACCAGGCCATAGCTGAGGGACAACAACGCAGTGGGCAACTACAGGAACATCTGTCCCAACAGCTTTCCCAATCCCTCTCCGCAGCTGCTTGCAGTCGGCTGGAAAGAACTATCCGTGAAGAGATGAAGAAAACGGTGCCTCCCTGTAAGTTGCACACTGCAGATTTAGCTAGCAGTCCTCTTTGTTGGTTGTTTTGAAAGTGGAATGGAATGCCCAGAACCATCTGGCTTCAGAGTGAAGAGGTTGCAAAGAAGATGGAGTCACCTCAGCCAATTCCTGCTTACCAAGTTTTGCTCAGAGAAGAGTCTTTGATTCTCCTCTGCAGCACTAGCTACCCTTCTCAGTTTCTCTCTCTTCCTGAGAAGGTTAACCAGACAGGAAGGATAAATGCCATAGCTGTCCAGTGGTGAAAAGGTGAACATCCTGAGATGAGATGGGTTGCTTCTCCCTCTTTCCCTAGTAAGCAGGAGCGATAGAAATTGTACCAACAGATGGTACTTCTTGAAATGTTTAACAAGGCAGCAAGGATAAATCGTGGGGCAGCAAATGTATGTGTCTACACATTTTCATGTGGAAGTTGTATTATAGCTCTCACCAGCCCTACTCAACATAGCTGGAGTGAAGGATGATGAGAGTTGCAGTCCATCAGTATGGGGAAAACTACATGTTCCCTTCCTTTTAATTTACAAGAATGGCCCATCTGTTTCTGTGCCCATCATCCTGGAGCTTTCCATTTGTGGGGAGAAGACTAGGAAGTGCTGATCACTTTATCTTGCCGTCTTCTGCTAACCAGGCATTTCCAAGACCTTGGATCCCGTCACCGGGCAGCTGAGTAACACCATTGCAAACAAGCTTACAGCCATTGAGGGAATACTGAAGGAGAATGTCACCAAGCTGGTGAAATCAAAGGTAATAAATGGAGCTGGGAGCACCTTGCTGGGAGCAAGTTCCTTTTATCTATCAGCTTGAGAAATAAGATGGAACTGGTATGTGGTTTGGTGTAGTATTCAAGCAATACTACAAGGCCTTCAAATCTACATTGTAAGCCTATCCAGCTGTAATGCCACGGTTTCTATTGCCTCTTTGTCACCATACGATTGACAAAGATATTGACAAACTGGAAAGTGTTTAGAGAAGGGCAACCAAGATGATCTGGAAACCAAGCCTTATGAGGAACAGCTTAGGGAACTGGGATTGTATAGTCTGGGGAAGAGAAGCCTGAACAATGAAATGATAGTCATGAATAAATATCTGAAGGGAAATCATTGTAGAAGGTGGAGTGAACTTGTTTTCTGCTGCTGTGGAGACTAGAATGTAAACTAGTGGATTCAAATTACAAGAAAATAGATTCCACCTAAACATCAGGAGGAACCTCTGTGCTGTAAGATCTATTCAACAGTGGAATACATTGCTTTGATGGTGGTGGTGGAGGGCAGACTCTCCTTCTTTAGAGGTCTTTAAACAGAAGTTGGATGACCATCTTTCAGGTGTGCTGTGGTTTTGTATTCCTGCATGGCAGGGAGTTGGACTAGATGGCCCTTTCAGCCTCTTCCCACTCTTTAAAGTTCTGTGATTCCAGAAAACTGGGGTAGGGTAATTGTAGCCCATAGGCCACATATGACCCTTCAGTACCCTTTTTTATGCCTCTTCATACCTTACAGGGATGCACCAATTTTGTCAGGTGCAAAAACACCCCCAAAATCTTAATTACCACTCCTGCAGTCCTTCAGGACTGACAAATTTGTGTGAAAAAACCCCAGCCCTCAGAACTGAACAACCACCTTCCAAAAATCTCTGTATGCTGAGAAATGAATTCTGGTTGCAATTTTCTGTCAGAATTGAAGAGGTGGGTGTTCACAAATATGTAGAGGCAAAAATTGGCTCCACTCTCTTCACAGTTGTCCATCATGGTGAAATCACACTGTACTTCATGAAGAGAGGTCAAGTACCACCACAGATATTTTATAGTTTTGGCTGCCTCTCTGTAGAGGGGAGGTACATGAGTAAACCATCTTGAACTTCCAGGCTGTGCCTGTGCTTTAATTTCAGAACCTAACAGATGCTATTGCCCGGACAGCTGCTGACACCTTGCAGGGGCCCATGCAATCAGCATACCGGGAGGCGTTTCAGAGCGTGGTGCTGCCTGCCTTTGAGAAGAGCTGTCAATCCATGTTCCAGCAAATCAATGACACCTTCAAGCAAGGCACACAGGAATGTATGTTGTTCACACAGTCAGCCTGACTGTTGCACCGGGTGATCAGTTGTGAGAATAGAGTAGTCTTCATAGTTACACCATTTATGAACTGTTTGGGGCATTCTCGACAATTGCTTCACAACTGTGGGATTTTCTCCCTTTGGGAATTTGCCTGAGCAGTTTTAGAATTTTTTGAAAGACCTTTCTGTTCGGGTTGGCTTTTAGGGTTCACAGTTAAGCTGGTGGTTCAGAACACCTAATACCTTTTAAAGGCCTTGAGTGAGGTCCTGGTGAAGTGATGCTTTCTTGTTTCTTACTGCCCTGAATCTCTGGAAATAGAGCAGGGCGTATAAATGTCTAATAAAGCACTTGGTGGGTAATGTAAGAGGGAACTCACTGCGGGGCTTTGGTCATTGTTGCAAAGCTTTCTAGATGGGTACTGTTTGTTCGCCCAGATCAGTGTTATAGAAATAAAACGAAATACATTAGATTGTGTTCTTGTATGCCTGTTCTGTTTTTTATGCCCATCCACGGATTGAGTATTTGTGAATCCTCTCATAGATATTCAGCAGTTGGAGACTCATATGAAGAATAAGAAAGCACGAGACCAGGATGCCCGGGACTCACAGCTGAGCCAGCTCCGACAGCTGGTCACCACATTTCAGAGCACCACTGACCAAATGGCATCCACCATTGCAGCCAGTGTGCATGCTGAGGTGCAGCATCAGCTCCATGTGGTCGTGGGCAAGTGAGTTTGGAGAGGGGGGTGATATGCAGAAGGCATCCTCATCACATTGGTACTGTGCCTACCCAAAGGTACATTAAAAGTCATGGGGTCCTGTCATGCCCAAGATTATATAAGGTGATTGAGCCAACGCAACCTTTTGTGTACATGCCATTTGTAACTTGGTCAGCCACAATGCTGTTCATCAGTGTAACACTGGCTTCTTAGAATCTTTACACTTCTTAGAATCTCTTCACCATCTGAGAATTGGTACATCCAACTGTGCCCAGTTTAATGTAGTAAGTTTGTAAATTATAAATGGTGTAAAGCAGATATGGGTAACTGTGGCCCTCCTGTTGTGTTTGGATTGCATCTTCCACAGGCCCTCAACACTTTTTTAAAATTTATAAACTACCCTTCTCCCAATATGTTGTATCAAAGGTGGTCCACAATATTAAAACAATGGAAAATAAGCAGTTAAAAACAATTAAACAGTAATAATAATACATTAAAAGCTGTAATGCTGCTTTTTAGAATACTTAGTATCAGTTAATACTTTTGCCTATATAGGTAGATCTATTCATCACAAAGAAGAAAATAAATCCATAAAATTAATCAGTGCATTAGACGCTTTGGCATAAGAAATTGATAGGGTGAACAGGGAGAAGGGTTGTATTTGTTTACCTACCTGTAACATCATTTTGGTTGTGATATAGAATATTTGCATGTAAATACGGTTTATGTACTCTTTGGGATGAGGTTCAGGGTGCTATTGTCTAGCACCTTGTACTTCATCCCAACCCTCCAGCACTACCTGACAAGCCCTAGGAGTGCTTGTTGCTGATGCTTGTTGGTGAATTGAGGAGGAAAAAGGACACAGTTCAGACAATGAAGATGCCGCATCTGGGTCTGAGAGGAAGAAAAAGGAGGGTGCAGTCCCATCTGTGAACTTCTTTGCTCTTTTTCCTCCTCCGCACTGGTGGAAATTATCTGGGGGTTTGACAGTTGCCAGGGTAGGGTGAGGACATAGAACTGCACAGGCAGAGCTTTATGCTTGCATGCTTGATGTAAGATTTTGGCCTTGGTGTGTTGTGTGCAAATTAAGAGGTGCCACCCTTGAATGGATGCACAGTATATTTTTTCCTGCTTGTGTATTACTTACACACACACAGAGTGGTGTAAGATCCACACGAGTATTCTAATTTCCCATTTCTTTTCTTTAGCATGCAAGAATCTATCTTGGCCCAGGTGCAGCGAGTGATCAAGGGAGAAGTGAGCATGGCCATGAAGGAGCAGCAGGCGGCTGTCACCTCCAGCATCATGCAGGCGATGCGCTCAGCTGCAGGCACGCCCATCCCTGCCACTCACCTAGACTTTCAATCCCAGCAGGCACATGTGCTGCAACTGTTACAGCAGGGACACTTGAATCAAGCCTTCCAGCAGGTATTCATCCTTCCAACAAGGGAAGCAAGGTTATCTGTTCGGCTGCCCACTGAAAGACTTA
The DNA here is from genome assembly GCA_948474755.1 of Ctenosaura bakeri. Taxonomy (NCBI): domain Eukaryota; kingdom Metazoa; phylum Chordata; class Lepidosauria; order Squamata; family Iguanidae; genus Ctenosaura; species Ctenosaura bakeri. The sequence goes on along the minus strand of CAOLHI010001083.1, from coordinate 160,940 downwards.
TGTGGCTTTTCAGGTCTTCAGAAGATCTTTTGCAGAACCCAGCAAAGAAATAATGGTGTTGAGTGAGAGTCTCATAAAGAATTTAATATGCTTTAAATGCACTCAGTTTTGTCTCTTGATTGGTGGTAGCTTTCTGAGAGCTCTTTTGAGAGTCAACTGTTGAACCAATAGGGGGCACCCAGAGCACCAGTTTTATATTTCACAGTCTTAAAATTTAAGCAGAACCACAAAGCCAGGCTGATGCGTATATATCCACCTCACCAACTTGTATGCTGTGTGTGCAAGGAGACAAATAGGTTAGTTTACTCAGTCTTTTTTTATTTGAATACGGGATTGGGAAAAGGTAATCTCTACCCAGTGTTTTAAGTATGACAGGTTTGTAAAATTATGTATGATCTGGAGAACATGAATGGGGAAGGTTTTAGTATCTACCATGATAAAATTACTCAGATAATCCAACAAATGGATAGATGGTAGATTCAGAATGCCTCAAAGAGAGTACTGCTTTACATAATGCTTCATTAATTTATGAAATCTGCTACCACAAGATTTGATCATAGTCACTGGCTTAACTTTAAAACAAAATGAAGAAGATTGAGAGTTGGGGCTGCCAGAGGCTGTTAGCTGTCATGACTATCTGTAACCTGGTAAACATCCAGCATCCATTAATTTGTATGTCACTTTTCACAAGACTGCCCCAAGCAGCTCACAATGTTTAGAAATGAACAGTTGATAACGTATAACAACACAAGCAACAATAACAAATTACTGTAGTGTCAATGAGTAAATAATTAAAAATACTGACTCATTTGTACCACCTCAGTATAAAACTTTGGAAGTACACTGACCTAATCCAGTAGCTTAATTCTTAAAAGGATTTAAATCTAAATAGAAGAGAGACTGAAGTCTGATGCAGAAATCAAAAAACACCATGCATTTACAAAGCCAAGTAGATCTCCATTTCACAAAAGGATATGTGGAGTCTTAGCCCTTGCCACACACTTCTCACATGTGGCAGCCTTCTGGTGAGCTCTCCTCTATCATTCTCTTCCCCATCTCTCTCTTGGGAAGATAGTGATTGGCACTCCTCCTTAAAAGCCTCCACATTACTTCACAGCTTTGTTATGACTCAGTTTCTCTTTGACCGGTACCCTTTCCAGCAGATCATTAAAGTACCAGATTTTATCAACCCCCAGAGTTGTGGGCAAGGTGAATAGAAAGGCATACCCTTTCATATTGTTCTCTGCACTAAGCTGTTAGCTTCACAGCCCACTTGACGGATTTCCTAGAAGTATCTGATGGCTCTTATATCTTTAGGGGAAGAGATTTCATATCTATGCTGGTGATTTCGAATGTGGATATAACAAGTGTACCCTGAGCCATAACATATGGATATGGTCTCTTATATGCACCTGCTCAGAGTTTAGAAATGTTGTTTTTGGTTTACAACTTCCCAAAACTTGCAGGTAGTATGACCTCTGACCATGATAGCTAGGAGATTTTGGGAGATGTTGTCCAAAAAAGTAAGTTTTCCAAGATTTGAATTTTTTCTCTTCCCTTTGGTTTTAGGATCCTTTATTCCACTGCTCTACTCTTCAGTGTTCCAATAAGAGCCTGATGCTCATGTCTGCCCATGGCAGGGGATGGCTACAGTTATTTATAAGAGATTAAGAAGCATAATGTATGCTTTATATGAGGGTGGATGGGCAAGTGGTTCAAGAGCCCAGTCTGTTACTATGGCCAAAGTCTTGTTAAACTAGTAAAGCTAGTCAAGAGATGCAGATTTCCCATCCTTCCATTAAATCATGTGGTTCCTTTCTCTCTTAAAGGCTCTCACTGCAGCAGATTTGAACTTGGTCCTCTATGTTTGTGAGACAGTTGATCCTCAGCAAGTGTTCGGGCAGCATCCTTGTCCATTGTCCCAGCCTGTCCTCCTGTCTCTCATTCAGCAGCTTTCTTCAGACTTAGGAGCACGGACAGAACTTAAACTGAAGTGAGTATGGCAAAATGGTGAGAACTGCTTCTCTGGAGGTAAAATACAGTAGCACATTTCTCTTAGTGTAATTCTGGTTTTCCTAGTTGTGGACATGCAAGAGAGGTATAATGGATGCTGAAGCCCCAGTAGAGATCTTACTCAGTTATCTCTTTGGTTTCAGAGATTAACAGGCACTGCCCACGTTTCACTGTCAAGCATAGCTTTGCATTGATAAAAATCAGAAACTTCTTTTTTTTTCCTTAAAAAAGGACTCAGAAATGCTGTGGAGACTGTCTTTTTCCTGTATTCCATAAACTGATAGTGAATGATTCAGTGCTTCTAAGTATTTTGCATTATTGCTATCCGTAAACCCTGACTTTGGCCATTCTAGCTGGGGTTGATGAGAGTTATGGCTTCTGAATGGCACCAGGCTCTGTATCCCTGTTGTATATCTGTGGCCCTGAGGTCTTTATATGGCTTTCGTACCCAGGTACACACACACTAAAATGTGCTTTGTGCTCTCTTGTTTACAGTTACCTGGAGGAGGCGGTAATGCATCTAGACCACAGTGACCCCATCACCCGTGACCACATGGGCTCAGTTATGAATCAGGTGCGACAGAAGCTCTTCCAGTTCCTGCAGGCAGAGCCTCACAACAGCCTAAGCAAGCCTGCACGCCGGCTTATGATCATGCTTCAAGGCCTGGTCACTCCCAACATTTCCTAACAAGACTTTGACCAGTCTTGTGCAGTGGCACCTGCCATTAATAACCAAATGTGGCTGCTTTTTCTTTTTCATTTTCTAAAAGTTCATGTAAGAAGAAAAGTGCATCCACACAACATGTGTGAATGGATATAAGGAGCCATCCAAGCCCAGCTGTGCTACTTGTATAATCCAAAATACACTAATTTTTCTGTGCAAGCAGACCCACCCACTCACCATACATCTGTCCTCCTTTGTACAATTTAATATGGAAAGAGAAAGAGAAATCCCATCCTCCTCCTATTTTATAGTGTGGAAGCCCCCTTAAGAATTTAGAGGATTGGGAAGAGTATGTTCTGCAAATATGCCCTCTCACATCATGGGAAAGGGGGCTGTGTATGCCCAACTAAATTAAAAAGGTTAAATGTACCTGTCCAAAGTAAGGACAGTTTGGAGACTTAAAAAGAGCCATGGTGAGGCTTTGTTTCCACTGCACTGCTTTTGGAATTGAGGAAGTGGTGTGATCAGTTCATGAAACTCATCCATCTTGGAAAGCAGCATTGGTTCTTTGCGTGGGGGAGCATGTTCATGGCTCAGATAAGTCTTTAGGTTTGTTTTTGTTTGTTTGTTTTGCTGTTTACACCATGTTATTATTGTTTTCTCCTTCTCTTTTTACCTAGAATCTTAACTTTTCATTTTTGAATAACGTTTAAAAAAAGTTAAATAAATGACTTTTTGGAGGAAAAAAAGCTGTTGCTGTCCCTTGATGGTGTCGGGTTGGGACTACCCAGCTCACTCTCTCAGTCAATGCTGACTGTGTTCACAGTCAGCAAGCAAGAGGGAGACATACATTTTTCACAGAATGAGATTTTCTTGCATCATACTTGAATATGTCTGGTGTTACCAAATAGGAGTATTACCAAAAAACAAAAACCTCTCTTATTAAGACTGCTTGCTGAAGAGAAACTGACCTTCCCCCCATAGACAGTTGCCTTGATTAGAAGACCCAGCTCCCTGCTTCTTTATGAACATAGAAAAGATGGAAACCTGCAGCCCTTGAAGGCAATACAACAACAACAGTGAAAAAATAACTTGCCCAATTTCTGGATTCAAGAACTTGGGCAAGTTAATTTTTCTTTGTTGTTGTTTCATTGTGTGCCTTCAAGTCAGAAAAATGACTTGGTGGTGGCCCTAACGCAAACCTATCACAGTGTTCTGTGGGGCTGAGACCATCACGAACCAAAAGTCACCCAGTGGGTTTCCTTGGCCAAGTGAGGAATCAAACCCTGGTCTCCATGGTTATAGTCCAACACTCAAACCACTACACCATGCTGGCTCATTACAGCTCCCAAAATCAGCCAGCCAACAGACATGCTGGTAAGGATTCTGGGAGTTTTAGTCCAAAAAGATAACTTTTTACAAATTTTAGGCTTGATCGCCATGCCACCCTCAGCCTAATTTCAGAAGTGTTTTGTGAGCAATCAGTTCAGTTCTTTGAGTTCTCCCTTCATCCTCTAGAAGTGTGCCAAGTGGAGAGGGGAAGGAAGGGGTGCCAGAAGGGAGCCAGTGATCCCACTCACTTTTAATCTACGGTAAGCTTCCTCACTTTTGGCTTTAGTCCTAACCATTAGAAGCGTGTAGTCCTCGAAAAAAAAATCCATTCTCTGATGTAGAACATGATCATTATTGTAAGCAATGCTTCATCATGCCATGTTTAATTTAGTTACAGCCCCACTGTTCTTTCTAATGGCTAACTTCCTTACCTTGTCATGAATCCCAGCTTATGGTGTTTCTGTGATCTCTGCTGTGCCCTGTATATTCCCAGACTAAATTCTCCACTATGTTCTTAACCTGTTCTTCCTTTTCAAACTGCCCAACTCCCTTGTCAGTTGTGTTCTTAACAGACTACAATTGATGAAGCAGATAAGTGGAATCTTACACACCCATGTAGACACTGGAACATCAGTCATGATGAGAATTGAAAATTAAATCAATTAAATCCAAGTCCATTTTCTGTGACCCTCTAGACTTTGCTCCTGTTTGCTCCCTACCAAACAGTAAGAAAGCTATTTAGCAGGCTTTACAGCTCTGACAACCCAATGAGATTAATCTTCTTGCCAAGGCCTGAAGCCTTTTGTGCACAGAGGCAGATGTAGCAGCATCTCATATATCTAGGCTGCATTATCGTCATAAGTGAACAAGAAAGCTTCTGGAGTGAAATCTGTTTTGTGACTCATGCAATCTCAATACTGGGCTATGTCTTCCCCTCCCCTTTTTCCCCAACTGTTCTTAAATTTGCATAATGCAACTCTTCCCCCTTCCTGGACACATGCAGTGCACTCTGATGTAAGGAATTTTTTGCCTCCCAGGCTGGAAGGCACAAATTCAGATTGCAGCCCAGCTCCTGAAAGGGATCTAGGAGTCTTCATAGAACACAAGCTGAACATGAATCAGCAGTGTGATGCGGCAGCCAAGAAAGCCAATGCAATTCTCAGCTGCATCAATAGGAGTATGGTGTCTAGATCGAGGGAGGTACTGGTACCACTCTACTCTGCTTTGGTTAGACCTCATCTTGAATAATGTGTCCAGTTCTGGGCACCCCAATTCAAGAAGGACATGGTCAAGCTGGAGCAAGTCCAGAGGAGGGCGACCACAATGGTGAGAGGCCTAGAAGCCATGCCCTATGAGGATAGACTTAGAGAGCTGGGTATGTTTAGTCCCCAGAAGAGAAGGTTGAGAGGGGACATGATAGCCATGTTTAAATATTTGAAGGGATGCTATGTAGAGGAAGGAGAGGGCTTGTTTTCTGCTGCTCCAGAGACCAGGACAAGGAGCAATGGATTCAAGCTGCAGGAAAGGAGATTCCACCTGAACCTCAAGAAGAACTTCCTGACAGTCAGGGCTGTCCTGCAGTGGAATGTGCTGCCTTGGAGTGTAGTGGAGTCTCCTTCCTTGGAGGTTTTTAAGCAGAGGCTTGATGGCCATCTGTCGGGAGTGCTTTGAGTGTGTTCATGCATGGCAGAGGGTTGGACTGGATGGCCCCTGTGGTCTCTTCCAACTCAACATTTCTATGATTCTAAAATGTTTTGAACCCTGCCCATATTGGAGTATGGACCCTAGGATACCCACTTACTTTGAAGTTACCTACCACTATCTGAGCACCCTAAGCATTCATTCTATCCCTACAGTTTTGTAGTGGAGTCAGGGTTTTCTGCGTTGATGTTCTGAGATTTCTTTTTATTAACTGGAACAATGATGTCATCTGCCAGTTGCCTCAAACTCTTGTTTCTCAAGAGTGTAACTGCCATCTTCACGCTGGCAGAGTAGTTGTGCTGGATTTTCAACATCTATTAGGAATAATGCGTGTGGTAATGTGAAATACAGTATATACACATACCTAGAGAGAGAGAAATTATTGAACATTGAGCCCCTCTAGACAAGAAAAAAAATACTCCAGAAGTTCCAGGTTTTGTTTCTGCACAAACTAATTTTATTTTTGGGTTCCACACGACATTTTATTCATCCCACAATATTTCCCAGGAACTCCTAGTATTACCGAAGATTTTTCATTCCTACTTCCCAGAACAGTTTACACTATGCAGTGCAATGGATCTCCACTTGGCTGTCTGTATTATCCTGGAATTAGCTAAGATGGTCACTGCCAGTAAACACAGCAATTGTTTGCAGGACACAGATTCAACAGAGCTCATGTGAAGGAAAGAAGAATGTTTGCATCAAACAAACTGATCCTAATGTTCAACTAGTCTAATATTGCTTTGCCACTTCCATTCACTCAAGAGGAGGAGGAGAAAGAAATGGGTGAAAATCAGGAGGAAGAGCGTGAAGAGCATGAAGGAGGGAGAAAAGGAATGTGGGAATATGCAGGTAAAATAAAAACCAAAAGAATCAGAAACTCTTGATACTTCCAAACACCTTTTTCTCTTCTAGGGGCCCAAAGCTGCTTTGTGAGGTTTTTTTAAAATTATTATTCCATGAGGGCATGACTATGTCATCATGAGCATTTTTACTTCAAAATTCAGTGATATACCGTGTCCCTATAATCCTATAAAAGGGCAACAGCAACAGCCCTTCCACCTTTCAAGGTTTGGGAACAAAGAGATTGGTGGTGTCATCTTCTGCATTTAAGAGGTTATTTATTCCAGCAGGGGAGTGAGTGATAACAGGGAGTTAAAATGAACAATGCATGAGGCTTCAGTAACTGCATTTTTTTTGTTCGTCAAGATTCCTTATGGACTACAATAAAAATATAGTTTGTACCCACAGGTTCTTTGTGGTCTCTGTGCCTCACACATTAGGAGCTTTCGCGCCTGCGCGGTAGCTTTCGGAAGATTCTAGAGCTCGATAGCTTGCCGGGAACCCCTCCCCCATGCTGGTACTGTGCCTGCTCCTCCTGCCGAGCAATGGTCTCTCCCCAGTTCTTTTTCGTCCGCCGTTGCGAACGGAAGGTTCTTGGCTTGTTCCTCACAGTTTGCTTTTCTTCGGATTTGGTATTTGGATTTCCTCCCCCCCTTTCTTCCTTGTTCTTCATCTTCTTCAAACTTTTTCCTTCTAAGTTTGCACTCTTTAAAAAGTGCGTGTTGTGTGGGTGGAAGGTCGCTCTCTCCGATAAACACACGGAGTGTCTCTTCTGCTTGGGCGAGACCCATAACACCAGGTCTTGCCCAATCTGTCGTGAGTTTACCTCCCAAACCCTCCATAACTGATCGTCGTGACTCAAGTCGTTGTGTTGGGAACAGTCGCTGAGGGCGAGGGAAGAGACTCCGCGTGCCACAATGTCGGAGGCAACGAGAGCGACTGTACCATCGATGGCAAAATATAGTTGGTACCCACAGGATCATGCTGCTGTGATATCTAGTAGTAGGAACAATGTGCAAATACAAATGTTAAAATGGCTGCAATCCAAAATGGACAGTTGGGCAAAATGGACAGTTGCTGATAACCCAGAAAAAATGCCATACGAATGCCAGCTTTTGAGGGTTCCCCCCCCATCATACGTGTGCTACACAGAAGGAGATGGGGGAAGGAAAAATAGCTCCCAAGTTAGGCCAGATGCTGTGCCTATAAGGCCTGTAGTTTAGATCCCTCTTGAAAGTGCAGAATTATGAATGAATCAGTCTCCAGTAAGTGTAATAGAGACAAAGTCTGTTTATAAGAGGAGCAATACTTGACATGATCTGTGTTTGCATAAATAAAACCAATCTTATGTTTCATTATTTGGAAAGATGGTTTCTGGCTTTTCCCATGTTTAAGATGCACTTAAGTAATTGAGCAATATACTAAATTATGGGGGAGATTTCCTGTACTGCCACACCTCAGTTAACAAAGTCTCTGACGAAGAAGTTCCTTTCCAGAAAGTATTTTTACACCTGCCCAGGCCCCTTTTCTTCCTCATCTTTCTCTACCTGGAAGCTTCTTTAGCAGCCTTGGCATTGGAGGGATGGTGAAGGAGCGATAGCACAATGAAGACTTTCAAGTGTCAGGTTGCAGCAGTGTGTTTAGAGTTAACAATGCAGCAAACCTTGAGCTAAGAGAGAGCAAGATTCAGCTCTAGTCAATCTTATTGTAGCCATGTTGTAGCTACACCAGCTGTCTTCAGAATCCATTACTGAGCATGCATGAACAGCAAAATTGGGACTGCCATAGGCAGTCTTTAGTTAAAAAAAAAACAACCCTTAGATCTATATGTTTGACTGGGAAAATGGAAATTCAAAACAAAGTGGAGACTACTGACAGAAACATTCATCCCCATATACATTTTCAAAGAAGCCTTCAGGTGGCCTCTAGAAGGATCAAAATGTTTTTGCTTACTCATGCAAGGCTTACCTGACTTGATTGTTTCATTTCAAATGTGCAAAATGTTAGTTTTGAAGAAACACTTCACTGAAAAATGCTCATCTTTTCTTTTTCTTTTTTCTTTCTTTCTTTCTTTTTTTTGGTAGAGTAGGAACGTCTCCCTGTTCTTCCATGTTATTCCTGACTCTGGTACCAAATTTTCTGTTAAAGAATAATGTCCAGGAACACATCTCCTTCTCCAACTGAGGCATACCTGTACTTACTGTTACTATGCTTCCCTTCAGCTTTTGGCAACTCTTTCCTGGTGTGGATTATTGCACCTAAATAAAACTATCTCCACACAGTCTAAAGAGAGTGTGTTAAATGTTACTCATAGATGGTATCATAATCTATAATGTATTATTAGCTTTAATTCAGAAATGTCTCCACTTTGCTGGAAAAAGGTGGGCACAAGGCAAACATGCACGCACTTCTTTCCGCACTCCATTGCTTTAACTTTGCCTTGGCGTAAGCTCTCAGTGCCAGGGCAAAGGCAAAGTGCTCCAAGGGCACCAGGAAAGCACATGCAAGTGTCTCCCTGCCATTGCCTTACTGTTTGCCTTGGCACTGAGGCACCGGGGCAGAAGCAAAGCAATGGGAGGGAATAGCTCTGGAGGGGTTAAGAAAGGCATGTGCACATCTCTCCCCCCTCCCCGTTGTCTTACCTTTTGCCTTGGAGGGAGTTCTCAGTGGTGGGTCAGAGGCAAGGGAATGGGAGGAGAGAGCTCTAGAGGACACAAGGAAAGTACATGCACCCATGTCTCCTCCCCCCGGCCCCCCATTGCCTTATCTTTTGCCTTGGCATGCTTGATTTCTTTCTCCATGTCAGCAAAATGCAAGTCGATGAGAGGAGAAGAACGGAAGGGAGGCACAGGGGCTCGCAAATAACCAAATTCGCAAGAGTCATACCTGTGAATGTGGAAGGAGAACTGCATACTTTATACAATTCTGCTGAGTCAGTATTTACAAAAAATAAACTATAACATTTATTAAGATAACGATCAGAATAAAATAAATAATAGTTTCAGATTTCAAATGCAGGTCAAGGTTGATAGATTTCTTCAGTGCACTCTTTATTTTTTGTAATTTATTTTTACTATTAAAATATATCCAAGCATACATCAACATATATCAGTTTCATGTTTTTACAAACATTCTCGATTTAAAATACATAGTTTCCCTCTCCCTCCCCCTCTACATTTGTATCCCCCACCTAGCTTCCATTTTATTGCTTTTCACTTGAATTTATAGCTCATATTGAATATTTATTCAAATATTTATTTCTACATAATTGTTTTCCTTATGTTACTCTCACCGGTTTTCAATTACTTAGTAAATGTATTACTAAAGTTTTACAATAATTTTGGTATCTTTTGAATAAATTCATCTTTCTGTAGCTTCATTTTTCTCCTCCTTTTTAATATTGTCCAAAATCAGCTCTCATTCACTCTCAAAATCTTGTATTGATTTGTCTTGTATCAACATTTTCAGCTTTTCCATCTCCATCAAATCCATCACTTTTAGAACCCAATAATCTATCAAAGGTTTCTCTTCAGTTTTCTATTTTTGTGCAAAATTTAATCTAGCTGAAGTTACTAAATATAACATCAGTTTGGAATTCTTTTTTATCAGTGGCTGATTATCAACCATATTTAACAAATATAGCTCTGGCTTCAATTTGAATTGAGTCGCAAGGATTTTAGATATTATCACGTGTATCTGCTTCCAGTGTTCTGCCTTAGCATGTGTGAAAAAGTCCCTCTTTTTTTTTTTTTACATTTCCAGCAGATCTTTCTCCTTTTTTTATATATCTGAGATAATTTAACTGAAGCCAAACACCAGCAGTATAACATTTTATAATAGTTCTCCTTCAGACTCATATTTAACATAGATTTTCAATCTTTGTCCGATGATTGCTGCCAACTCTCCAAGTCTATCGTGTGGTGAATATTTTGAGTCCATTTGATTGTGGTCTCTTTTATATATTTTTTTTCCATTTCTCTCTCTAATAACATCTTATATAATTTACATACTGCTTTGGGCAGCTTCTTCATTAAGATTTCATCCAGTTGTAATTTAATGTCTATTTTAAATCTCTCCTGACTTCCTCTATAAGGGAACCACTGAATCTCAGTTCCTTGCTTCTTTAGCTGCTCTCTCAATTTATGTCTTGGCAATCTTCCTCCCAGATAATTAAATCTTTATATCTTACATACAACAATTTGAACATTTTCCCTCCCATCAAAAAGGCTTCCTGACAAGATGTCCATTCAGGTATTTTATTGTAAAACTTTTGCTTATATATATTCCAAACTTTGATTAGGGATTTCCTTATTAAATGATTATAAAAGTCTTTGTTTACTTCAATTTTCTTGTACCATAGATACGTGTGGTAGCCAAATCTTAGGTCAAATCCTTCCAGTTGTAAAAGTCTTTTGCTTATAAATTTATCCATTCTTTTACCCAGTCCAAACATGCAGCATAACATAATTTAAAATCTTTGAAGCTCAGTAAACCTCTTTCTTTTGCATCTAGCATCATTTTCCACCTTATTCTTGGTTTCTTGCCTGCTCAGATAAATTTTAAAATTTCTTTCTTCCATTTGTTGAACAGTTCGGTATTTGTTATTATGGGTATAATTTGGATGAGAAATAGCATCTTTGGCAGAATAATCATTCTAATTGTTGCGGTCCTTCCCATCAATGACAAGTTTAGTTTATTCCATCTTTTGAGATCAGTGCTTATTTGTTTCCACAGTTTTTGGTAATTATTATCAAATAGTTCTGAATTCTTTTTCATCATATTCACTCCTAGATATTTTCTTTTCTTTTCACTTTGAAAACCTGAAATTTCTCTTAAGTGACTTTGTTCCTTTTTTTCATATATTCATAGTTAAAATTGATGCTTTTTTTCTTTTAAAGCCTGAGACTTACCTATATTCATTAAAGATTTCCAATAATCTCATAACAGAATTTTGGGGCTCTTCTAAGAAGATTACTACATTGTTTGTGAATGCCTGTAGTTTGTATTTGTTTCCTCTAATGTTAATCTCTTTAATTTGATCTTGTCTAATCTTACGCCATTTCTGCACTACATTGTTATAGTGCTATTATTCCACTTTCACTATCTTGTGGAATTCTGGGGTTTGTAGTTTACTGAGACCAAAGAGCTCTCTGGCTGAGAATTCTAAAGGCCCCTCCCTACACTGCAAACCCCAGGATTCCATAGGAGGTTGAAAGTAGAATAGGAGCACTATAACAGTGTAGGGCAGAACGACCTTAGTTACAACTTCTAATACTGTAACGAAAAGCGATGGTAATAGTGGGCAGCCTTGCTGAGTTCTTTTTTGACACTTCACATGGTTTTGTCTTTTCACTGTTAACCATTATTTGAGAACTTTGTTTAGTGATAGATAATTTTAATCCATCCAGTAAATTCTTCTCCAGCATCAATCTTCTCCAATAATTTAAACATGAATTGCCAATTTACATTGTCAAAGGCCTTTTCTCTGTCTATGATGGTCATTGCTAGTTTTTCCCCCAGGATTTTTTTTCATAATATTCAATGCAATTCAGTACAGTTCTTATATTTCATATTTCTTCTAGGTAAAAAAACCAGTCTGATCTTAAGGTATCCACTCTTGTAGGATCTTCTTTAGTCTCTCTGCTAAAACTGAAGTGAAAATTTTGTAATCCAAATTCAGCACTTATATTTTGGGGGGGGGCATCTTTCAAATTTTGTCTTCTTTAGGGAATAATATCAAAGAGTTACCGCCATATTGATGGTCTTCCTTTTTGTGCCAGTTTATTCATAGCAACATGTTGTGGATAAATTAATTATTTTTCTAATTTTTTATAATATAATATTTACCTAGTTTAACTTTTCTTTTCACTTCTGTTATTTCTTCTATAATTATAGGATAATTTAGTAATTTCCTTTGTTCTTCCATTATTTGCTGAATATCTTGTGTCTCCAAATATTTGCTGTGAAGTTCTCTACATCTTTATGTTCCTTTAATAACTTAGAATGGTTTTCTTTAAACAGTTTTAAAAATTTTCTTTTGTTCTGTATATATTACTTTTTCTTCTTTTACTTCTATAATTTGCTTCTTTTCCCTCCTCTTTCTTATCTCATATGCCAGCCATTTGCCAGATTTATTTGCATGTTCAAAGTGCCTTTGTTCATAACAGTCCTTTGGCCACACTCCCACCAATGCTTCAGTCCCTAACCTGTCAGATCAGACCGGTCACTCAACCCCCGATCTAAGTCACACTCTCTGACCACATTCTACTAAAGTTCAATTACTCTTCTGCCTCTCACTAGGCTTCCACTGAGAATTAAACCTCCCCACGCAGTCACACTCTTTGACAGGCTAAGGAACTCAGGCTAAGGGACCCTAACTCCTTGCTAGGATCTCATTGAAGGAATAATACCCTCAGGTACTTGGCTTTATATAACTTTTTCTCTCAGCCATCAGCCCTTCCCAAACACTATTGGGCTGGGTTTCTGCTCCCAGACTGCACTGGCATTTCAGATAGCCACACTGTCAAAACTTTGTCACACTTGTGTCACACTTACATCAGTCTTCCTCCACTTAGATCTGACAGGTTAGAGACTGGAGCACTGTCAGAAAGTAGGAATGATCAAAAAGTAGAACCCATCTACTCTACGGAACGTGAAGAACTTACAGAGGTTCACTTGAGACTGATCATGTGTGTGTTGCTTGTAAAGTCTCTCAGCCGACTTGGCACCCCCCCCCCAGCTCACTTACAAGCAGCACACGAGTGGTCCCAAGCAAGCGTCCATAGGCAAGAAGAACTGGTGGAAGCCTGCTCTTTCAATGTATGCAATACAGAAAAGTTTAATTAATTCAGCCAGGGATCTCCTTCTATAGGTAAGACTTGGGACCACATAGGGGTACAAGTGGTTCCAAGCAAGCCTTTGTAGGCAAGATGAAATGACAAAAGAGTTGCCCCCATGTTGAATTAATAGAACTTGCCCTTAATTTCAAAGCATTGAAAGAGTAGTCAGACAATGAGGCATTGAAAGCCAGGGACTTCCTGTGTAAAATGAACGATGCAAAGGAAGAATTAAACACTGACAATTAAAAAAAAATTATTGAGGTTTAAAATGAAAGTTAAAAAAAAAACCTTCCCCACTTCCAAACTTTTTTCTTTTTTTCCAGTTGAGCCTGCTTGTTTACATTCCATTCATACATAGTTTCTGTTTAAAAGATAATCTCACATTGTTGCATCTTACATTATTACATTGCTGCTTTGTTACATTGCCTTATTACATTGTTGCCTTGCATTACATACAATCTGCTTTATTCTTTTTTTCTTTTCTTATACTGTATCTTTATCCATTTCAAGACTTCTCTCCATTCCCTTTCAAAGTTCTGGATAGGCTTATTTTTGAATTAAAATGTTTGCTTTTCTATCTCTATCATATCCAGAACTTTTAATTTCCATTCTTTTATATCAGCATAGTTCCTTTCTTTCCAGTATTGTGCATATGTCAATCTTGCAGCAGTTATCAAATATAACAATGTCTTCTGGTGACATCTTATCTCTCTTTGTTGCCTCAGCATATTTAACAAATAAAACTCTGGCTTCATTTCAAAATTTAAACTGTAAATTCTTTGAATTTCATCATGTATTTCCTTCCAAAATTTCCTTGCTATCTTACAGGTCCACCACATATGAAAGAATGACCCCACCTTTTCATCACATTTCCAACATCTTTTATTTCCATTGTTAGTTATTTTCTGCAACCTTTCAGGTGTCATATACCATCTATGCAGCATTTTATAAAAAAAATCTCTTAAATTTAAGCTTGGTGTAAATTTTAAAAACACTGACAAGTTTAAGGTAGTTTGGTGTTACCCTGTGTTTTGGGGGGTCCCGGGAGGGCCCCAGATTGCCGAATAAAATACCAAATTGGGGAAAATTAGCTGGAGCACTCTTTTGGCTAGCGAGAGGCAGGGTAACTTTGCAAGGATCTTAAAACCCAATGTCTACGGCTTCAGGTCAGGGAATAGGCACACAAGTTTTAAAGTAACCAAAAATAACAGTTTTATTGAAAAGCAACAGAAATAAATAACACACACACGTACTAACTAACCGGGAAACAGAATTGGAAAGCTAAGGGTAGGCAATACGACACCTGGTCTCGTTGTCCTGGAGGAACGAAGAGATGGGGTTCAGAAGGAGAAAGCTCAGCGTGCCTGGCTGAGGGGAGTTTCCTTAGAAGGCCAGCAGCAGGGCAGGATAGCAGTCCAAGGTAGTCCGAAGACCGTTTGAAAGTGAGGGGTTTTTATAGGGGAGTTTGTACCTCTCGGCTATGGCAAGCCAGGTAAGAACAAAGGAGTTTTGGTGCTGGACAAAGGATTTAGAAAGGTCAAATTTAACATGATGAACTTAACGCTTGATGACAATAGTATAGCCAATATGTAAATGACTTGTTTACCGGACTGGCTCTGCTGAGAGCCGCGCAGCTATTATGAAATGTACACGTGGAAGTTCCCTGAAGCTGGGAGCAAAGCTTAGGTTGCTGGCCTCAAAAGAGACTGGAATGTGAAAACAATTAGCATGTCCGTGCTTGTCCAGAGAACTCACAAACACGTGGAGTGAGGTGACTGAGAGCAGGTCCAGCTAAGGCCGAATTAGATGATATCAAAAGGATATCTGGGAGCCCCCACCCAGGAAGTCATACCCGAGATTACATTGGTATCAGTCTGTTATATATGTACAAGGAAAAATTGGAAGTATAGGTCCACCACTACTGCTTCTTTACTCAGATTTACAATAGCCAAACATCTCTTCTCAGCAACAGGACGACCATATGGTCATATCTTGGAATACTGCTTGAGAACATTACAGACCATTTGTAGTTAAGATGGTTGCAGGGGAGAAGGAGGGAGGAATCATTGCTGATATTTTGCTGCTTTATTGAAATATGATGTAATTATTTACAAATCAGTGAAAGAAAACATCCCTACACACTCCCAAATCCTCCCTGTATATCTGTACACTGAAACAATGGCTATAGAGACTACACCATTATCTGTGTTTCATTAAGACCCTTCCTGGGAGGGAATCACAATGAATTTCTGTAAAGCTATTACATTAAAGTGTTTGTGGGGGGAGGCCCAATCTCTCTGGAATGGAAGGAGGTTGGGTTATCTTTCCTCCTTTTATTCCAAGGAGAGGTCAAGGCAGCCAGCTGTTGCAAACAAGGTCTGTGCACAAATGGGTTGCACACATCTTATTCCAATTCTACCCTTTGAGCTGTTGCTCCAGTTGTGACTCAATACCAAAAAGGGCTTTAGAGATTAAAGTATTGTGAATTGAAATAGTTCCTTCCCAGCTGGCTCTTGTGCCAAGGAGGGGGGTTGGTCACTCCCTTCTCTTGGAGGCTGGGCTGTTTGTGCTGCTTTTTTAGCAACATTAACAGTGGGGAAAGCAGAAAGCAGATTTACTTCTACACATGCTCATCTTCCTCACTGATGGCAAAAGATTTGGAAGAAGTTGCCTTTGCCATATTGTATCACATAATTTCTCATCTGCTTCTCCTTGTTTCTATTGGCTGGATTGTACAATATAGTCCTAGAATCCTCCCTGTTAAACTTTCTAAGGCTTCAGCCTACCTGAATCAAGCCTGCTCTAGCAGACTTGAAAATGTTCTGGACATCCCTGCTCGAAGTCTAGCAATGACAGTAACATGTCCAGAGTGAATATGAATAACTTTATTCTCAAAGCACCCTGTGAACTTGTGTTAATTGGTTTCCTTGGGTTCTACTGTAGTGTTTTCCATAGTCGATAGCAGGGATTCTCTGTCCCTGCAGCTGGTAGCTTCCATATCAGTGGAGTGGTAATCTGCTCTGGGTTTTAGTTCAAACTAAAGGAGGTCTCTGTGGTCTTGAACTCTACCCCTAACATCAGACCCGGGATAGCTGCTGTAAAGTTTGAACAAAAACTCAAAGAGGGATTCCCAGCTCCATTGGCATGGAAGACACTGGCCTCCACAGTCCCCAATCTTGGATCCTGAGAACTTATACTACCCAGAATCACATGGTTCAGCTCACTTGAGGCTTCTAGGTATTGAAGTCTAACAACATCCGATAATGCCAGGTTGAAAACCACTGGCCTAGAGATCAGGGATGGGAATTGTGTGGCCCTCCGGAACTGCAGCTCTCATCATGCCTCACCATTAGCAGTGACAGAGCTTAGAAAAGTTGGGGTCTTTGGCTTACAACTCTCACAATCTTCCAGCCAATATCAGAAGCTCTGAGCTACAGTTCTTATACCTGATGGAGCTGGAGTGTTACCCCAAAAAGTGGTTGACCAGGAAGTCCCCCCGTGATGCCAGTGCCTCTGTGAAACAGTGGGGAATATCAGCTCAAAGGGGAGGCCTGCGAGAGGAGTATAACCTAACAGGATCTTTTATACTTATGTATACCGGTACTAATGCAGGCACACCAGTTGGAGATTCAAATAATGTTTTATTGGGGAAAATCACAAACACATGCAAGATCCAAGCAGTCTCACAACCACACAAGGCTAATTGAATGAAAGGAGAGAAAAACTGGATAGTGAGAAGTTACAGTGAAATGGGTGATACTTACCTATTCTGCAGAGAAGAGTGGAAGTGTTGTGTCTCAGACTGAGGGTCTGATGGTAGTACAAGAATGGGAATCAGAACAGCAGAGTGACAGCCTACGTCCAGAGTACTATGAGTTGTCTGGCTTAGAGCCAGGGTTTCAATACCCTGTTTCTGCCCTGAGGGGGAAGGTGTTAATGGCTCACTGACACAGCAGACAGTGGCTTTAGCATTAGTTGACAAAGCACTGATAGGAATTGTGATAGTTCCTTAATGGCTGGGCAGGTGAGGAAACAAAGGAGAATTTCAGCAGGAAGGGGAAGCAGGTTGAAGATAATCAGTTGCTCTGTTGAGGCAGTTTTGGGTACTATTGGTTCTGAAGATTCAGTCGTTGAGGGAAATTTGTAAGCTCTTTAACACTGGAGCTTCCATGACTATGACCTGGCCATGCCCTGACCTATTTTTGCACATGTTCAGCCAGTCCTCTTTGTCAGTCTGGCTTTTTAGTTATAGTAGCATATAATTTACATTTCATGCCAATTAACTGATATTTGCCAATTATATCATATCATGGAGTGGGTGTGTACAGCATGGTAACAGGAGTCTCACAATATGCAGAGGGTGACATATTTCCCATTCTTCATCTAGACCTTATTTGACCATCTGGAAAACTTGTTTTGGATATCCACTCACTAACACAGTGGTGGTAGAGAAAAATGATTACATCATTATCATTACCATCACCACTTCCATAATGTGTTCTCACCTGCATGTGGATATTGGCACTGTGAGATTTCAGGGATGCCACAAATATTTTTAATTTGCTGCCAGAGAATAATATGGCTGTTATATCTTGAATTTATTAGGAAAGAGTTGCAAATCATACTTATTGGAACTAGGATTCCCTGTGATTGTTGTAATAAAAGCAAAGAACTGAGAAAAACTTGGGTGTGGATGATAGGTCTACCACTGTTGAAGTCAAGCAAGTAAAATAAAAAGTCAGAAAAAAGGAGACCAAATCAACATAGGAGTTTCATTTAAGAATTTTTTAAATGGTTGGTGTCATTTTAATATTAACCTGTAATTCTAGTTTGTAAATGTAAAAACTGACAAATTTGGGAACCTGAGTGGTTTTGAGTCACTTTTTATCTTTTTCTTCTGTGCCTTCAGGCTGACTCTGTTCTGTGGAAACCCTCTGCTGGAATCTTCTTGGCAAGATTTATTCAGAGGTGGTTTGCCAATACCATCGCCTTTCTCTAAGGCTGACCGAGTGTGACTTGCCCAAGTCGGTTTCCATGGCCAAGTGGGGATTTGAACTCTTGTCTTCCAGAGTCTTAATCCAACACTCAGACTAGTATACCACATTGACTCTTTTCTTCTGATGACTCTCTTAAACCCATTTTGTGTACCTACAGTCTTTGAAACTGGAAGTGCTTCATCCTTACAATTTCTCAGGCGCCTCTGCCCCTCACAGCCAGCTGGTGTAGTGGTTTGAGCCTTGGACTGTGACTCTGGAGACCAGAGTTCAATTCCCCCCTTGCTCAAGGAATTTCACTGACTGACCCTCAGCGTGTCACACACTCTCAGCCCCAGAAAATCCCGTGATGGAACCCAACCTTAGAGTCGCCATAAGTTGGCAATGACTCAAAGGCGCACAACAACAGACAGTATTCCCATAACCTGGACAGCCGCTGCACAGTGGATCCGCCAAGGTATCTACTGGGTGGAATCGGCGCCATTTAAACAAATGATCTGTAAGGATCAAAGAGAATGATTACAAATTGGTCTGGAGAGGGTACCTAACACCAGGAGGGTTAAACCATATAGATAAGAAATACTCACGCTTATGTTGGAGGGGCTGCCAAGAGAATGGCACTTATCTGCATAACTGGTGGAACTGTGAAGGTGTACAGACATTTTGGCAAAGTGTGTTTAAAGAGATAAAAAAGATAACAGGAATTGACTTACAAATATGCCCGACTATAGCCTTATTATCTAGATTTGATAAGGTTAATTGCACCCAGGCAATGAAGGATTTAATTACAAATTTATTAACTGCAGCAAGGTTAATTATATCAAGAAAATGGACAATGCAAGAAGATTTTAAAATAAAGGAGTGTGGAAAATAGCGATTCATGATAAGCTAACATGTTGAATTAAAGTCAAAAAAAGGAACAGTAAAAGGGAGTGATTTTTGAAGAAATATGCAAGATATTTGTGGAAAAAATCCTAATAAAAGAGGGAAGCGTCACACCTCCACAAGAAGAATGGTAATTTTGGAAAGGAGAGTAAGCCCGGAATTAAGAATGTGACAAAAATATATAAGCAAGATGATATATAAGGTGGAATAAGCTGAAAGATAACTGCCTGGGGGGATGGCTTTACAATTAAGCTTCCATTTAAGGTTAGGGTGAGTATTAACGCGCTGAGTCACAGGATCCTATTTAGCAACGGTAACAGGTGAAACATAGTTGAAAAGCAGAATTACGAAAGTAACAAAAACATAGAAGCAAGATGATATATAAGGTGGAAGAAGCATAGGACGCTAAAGGATCTGGAAATCCCTCGTAATGTTTTCTTTCTCACTTTTAGGGTAATCACGTGGTGTTTTGCTCTGTTCTTTTTCTTCTATAAGTAATAAAAATAAAATGAAAACCCCACAAGGTACCCACTCGGGGCGGGAAAGGAGCCCAGAAACGGAGCCCGATCACGAGCGCCAGCGAGGACCGAGTGCCGCCGCCCCCCTTTCCCGGGCGCGGGGAAGGCAGACCCCGCCCGCCCCCCTCCGGAGCCCGGGGCCGGCGGGGCGGGGCGGCGGCGGGGCGGGGCTGGCGCGCTCGGCTTTTTGGCGGCTCCGCTGCGCCAGCCGGGCCGGGTCCGGAGCCGCCGCGGGGCCGGGGGTCGCCATGGGCCGTCGGGCGCTGCTGGGCTCCGTGGCGCTGCTCTTGGAGCTGCACGTCGGTGAGTCCGGGGCGGAGGGGGCGCGGGCGGGGCTCGTCGGCGGGGCGCCGGGCCGGGCGCGGGAGAGGCGCGGGCGGCGCGGTCCGTCGGAAGGGCTGGGAGCGGAGCCCGCGCGGAAGGAGCCTCGGCCGGCGCGCGCCCCGGGGTCCCCGCGGGGGCGCGTTGTGGAAGCCGGGAGGGGCCCCCCGGAGGGAGGGGGCAGCCCGGGGGCCTGGGGGGCGAAGGCGGGGTCGCCGGCTCCCCCTCCCGGCGGCGGGCTGCCCGCAAGAGCTCGCCCGAGCCGGGGTCCCGGGCGAGCCCCGGGGAGGGCGCGGGCTGGACTCCGGCTCCCCGCTCTCCTGGCCCCGAGTCCGGCCTGACCCGCCGGCGCTGACCGTCCCTCCCCCTCCCTCCCTCCCTCCGCCCGCGGCCGCCCGGTCCCTCTCCGTCTCTCGGGTGGCGGTTTAATCGGTTGCGGGCGGTCGACCCGGGGCGGACACCAAAAAAGGTGCCCTGAAAAAGTGTCTCCGGGGGGCGCTTCTGGAGCGAGGAGGGCAGGTCCCGGCGCCGGGCTCAAGGTGCGGGTGGCGCCGTGGCCGGGGTGCCTCCGGGAGGCGGGCGGGCCGGCGGGCGGGGCGGCGCCGCCTTCCCCGCTGCTTCCCTGCCCGCTGCTCTGGGGCTCCCGCCGTCCCCGCGCGGGCGGCCGGGGTCTCCGGGGCGGGGGGTCCGCTGCCTCCCCCTGCTCGGCTGCTCGCGAGGACTTGCTTGCGGGGGCGCAGGAATGGGTCCCGGGGTCGGAAAGGGGGCGGGGGAGCGCAGCCTTGGCGGGGACGACGTTTCCGCGGAAGCTGGAAGGATTCAGAGCCGGGGTCGCAGCCTCATGGGGGATGTTGTCCTTCGGGACGCGGAACTCCGGGGTGGCCAAAGGGCAGGTCCGCAAGGCGACTTTCGGGCCCCACGACTGCTCCAGGCAGCCGCCCCCCCTTTTTTTTTTTTGCAAAAGAGAGTAAATTGCCAGGAGTGTAGCTCCCCTGCGTGGTTTTATATTTTAAAATCCCTATTTTAAATAACTAGACTTGGACTTTCAGCCACTTCCCGTTTTGCTTTTTTTTTTTTTGCTTTTATTTCATTTTATTTTATTTTTGCAGTCCATGCAATCCCTGGAGGGTTCCCAGTGGCAGAAAATGTTCTACCCTGATCTAGCTCCATGTTGTTTTCTACATTTCTGTCTTGCTGTTCCTCTAATGGTTGCCCTCGAAGCTGTTTCCAGAGCTTGCAATAGACCCTTTTGTACTGTGTGTGTGTGTGTGTGTGCACGCACGCACGCACGCACACACCCTCAAGTTGCCCATCAATTTATGGCAGCTTCATGAATTTCATAGGACTTTCTTTGGCAAGGAATATGCAGGGGTGGTTTTACCATTTCCTTCCTCTGAAATACAGCCCACTGTACCTGGTATTCACTGGTGATCTCACATCCACATGCTAACCAGGGCTGCCCCTACTTAGCCTCCAGTGCCTTGGTACTAAATGAGCCACGAGTTGCTGTGTTGTCTGGGAGATTCTGGGAATTATAATCCAAAGAAAACAACTTTTTCAAGCTCTGCTGTCCTGGGAGAAAGTGAGAAGCTTATGAACTTGATTGAATGAGGGTTTCATGCCAGGTCTCCTTGATTTGTATTTGTAACAGTTACATCTCAGTAGTATTGTTTCTTCTGACAGTGGATACAAGTAAAATCAAGGAGACTTGGCATGAAACCCTTATTCAGTTTTCAATTTCTGGAAGTTGAAAGTGCCCCAAAAGGCACTTTCCTGCACTTTAGATTCCAGTGGTTAAATTAGCATTGCTGTAGCTTCTTTTTTCCATGTACCTTTGACATAATCACAACCACACTTTGGTTTGATTACCCTCTTAACGTATTTTCTGGCCTTGCCGTAGCAGCACTCCCAGGTTTGCCCAGGTTGAAATGTGTTGATATGTAGTCAGGAACAAATTTGGAAAGAACAAATTGAACATTTGTTAGGGTGCTGGATGTCAACATTCAAAGCACTCTTCCCATACACCTTTTGCCCAGTTAGGACCTTAACCCTTGTGGTTCATGGGTGGTTATATCATTACAAAGGTTTTGCATTGAATTGGATTGTTTTGTTATGACTGACTGTGGGCATTTATGCATGTCACAATAACCATGGTTTGTGCAAAGCCTTGGTTTCTAATATCATCCATGCATTGCATGACAAGCAGCCACACTAACTATAGCTTGATTTCCTCATTTCTGGTTGGTTATTTCCTATCCCTTTTATCAACTTTTTTTTTGAGTGAGAAGCTGAGAAAACAAAGTCAAAGATTAACTGTAACTCCTAGTTTGAATATTAGAACAAGCCATGATTAAAATCAGCATTTATAAGCTAGCCAAGATTGTGACTTGTGGCTAGTTGGACAGTAAGAGTTAGAAGTAAGTTACATAAGTAATGATTCTGACCCTAACTCATCACTCTTTGGATAGTGACTTTATTAACATAATTGCTTTTTATGATTCACCTGATGGTTGGAAAAAATAACTTGATGACTATCAAATTTTTAGCATGAAGAGTTGTGTTTTCTTACTCCTAAACATTACTTGAGGATGTTTATTTTGGCTATTTTTGCATTTTTAAGTACAAGTATACCTCAGCTAATAAAATCAATGTATTCCTGCATGTTATTTCCATGTTTCATAATATAGAAAGTATAGGGATAGGTTCCTACACAAGGGAAAAAAGGAGCATCTCAACATGTTTCTGAAAACTTTTTATCCAAAACTAAGAACATGAACGTGTGAAATGAAACAACCAGGTCATGTAAGCCTTGTAAAAGTAAAGAAAAGCATTTTGAACATTCAAGAAGCCACCTGAAAGTCTTCCAAAATGCATAGGATGATTCCCCCCCCCTTTCATTAGCCTTTACATCTTCTCACGATTTCCATTTTGGTGACTATACTTATGGATCTTTACCATGATGAGGAGTAGCTGGTGAGGTGGGTGTTTTCTGCGTTCCCCTGCTTTGGTATCCAGAAATGCTTCATAAGGAATTATGGAGGCAGTTGCTGTCTACATTCCCTGTTGTAATCAGGCACACATAGTTAACAGCACGGTTGGCTACAGTAGAATCCTTATCTAGCTCAAGTTTTTATTGCTTAGGGTATTTATTTGTTTGTTTGTTTGTTTAGTTATTACATTTCTATGCTGCTTTTCTCCCAGAATGGAATCTAAGGTGGCTTCCAGCACAATCAGTTGAAACCAGTTACAATAAAATTTAAAAACAATTAAAGCCAACTACTTGGAAATAGTATAAAGTCATTATAAAAACCATACAAAAGTTTAAAAAATAAAATATCCCACTAAAAATACCAAGCTCTTCTGCTTGCACATTAACAGCCTGCTTGAAAAGGAAACCCTTTAACTGCTGGAGAAAGGAAAGCAGGGAAGGGACCAGCCTAGGCTCTGAGGGAAGAAAATTCCAGTGGGTGGGAGCAGCCACTGAGAAGCATCTGTTCTGCATTCTCACCAAGTGAGCCTGGGGTGGTAGTGAGATCTTAAAACTGGCAGGTTCATAAAGGAAGATACGGTCTATCTGTTTATTGCAGACATGCTGCTACAACTTGACATGAAATGTTGATGTTCCTACAGCCCTCTGTCAACATCTTCCCAGTTCCAACACTACTAAAAACTTCCAGCCAGGCAGAGGACAAGGAGAAGGGGGGGGGTTGGGCAAGCGTAAAAAGACTTTGTAAAAAGGTGCTTCTTTGTCAGAGGCTTTGATAATTGAGGTATGCCTGTATATATTTTTAAAGTATATAAAAGTATCTGAAAGGCAACATATTAGTAATGAGCAATACAACAAGTTACTCTTTTAGCAATGAATAATATTAATATGTTAATTTCTTAAAGTAAGAAGTAATAAATCAACCTTTAAAAATTATGTTCCAAGCTCAGGAAACAGGGCTTGTTAGCAAGAATGTTCCAAGCTCTGGAAACATGACTTGCTAGCCTTTCACAAAAAGCCAGAATACAACAAAACTACACCGGAGATTGCCTTGACATGCTAAAATGGTCCCATGTATTGGCTTACATCAGTTTAACTGTCATGATAGACTTCTTGTGAAGAATCCTGAGAACTGTAGTTTGGTGGGAGTGTAGAAAACTATCAGGTTGAGAGCACCTCATGCTACAGTTTCTCAGCCAGGGTTGCTTGGAACCCTAGTGTTCCAGGAGAGGTTACTAGGGGTTCCATGAGAGATTGTGATTTTTTTTTTAAAAAAAATTTTCTTCCCCAGCTGTAGATATAATAATTTTATGCAGGGATTCCCTGAGACCAGAACATTATTTCAAGGATCCTTTTAAAAAGTAAAAGTAAAAATATGCCTTATATTTTTCCTTATCAGACTTAAAATACCAGAATTCTTTAGGAAGAAGGGATGCTAGTTAAATTATATGGTACAGCTATGTATATTACTCTGAGTTCTTTAGTTCTGTCTTCTTTTTAAAATGAAGTTTTATATCATGCTCATAAGCTTTCTGTTCTCTTTTGGAACTGCGTCAGCCTGTCTTTTCATTATTTCATGTAATAATAAGACCTCAACAAGCACCAAAAGAGCTCTCTCAGCCTTTTACGGAGACGGCAGACCCTAAGATCATTAATACATTTTTTTTCTTCCAAGTGTTGCTCAGGGACTAGAATTAATAAAATAGTGACAACACAGAAAGAAGTGGCCATGAATGCAGTCTCAGCAACAATTGTTTCCTTTTACCTTCAACAAAAATAACGATGATGATGATGATGATGATGATGATGATGATGATGATGATAGTCTAGGAAGTTTTGTGTCTTCCTCTTGTTGGGAAATGGAACCTTATTTTAAAAGGGTAGGAGATCTATATAGTTCTCTATTTTCCCTATTAGCTCCCCTCCTTCTCTCTCTCTTATCCATATACTAATGTGTGTGGTTTTGACCTTAAAAGTAACACACAGAGCCAGCCCTACCATTAAGCATAGTGAGACAGCTGCCTCAGGAGGCAAGGGAGGATGAAAATACTGGCAAAGTTCTGGAGGACAGAGGTGTGTGTATATGCCTTGTGGTCTGCCCTGGGCCACTAAAGCTAATTTCTTGCTTTTGTAAGATGTTGTTCTATCACCAGTATTAATTTAAGCTTCAACTCTCAATACCTGCAGCAGATGAAGGAAGATGTCTACCTCAGGCAGCAAAAGGTTCTAGACCAGCCCTTATTACACCCAGATCAAGCTTTCCTTGCCTCTTCTTTTGGACAGTGAGCCTTTCCACACTATACTGTTAATAGTGCTATTATTCTACTTTCAACATCCTGTAGAATTCTGGGGTTTGTAGTTTATTGAGACCAAAGAGCATTCAGACTGAGAATTCTAAATGCCTCTCCCTAAACTGCAAACCCTAGGATTCCATAGGATGTTGAAAGTGGAATAATAGCACTATAACAGTGTAGTGCAGAAAGGTCCAGTACATTTTGTTTTTAATTATTAATTTAACCATATTTAAATTGCTCTTAATCCTCATGGGTAGCAAACAACGTACAAATATAGTTAAAACTATAAAAACAACCAGACATGTTGTGATCATAAAAAACAAACAAAACAAAACAGCCACAGATGCAGTCAAACGACAGGCTCAGCCAATTAAGATACCTTGGCAGGCAAGAAAGTTTTTGATCTGGTGCTGAAATACTCGTGGGGTTGGCATAAGTAGCAGGGAGTGAATTGTATAGCTGGGCATCACAAATAAAAAGGTTTTCTCTTTTATTGACAGGTAATATATCTGAAGTACTTGGAGAAGACCATCCCCAAAGATCTTAAGCCACAAGCAATACTTTCAGATATTTAAAAGGACGTGCAAATAAGAGAGCCTGTGTGGTGTAGTGGTTTGTGTGGGACCAGGAGTCCATGAGACCAGGGTTTGAATCCCCGCTCAGCCATGGAAATACACCTTGGTCAAGTCACACTCTCTCAGCCTCAGAGGAAGGAAATGGCAAACCTCCTCTGAAGAAATCTTGCTGAGAAAACTCTCTGATAGAGCTGCCAGAAGTTGGAAACAACATGAAGGCACACAACAAAAACTGCAGCAGATATTTACCAGATATGGTGTAAAGCTACTGTGCTATCAGCATCCTTGTTCATAGATGCTAAGCCTAAATAAAATGATAAGCTGATCACACATTCCAAGGCCAACAGGTTGCAAAAAATTACCTGGTAGATAGCCTGTGTGACTTTAAGATCTTTATGGGATTTGTTTCTAATAGTGGTTGTTGTGTGTCCTCATGTCATTTACAGATTATGGCAACCTTAAGGTGAACCTATCATGGGGTTTTCTGGAACTGAGAGTGTGAGAAGCACCCAATGCCACCCAGTGGGTTTCCATGGCCAAGTAGGGAATCAAACTGTGATCTCCAGGGTCGTAGTCCAGTGTACAAGCCACTACACCATGCTGGCTGCAATATTTATGCAAACATAAATGACCATGTTATTCTGGCTCTGATCATTGGTAGAACAATGTGTATGATGCCAGCTAACTATTGGACATTATATTTTTGCCTTGCTAGTCTTTATTCACATTTATGTGGATTTAAAAGAGGGTGGCCTGACCTGTAAAAGATTTGTACTAGCCAGTTTGTGGCCTGTAGCAAAGAGAAAAGAGACATCATCCACTTCACAGAGGCTTTCATTCTTGGTAGTGTGGAGGCATTTCCTCCTTGCTATCACAATTGAGCATCTAGCTGTTTTTAGTTCCAGTCTAATGAAAATAGAAAGGCTGGAGATAAAGTAGCAGATAGGAAGGAAGAATTTGCTGGGGGCGGGGGGAGGTAGAAGACTGCTAAGAAGGTGAAAGGTAAAAGATTCCCTCCATTGTCATCCTTTATTCACTGGAATAGCCTGAGCTCTAAACCAGCAGGACAATTCCACAACAGGGGCCTCATTTCTACTTCAGAATTCCTATTTTCTTCTGAGAATGTTTGTCTCCTCCTGAATATTCCAAAATTTGCCTTATGTGCAAGGATTTTCCTATGAATTCACTCCCCTCTCAGCTGCTGAGCATCTTCCTCATTATTTGGGCAGCTATGATTCATATTCAGTAAGGCTTTTGACAAGGTCCTCCATGATATTCTTGCTTCCGTACCGGCTGCCTCTGGGATCCAGAAAGTGCAATGGCCACACTTCTTCTTGCTGCAGCACAGCCAGGTACTGTGCCAGGTTGCACTGGGGCAGAAAGTACAGGCATTGCACTTCCAGGGCCTCTGCAGGGAAGGTAATTGTAGGCACACAGTGGGATGGCCTGGGGATGGGAGAAGAACAGGGCCACGATGATGTGGTGCATAAGCATTGTTGCAGTCTTGTCCTTGTCCCGTCCCTATGCTGGGTTTGGAGGGTGGAGTGGAAAGGACCTAGGACACAGAACATTGGCTTCAAACTACAGGAAAAAAAGATTACATCAAAACATTAGGAAGAACTTCTTTATGATAATAACAGTTACACAGTGGAATACTCTGCCTCAGTTTGTAGTGGAATCTCGTTCTTTGGAGGTTTTTAAACAGAGGCTGGATGGTCATCTGTCAGGAATGCTTTGATTGTATTCTTGTATGGCAGAGGGTTCGACTCAATAATCCTTGTGGTCATTTCTAACTCTGTGATTTTTTATTTATGTGTAAGTGTGTGGAAGGGATGAGGGTAATTTTCTTTACCCCCACTGCTTCCTTAACATGTTTTTGTGCATCCAGTGGTTTGAGCAATGTTTTCAAAATTCCATGAAGTCTTTTCTCTTTTGGTAAAAAATAGTGCTCCCATCATTCCAAGTTCAGATCTTTGTTATATAGAGCAAATCTTTTTCCCCTTGTTTTGGGATGAAACACCTGAAATGACTGGCTATGAGTTATTGCCAATTTGTAACATGGCTTTCAGACACTGTTCAAAAGATTTAAGATACACTCCTTTCAACCCGTGACTTCCAAATACTTGACCGATCAAACATTCAATGCAAAATTCCAACCAATTTTCCATGTTCTGCCACTGGAATGAATCTATTATGCATTTAAATGCATTGATGTTATGAAAGGCAGTCTGGTATAGTGGTTGAAATTTTGGATGAGGACTCAGGAGATCCTGGATATGGAGCTTCAGATGACCTGAGGTTAGTTACTCTTTTTCAGCATTGTCTACTTCGTAGGTTTGATGTGAGAATAAAGTGAAGACACAGAGAGCCACATGTGTCACCTCGAGCTCACGGGGGGGAAATGTAACAAATAAATTAAACTATATATTTCTGTTGATTTAAGGAAAACTTGTTATACCTTATTCTGATATTACTGTTTTATGGCATGGGGCAAGGGTTGAATCTAGCTTTTGCTTGTAACTTTTTGGTGTAGACTTTCAATCTAGGATTGGTCTAAATGAGATATTAATAACAGCTATAATTTCAATGATGGGACTGATAATTGACTTTACTTCGGAGTGATTTGTCGCATTCTTGGCTACCTGAACCCCCAAGTTGTTCCTCTTTTTGTTTTCTAAGAATGTAGCAAATGCTAAAGCACATATATAAAATCCAGGGATCTTGCCAGAGGAACTGAAGAGGCTTACTTGCTGTGGAGGATAGCTGAAACTTGAGGACATCTGAGTTGTTGAGACTGTGTTGGATCCGTCTCCTCTGCAGACATTGTTAAGGCAGGCATCTTGCCAGAGGTGTGAGCTTTTTGCCCTGTGGCTCTTAACTTGGGCCATAGCCTGGAACATAACAGATTCCTGCTTTGTCTACTGAATCCGAAAGAAGAACAAGACAAGCTACTGTTCATTGTCCTTGAAATGCCTTTTCCAGAACAGCACATTTGCTCTTTAAATAAGAATATGGAGCACCTGTTGAATAGAAACCCATGAGGCCAGCTTTGACTAAGGCCCTTTCCAAACCCTCCTTTTTACCTTCGTGCTCTCGTGGTGATCCTGGCAGCAGCTTTGTTGGGAAGGGAGCGCAATGGGAGTACTCCCATCCACACCAGCCAGCTCCCTGCCAAAGGAAGCACGATGGACACGCCTCTTCCTTCCGCAGTGCAGCCAAGCACTTTCTTAGACTGCGCTGGGGCAGGAAGCACCTCCATTGTGCTTCCAGGGCTTCCGCAGGCCAGGTAAGTGCGGGATGGTGGCGCAATCATGTATCATTGATGGGGAAAATCCATCAATGATTTAATCCACAATTGTGCTGTCTGGCAATGGGAGAAGGATGAGACCACAATGACATCATGCAGAAGTGTTGTTGCAGTTCTGCTCCTCTCATGTCCCCATGCAGGGGAAAGGGCCTAAGTATTGGGAGTTAGGCTAAACTGACCCGTGTGTCATGATAGTTTTCTTGTTCTATGTTTCTGGTCAGCCAAATATGTATTCAGATAATACAAGGAGTACTGTCATTTCAGTCATAATGGGCAGGAGGAGGTATGGCAGTGGAGGAAGAACAAGCCAATTGAGGAGAAGGTGGGGGGAGACATGTTGTGATTGTTCCTTCTTTTGGCTCATCATTCAACCAACAGATTCCTGGCTACTCTACCAGGACCCCATCAGACTACAAAGTACTGTTGCTTAACACTAGGTCAGTGACTGGGAAGAACTGTATGATCCAGAACTTGATCCTGGACAAGCAAGCTGACCTTGCATGTATAACCGAAACCTGGCTAACTGAAGAGGAGGGTGTCAGCTTGATCCAATTATGTCCATAGGCAAGATCTGATGGGTGGGAAGGAAGAGTTACATTGATATATAATGAGTCCATTTCTCTGTTGAGGTATCCTGTCTGACAGTCTCCACAGGACAACAGGACAATGAGGCAGGATAGAGATCTTGTTGGCATACTGTCCACCTTGCTGCCCAACTGTCTTCCTCCCTGGAAGTGATCTTGGAAACTTACTGTATTGGGAGATTTTAACATCCATGCTGAGGCAGTCTCATCAGGACAGTTTAGTATTTCATGGATTCCATGGCAACCGTGGGCATGTCTCAGTTGATATCTGGTCATTCACATGTAGAAGGTCACACTCCTGATCTGATTTTTGCTGGTTAGGTGATCTGGGGATAGGGGACTTTGAAAGAACCCTGTTGTTATGGACAGATCACTACTTGAGTTTAGATTTGCTGGGACTCTTTATCTCTGCAGGGATGATGGACCAATTAAAACAGTCTACTCCCAGAGACTAATGGATCCCAAAGGATTCCTGAATGCTCTGTGGGATTTTTCAGCCACTAGAGTTGGTGATTTCTTGGATGAAAGATTGCCTATGATAGAAACAGCCGTGGTCACCTCGATCATCTTGGTGGATTACCTACACTAGGAGTTGGACGGGAGTGACTCCCTGTTGGTCCTCCCAGATCTTTCAATACACTGTATGTGAGGCTGCCCTTGAAAAGCTTTTGGAAGCTGCAGCTAAAGCAAAATGCAGCAGCCAGACTGCATCTTAGAGATCATATAACACCAGCCCTGCAAGAACTACATTGGCTTCCAATTTGCTTCTGAACTCACTTATAGGTGCTGGTGTTGACTTATAAAGCTCTAAAAGACTTGGGGCCAAGATATCTAAAAGACTGCTTCCTCCCATTTGAGCCTGCCAGAAATTTGAGATTGTCAGAAGAGGCTCTGTTGTGTGCCCCAACACCTCATGTTTGATGGGTAGTTTGTTGGGTACATGTAACAGAGCTTTGTCAGTAGCAGTGCCTCCACTGTGGAACCCCTTATCCATGAGAGTTAGGTTAGGTTAGGTTTTAAGCTTCTGGTAGACAGCCAAAACAGTGCTGTTCTGCATGGCATTCAGTGCTGTTTTAACTGTTTCAAAACCGGTTTCTAGGATTATTTTTAGACTACATTTAGGCATTTTTAGACTACATTTAGGCACTTTTAAAGAGCATTTTAATCTGTCTTTCAAATGTTTTTATTTTTGTACTGTATTGTTTTACTTGTTTTTCATTTGTGCATTGTTTCAGGAGCTCTTGTGGGCTGGGAGGTAGTACAGAAATAATTTAAAGAAACAAACAAAAAAATAAAATATAATTTCACTAGCAATTTGATATTGACAGTTGGCATTACACTTGAGCTTTCCAAGATAAGAGATCCCAGCAGAGCTGCCCCTGGGTTTTTTGATACCAGAGATGGAAAGCCCCATGGCAACATTCCATTACTCTCCCTGCCATGAATAGGAGGTACCTATGAACACTGCTGTGCCTTTGAGCAATTCCTTTTTTATGTATTTAAAGATATTTTACTCCAGAAAATGTCACAATGGATCACATAATGTGTCAAATATGTATATCTGTTCCATGGTGACACCCAAATTCTGCTTCCCAAGAGAGATGTTTCAACTTTTGGAGGAACAGTGCCCCACCTCTGGATTCCAAATAAGTATTTTACTGTGTCATCTTATGCAGACTGGAATATACAGGCTTTTTGAATTAAACAAAGTTCCTTATCAAAGAAGAATGGTGTGGGGAGTGCCTATTAAACTATCTTCTATGGAGGCATCGTATTTTATCTTTTTGGTGACCCAAGATGTCTGTGAGGGAAGCTACTAGGACAGATCCTTCTGGAAATACTCACTTCACTGCTGTCTCCTAGTCTTTGTTCTGAGCTAAGGAGTCCAGAGGAGAGGACCAGAAAGGATCGGTAGAGCACATGTTTCCTTTGAAAATATCAAGCAGTACAAAGAGCAAAGAAGCAGGAAGGAAGCTCTTGAAGCAGTTGTCTCAACTTTTCTGTTCTGGACAAAAATGCAAATTGAGCTCAAAAGGAGAAGAGTCAAGTAGTGGCAAAGAGGTTGACTCATTTACCGGGGGGGCCTTACTGAAAAGCAAGTTGCCCAAGGATATTTCAGAATCTGAAACAACACTGCTAGGAACTCTATCCCAACTTGTGGATACTGCAATACAGATGTGTTAAAATGTAGAGTCCTTGAGTGTGACTTTCATTTGTCTGATTAATTCTAATCTCATGGTGAGCGTATGGGCTTGGGATAACATATGGCTTGCCACCTGCGGGTGCTACAGACTGAAGTCCTAGGTTGGCAAATTGCCCTGGGTGACCAGGATGTGACCCTGCAGAGGTTGTTCTGCAGATCTTCTGAAGAGCTACTTGAAATGTGAATGATAAGTGGTCATCAGCCACAGGTGTACTTTGTGGTAGGTTGGTGTGACTTAATACCATGTGTTAGAATCACAAGCATCTTTGTGTTTAACTTAAAAAACAACAACCCTGCAGATTACTAGTTCTCATTATTGTGGAAATAAAGATGCAGTGGAAAAACTTTGAAAGCATCAGAAATGATACCACGGGCTAGTGATACAGAACTAAAATTTATAAATTGTATTCCACAGGTTCACTTGGCATTTCCCATGTGCTCTTTAGTTTTTCACCAAGGAGTCAACCAAAGCAATCTGCTCATATGGCAAATCAACATCACTCTGGTTGCAAGTGGAATACTTGTCACATGTATTTTGGCTATTTTTTTAGAGTTGTTGCTGAGCAAAAATGTGATTTGGAGTTTTAAATCTCTCTTCCTTTGAGAAAATTCTTTCCCTGCTGATGTGGTTGCTGAGGGGAACCCTGCACATCTTCTGTGAGATTCTTGGACATTAGAAATTTCTGGTTCATGTCAATTTTGCTTCTGTTCAGTCATACATCTGACTCTTTTTCCAAATCAGTGGGTTTATTTTTCATTTATTTTCATATATATATTCTCCTAATATATGCATTTTATGTACAATTTTTGAGCTGTGAAGTGTGCTGTAGAATTTGGAGAAGTATGCAGTCAAATGGATAACTCTGGCCCTTTTCGCACCTTACCTTGTTCCAGTATTGTCGTGAGGGGATCATGCGAGAAGCCTCTTGAGAGAGCCACTTGTGTCCCCTCCGCTTCCCCTCTGCACCAGCTCCATGGTGGGTGGAAGGAAGCATGAGGGCTCCGCTCTTTCCTTCTGCAGCGCAGCTGGGTACTGTTCCAGGCTGCGGTGGGGGAGGAAGTGCAATGGCCATGTGTCCAGAGGCTCCGCACACAAGGTAAGTGTGGGTGGGGCATGGGAGGGATGCATGATTGTGCATCATTTTTGGCAACCAGCCAAAAATGATATACTGCGCAATCGCTGTGGAATGGCCTTGGGAGTGTTGCGCGATTACAAGGACGTCATGTGGAACAGTCCTTGCAATCCCGCAGTGCTCCCGAGGCCATTTCGCAACAGGACCAGAGTGCGAAAAAGGCTTCTGTCCTGATCTGTACAGTAGTGCAAGTAATATGAATTAGGTTGTTTGGTTGCTTTAGAAATGTGGGCTGAATGAACTAGTATTAAGTTCATGAGATTTGGATTTTTCCATTGTATGAGCTCTGTGGACCATACCCAACAACCTCTCATATTTTTACTTGAGTGGGCAAAGTGCATGCCTACTGGGGTAAATTTTAAAAAATCAAAATAATGTTTACACCAAACTACCCCTAAGCACCTGATAGGAAGGATGGAGGGCATTTTCGTCATGTTTTTTAGGGGGTGGCATTTTAGACCCAGAAGAGGCCTCCTTTAAAATGGAAAGAGAACAGGATATGAGTTCTGGTCCTGTAGTACGAAAGGCCTCTTTTGAGCCTAAAATGGCCCAGAAGGACCCCAAAACATGGCAGAAATGCAGCAGTCCTCCATGATTTCCAAGGGTCCGGGCTCTGAGAATTCTCCTCTCCTGCTCTACAGACTACTGGAGAAGAACAGTTCTTGGGATCAATTTGTCTGTTCAGCAGGGATGGGGTTTTTATGGGCCTCTAGGTATTCTGTACTAAGACACCCAAAAATCTATTGGCATCCTAGATGGAGGTAGTTGTAGACCATCTGGAAGACCAAAAGTTTCCCACCACTGCTTTCATGGGAATTCCATCTGCTGTTGCTGCTCTTGGATGATTTTCGGTTAATTCCAAAGAGAGTACCTGCTGCATACTTTGAAAGCTACTGCTCCAGCCTTTCATGTACAATTTGCTTTAAAAATGTCATTTTGTGTCTTTTCAAAGCTCAGTTTATTCAGTCTCTCCCCTAATCTCAGATACAAACAACTTGCTTGTCAAACATACTGTCACAGAATATACCCTGAACTGATGAGACAGACATAAAATAAAATCCAGCAGTTGAGATGATAAATTCAATTCACAGATAAAATCAAAACAAACAAAATAGCATAATAATCTTCAACCTGTTTTCCACATACGTCATCAGAAAAAAGCAAGTTGGTAGGTTTAATCAAATGGTCTCTTCATCCAAAGAAAACATAACAGCTATGCAGAGATGATAGACTAAGGGAAGATGACCTTAGATTTTGTAAAAATTGAAGCAGAGGTCCCCAAGATGCTGAAATCTGTGCCTAGTACTGATTTTTGTACTCTGCTCAGTAGGACTGAAGAACACTAGGACTGGGCACTCCTGTCATTAAATTTACTATCATGCTTTTCACTTTAGTGCTTGCAAAAATGTAAGAGGTTTGTATTTCTTTTGCACAATAGCTTGTGTACATCTGTGAGGAAAACACATAATCTTGAACGAGGTAGTACACCTCAACTTTGTATACCGTAGGTGAATCTTGTGAGGAAGGGACAACAATGAGTCCATAGTGTGACCATGCATCCTGCTTTACAAAAGGAAGTCTCTTGCTTGAAAGATAGGTAAATAATTAGGTTGGTCGGGGGGGGGGACATGGCTCCTGGGCCACCAGCCAGAGAGGGACCCCTTTTCACCCCAGTCCCTGCCATGGAAGGAGGAAGAGAAGAGAATAAGGAGACATCAGCAATGGCTGTACTGGCTTTTGCATGCAAAGAGAAAAGAAATCCTGCCTTCTAATGCAAGCATAATTAGCAATGCTGTTGTTGTCTTTCTTGCCTTCCCCTCCCATGGCTTAGCAGTGCAGACGTGTGTCTGCATGCACGAATTTGGGAGAGGTAGCCCTGAAGAGTACCCACTCATGGGGACGGGGCGGGGGGGAGAGTGGGTAGCTTCTTGGGGCAACAGCTGCAGTGACAGAGTGATTTTTCTGCTTCTTTATAATCCTCCTCCTGCCTCTAAGCAATATCCCTGTTCAAGGGCTGTCCAGCCTATGTCCAGTTTAAAGAACTCCCAGATTAGAGAGCAGGGGCCTTCAGGTTTCCCACAAGTGCTTGGTCTGCAGTCTGAATGGGCTGGTACACAGGTCACCTGTGGCTCGTTCATACTAGACAACTATAGCGATATTATTCCACTTTAACTGCTGTGGCTCCATTGTATGGAATCCTGGGAGTTACAGTTTAGGGAAGGGCATTTAGAATTTTCAGCTAGAGTGCTCCAGTGCCACACCAAAGTATAAAACTCAGGATGCTCTAGGATGGAACTGTGGAATGATACTGTAGAATAATACAGCTATATTAAAGTAGAATGATATATATTTGTGTGTGTATTTGTGTAGTGTCACAGTCTTCTCTACTATGGTGAGATAGGTAATTTTAAAGCAGAAATTATAGCAATTTTTTCTAAATTTGCATCTGGAATATGAATTAGCAGGTGGAGATTTTATGTAAATCTCTGCCCTCTTTTGTGTCCTCTCTTTTTGTCAATTTGTAAGTGGTCACCTGACTAGAGAGGTCCCCTAGAGATAATAAAAGACTCCTGCATCAGCTGTCAGGTAATGGGCCTTCCGTCTAACAGCAACCCATCTTTCTGTTGGAGCCAACACAAGGATTAGGAGCTGGGTTCCCACTAGGAGTTTAATGGCTGGCTAAGACACTCTGTGTTCTGAGCTGGGAAGTGGGGAGCTCCCACACAAGATTTCTGAGGAAACATTTCAGAAGATTCCAGTAAATTATTGCTCTGCTGCTTTGACAGATGGGTGAAGTGGGCATCTTTGGCACACCAGATTTGGGAAACTTGCTCTACCAACAATGCAACTGTCCTGGGCTTGTTGGTATCCAGGACAGAGATGGAAGTTGTTCTTGGGTATGCTAATCAGCTTCTTTTGGCACCCCCGCTGATTCTGAGCATCCCTATCTTGGCACTTGACATCCGGCTTTTCCGCTTCCTGCTCGGTTGTTCAGGGGAGCTGGGCCACGCAGGGATGTGTTTGATCAGACTGAACTAGACCAGTGCCATTAAAATATTAATCATTTTTCTCCTTTGCTGACATTAAAATACCTTCTGGTAGTTTTCTGTGTTGGCCTTGCATAGGTGAGCATTGCATCCCAGACAAGGGTGCATGCATGTGCTGAGGTCCTGCCAGTAGTTAATGTCAAAATTACTGGGTTCAGATCTTGAAAGTAACAAGTAATGCAGGTTGTGTGTGGGGTAGGGTGGGATGGGGTGGGGTGGGATGGGGATAAGGACATAACAAACTCACATTGCAAAAGTAACATACCAACCCATGAGTGTTAAGCTGCATCAGCAGATTAACTCAATGGTGGGTAGACCTTTGGCCCCTATGGGCCACATGTAATATTGGAACTGCTGCTAGGTTTGCAAAATAGCAATAAGGGAGAATATGAGTTTGAACATGCAGAGTTGACTGTCAGGAAGTACCTATGAACAGGTTTGTGTTCTACCAAAGTACTAAGTGAAAGTACAGTCTGTCCTCCACATTCACTAGGGCTAAGAGTGCAAGAGACTTGCAAAAGTGGAAAAATCACAAATATCAAAATGTGCATGTATGTGTCTGTGGCAAGGGGACTGAGGGTCCAAACCAGGTAAGGGAAAGGAGGTGGGTGGGCATGGTGGCCCTTCCTCTGTCTAGCCTATCTCCTTCCTTGAGTGTGTGTAGGGCAACAGGAGACAGTTTGTGGTGCTGATAATTTGGGCTGCAAGCTGTCCTTAGCTGGCCAGCAGTGGCCAGTGGAGGAAGACCAGAAGCAGGTTTTTAAAGGTCTGTGCAGCCTGATTGGAGCTGCCGAAAGGGAAAGTTCCCCAGGAAAGAAGCACCTGAGATGGAGTGCAAGGGTTGGAGAAATTTGAAATAATCAGCTCAGCGAAAGTGAAACCCACAGATTTAGTGGGCTGACTGTATTGATTTCAATTAGCTTAGCCATTTAGTTCTCTGTGAAATTAAGACATTGTCCACATTGATAATTACGTGATGCATACATTTCTGTCATTCTGAAGGGCCCACACCCCAAAATATGGGATTTGTTGGCATCTTGTCCAGTCTACATGAAAGGGAAAGCTTTCCAACCATCAAATAGGGAACACCCTTTATAATAAGGAACTTCTGTGGGCTCTGGAACAAAGCTTTCAAGCCTTGAAATCTGGGCCATCCCTCATACTAAGGGACCCCTGGCAACCCTAAGTGATGGGCTGTGAGTTGCAGGCCACACCTGATATGTACTCACATAAGCATGTAAAAACAAATGAAGCATCCAATGAATGAGATGTGAAAGAGAGGCTGAGT
Organism: Ctenosaura bakeri; assembly: GCA_948474755.1. NCBI lineage: Eukaryota > Metazoa > Chordata > Lepidosauria > Squamata > Iguanidae > Ctenosaura > Ctenosaura bakeri. Next base: position 123,413 of record CAOLHI010001083.1, on the reverse strand, counting down.
GTCAGGATGTATGTAAAAGGTTTAATTCTAGAAGTGGAGTGGTCTTTGTACAGAATGCAATCATTAATAAATAATACTTTGAATCAGATAGAACTGCCTGTACATACATAAAAGGTTACTCTTCATATACTTTGAAAGTATTTTCAGAATGGGAAGCAGATCATCATACTGTTGCAATTTATTTATATGCAGTTTAACATGAGGCACATGGGAACACAGCATTTGTACTTCTTCAGTCTGAGCCTTTGCTTGTAATTGTTAATGCATATGTATAAGTCATACTCTCTCAGCCTCAGAGGAAGGCAAAAGCACACACACACACCCCGAACAAATTTTGCCAAGTAAAACCACATAACAGGTTTGCTTTAGGGTCACCGAAAGTCAGCAATGACTTGAAGGCACACAAGAGCAACAAACAGTTCCCCATCTTTTCCTTTTACTGGTCCTTGAAGAACCATACAAATGTTTCTTAACCAAAATATGTTGAGCTACTTGGTAGCATAAAATATTTTTCATACATCCTGAGAATCAGTCTCCCTTGTGTTGTATATTTATTACACATATATCTTGCCCTCTCCTTCTTATCCTTCTTATCCTCAGAACAGACCTGCAAGATAGATTAGACCCAGGAAGAGTGGGCCAAGGGCCAAAAGCTTAGTTATAACTGAGAATGAATTTGACCCTGCAATTCCTTGGCACTAGTTCACCATTCTAATCAGTACGCTAGACTGCTTTTTTGATGCTGGAGATGATATGAAGCTGAGTGTTGCCATTTTCATCTGCTTGCAGTGCTGTCGGAGGAGCCCTTGAGCGCAGCTAGCCAGAAGTGCAACACCATTTACAAAGGGTTTGCTGAATGCCTGATCAGCCTCGGAGACAGCATGGCTCAAAGTGTTCCGCAACAGCCAAGTGACAACAGCAACCATGAGCAGCAGGAGTTGGACACCATCTGCAAGTGAGTGCAAGATTCTTCCTCCCAGGTTATCTGTAAGTAAGAACTGAGCTTGGGGGAAAGTTTCTTTTATGGACCACAACTCCTAAAATCCCCCAGCATAGCACAGCCAGAGAGCATGCTGACTGTGTAGCATACAGGCATGCCCTGCTTTTCAATGCTTAATTTTTTGGCATCCCACTTTTCTGTAAATTATAGACATGTACCGTTCTTTCAACATAGGGTCTGCTCTTTTGTCAGTTCTTTTCCTCTTGCTTTCTTCCTGAAAGGAACACGAGGAAATTATGGAGGCTCCTTTGGGACTGTGCATATGCAGTCCAGAGCAAGCCTCCATAATTCCCTCAGATTCCCTACAGGAAGAAGGCAAGAAAAGAACTGATGAAAGACTAGGTTCTGCTTTTCAACCAATTCTGCTTTCTAACAGTGCTCTTGTCCCTAACCCATCAGATAAGTGGGGGATGCCTGTATAAAGTGTGCTAGTCAAAACAAAATTAAAAAAAAACAACAACAACCTTCCCAAGGTCTGATAGGAATGTTCAGACTACAGCACCTCAGAGGACCATAGAAGTTCCATCTTCAGGCTGGAACTCATAGAATTTGCAATTGGAGGATTCTGGAAGTTGTAATTCAAAAAAGCAAGGCCTGGCTGTTTGTCTGATTGGCCCAGGATTGTGTACTCTGACCAGCAGTCTTTCTCCAGTATTCTCTATCTCCTAGTTCTTTTAACTGGATATGTCCTAAGACTGAACCTGGGAAGCCTGCCTGCATGAAGTTTCCAGCCCACTCAGAGAGTCAAAACTCATGTAAGGAACAACTGGGGCTGGCAGCATGGAGGCAAACACTGGGGGGCGGGGTCTGGTATTTCCTATTCAGCATTAACTATACAGTGATGGGAAACTTTCCATGATTGGTAGGGAAGGTACACTAGAACCCCAGAACCACATTGAAGTTCAGTCTGCTGGTGCCATTGCCAAAATTTGCAGGCCACCCACTACATTTGCCACCACCACTGCTGCTGAAATTCATCAGCAACAGTTCCCAATGGTGTAGGAGACTGCTAGAATGCCTTGCTGCATCACAGAACCAAAAGACTGTGGCACAGAGTATCTCACGGGGGTTCCAGAGCCCTGATGTGCTTTGTTGTGATATTTCACAACAGTTGGTAGGAGCTGCACCTGGAAGCAGCAGGGATGAAGCGTGATGGTAGGGACCACAAAAAAAGGCTTGAAGGACTTCCTGTTGCCTATCGCAATCTAGTGCCGAGAGTGAGCACAAACAACTTGTTGTTGTTGATACCATCAACATATGTATCATCCCATCTTGTCCCCATAAAGGGAAACAAATTTAGATAAAGTAAAAACATATAGGGAAAAACAGAGGAAAAGCTATAGTTAAAATATAATTAAACTATCTATAGAATTAAGAAGAATTTAAACATATACATTAAAAGGGCAAAAAATTAAAACAATATAGCACATTGTTAAAACTCTTCTCTTATAAAGATTTATTTCCTCAAAGATTTCTGGAATAAACAAAGCCTTTTTTGAGATACATGCATCTCAATTCCCAGCAGTGGTCTCTGAGCACAAAGAAGTTAACAATGTAGAGTGTGTAGATGCATTCAGAGCCCCACCCTCACTAATGGGGGAGTCCATTGGTTTTAGAACTGTTAAATGAATATGCTTCCTTCTAAAAGTATTTAATGTTAGAAATACTTGCATGGACAGTTTCCAGAGGGGTAGCCCCATGGGTCCTCTGGCACCTTAAACATTAATACTATCAGGCACTCAGTGGTGCCCATCATTAGAATGGGAATTAGAGTAGCAGATTAGTGGCCTTGGAGTAGATGCTAGGCTAGTACCAGCTGCAGCTGCAGACAGATAAGACACTGTTAGAAAGGAATGTAGGGGAGGGCTTGGGATCTTCTCTATGTTGCCAGTCTGAGCTCTGAAGCCATCTTCATGTAGTACAATTATAAAATAAAATGCTTTGAAAAGAAGCTATGAGACTGTGGTGCTTTGAGATCTGAGAAATACATTAGGATTCATAATAAATTTGTTAGCTTTCAGGTGCCACAATACCCTTTGTTGGTCTGGATAGGGCACGAAAGACATGAGGGATAGGGACTGAGGTCGCAGGCTGAAAACTGATAACTTGTTAAAAAGCTACATTTATGTCTTGCCTTTTCCCCAATAAGATCAAGGCAACATATATCTTCTGTCAACTTTATCCTTTGAAAAAAATTGTGAGATAAATCAGGCTGAGACAGAGTGACTGGTTCAAGGTTTTCAGGTTCATAGCTTGGTAGGGACTTGCAGCTGGATCGTCACAGCCTCAGTCCAACATTTTGAACAGTACATAAAAGAGAGTGGGAGAGGACAAGTAAAACTGGAGTGCAAATAGATAGAGGAATCTAATGAAGGAGAGATGTGTCACATCAGGATTAAGACATGTAATGTAAGAAGGCTAGGGGTGAGAAAAGGAAATGAATGGAGCCAAAAGCAGGTAAGACCTTGCAAAAGCAACTGAGTGGGAAGGAAAGTAAGAAATTGAAATATGATCTGATATAGGCCATTTCCATACTAGACTGTTATGGAATCCTGGACTTTCCATAAACTGCAAACCTCAGGATTCCATAGGATGTTGAAAGTGGAGTAATAGCACTATAATAGTCTAGTGCAGAAATGGCCATAGATTCAGTCATCTGGGTGTCACTCAGCATCAAAAGCAATAGAGGCTAGTAGTACCATCAAGGCTAACATATTTTATTTGCTTTTCTAAGATAGCACCCGGCATCATCAAATATGACATTATAGTTAAGCAACTACTTTTAAGGTCTCTGTGGAATCTGCAGGGCCAGAATTAGCATACTTCTGGATCAGTCACTGAGGAACACAAGTGAGCTTGTTTTATTGCTCTAATGAGCTGCTTGTGAGCTTCCCAAAGGCACTGAGTTAGGCTTTGTGAAGTAACAGGAAGCAAGACTGAATAGATCTTTGGTCTGATCCAGCAGGGCTCTTCTTATGTATGAACATCTTGAGTTTGCCCTTCTGCCAAAGTACATTTAGTCAAATGCCTTCTTTTCTTCTCTGACACACCACCCTTTTATTTCCCAGCATTACTGTGGGCTAGGTTGAGCTGAGGGAGTATGACTGGCCCAGGTTTGCCTGGCAGTTTCCATGCTGAATGAGGATTTGAATTTGGATTGCTCTGGTCCTAGCTCCTCTCTAATCCAGTAGTGACTAATGGCTTCTGCACTACCAAGGTGGTGAATACTTCCAAGTTTCAATCTGCACTTTAAAGGAACTATCCAAGGTGCTATTCTAGTTTGGAGAATAAATGTTGGTGTCTTAGACAATTCCTTTAACAAACTGACTGCCTCACTGGCATGGAAACTGCCATCAGTCTAACATCAATACTGGCATTAGTTGCTGGTTTTTCAAATATGACTGCAAAGTTGTGGTGAGGTGAACATCTGAAGACTCTGGCCAGGGGCCCAGGTTCAGTGTTGCTGGATTTCTCCACTGCTTGAAAAATCTTCTTTTAAAAGAGGAGGAGCTGTATTTAATTGTGGCCTCCTTCTTGACTTCTCAGGCAAGTGCTGCCCCATGCAAATAGAGCCACCCCATCTCATTTCTCCCTCTTCATTTTTTTAACTGGGGAGAGGCTAAATCATGGATGGGAACCTCTGGCCCTCCAGATATTTTGGGCTGCATTCTATGGGAACCTCTGGCCCTCCAGATATTTTGAGCTGCCTGTTCCAGCTGGGACTTCTGGGGCTTCTCAAAACAGTAAGCAGGGGAAAACCCTAAAAAAAGATCCTTCCCTGCTGGAGATGTCAGAGGCTGGCTTAGGGCTTTTCCGCACCTTACCTTTTAACGCTTCTGGGTTGGGGTTTTCATGTGAGAAGGCTTGGAAGGAACGCTCTTGCAAGCCTCCTGCTTCAACTCTGCAGCTCCTTCCTGCTTGTGCGAGCACCCGGCTCCTTCCTTCCGCAGTACAGCCTGGGAGTTGTAGGCTGCGCTGGGGCAGGAAGCGCGACTGGCACGGCTCAGGAGGCTTCGCACGGCAGGTGAGTACGCCCCAGGCCCCTGAGCAATGTGTGAGTGCGGAGTATTTTCGACTTGAAGCCAAAAATGAAAAAATCCGTGTGCGCTTCGCGTCAGGCTCTTGAGTGTCGCGTAAATGTGAGTGCGTCATGCAGACCACTCCTCACATTTATGCGACACTTAAGGGGCCCTCTCACTTCCAAAACGCTGTGCAAAAAGGGCCTTAGTGTTCACTCTTGATTCTCTTTCTTTCAGATCCTGGGATGACTTCCACATCTGTGCTACCCAGGTCTTGTCCAGCTGCCCTGAGGAAGCAGCCAACATCTGGGAGTCCCTTCGGCAGGAATCCAGGAAGATCCAGTTCCAGGGGAATTTGCATGACCTGTGTAGCTCCCGGGCCCAGCCAGCAGGCAATGGGAGAGCTTCAGATATGGATGAAACCAACAAGGAGACCTTGCGGGGAGCAGCTTGGCTCCCCCAGCCCATCCTTATGGGCACCCTGACTCTTATGGCTCTTGTGGCTTTAGTGCCCTTTGCCTAACCTGGGAGCAGAGGGGAGGCCTTCCTCACTCCCCTCTTATCCACTGTCGTACAGACTGGTGACCTGGCACTACCTCCTTCCAGGGAGTTGGATGAGGGTGGCAGTAGTGCTTAGTGCATTCTGATGGTGGGACAATGTGGCCCACTGGGTGGAAGAACCTAGAGGCTGTAGGCTTATCTGTCTTGTACCTGCCCTGCTAGGAGAAGCCAGGTTGTGTGAAAGGTGCTTCTCCTGTCCCTATGCACTTTGCCTGACCAGCTGGCACCTCTGACAACTCAAACACCCTGCCCTCCTCTACCCATTCTTCCTCATCCCTATCAGAGCCAGCCCTACTGTCAGTTAGAGCCAGCCCTACTGCCCCTTCAGGCAGCAGATTTTTGGTGTCATGAAAATGCAGCAGTCTGTAAGCTATGAATTACTGTGATTGAGTTGGATACTGATTGACATAAATCACAGCAGTTTCAATGTTTAAGTAAAAAAATGGACTCCATTTTTTTTTAACTGCCAGGGCAAAGAAGAGATGCTTGTGGAGTTTTCTGCCTCAAGTGCCAAAATAATTTGGTTGGCCTTGAGTACTATGCATCTGAACTATTCTGCTTCATATAGCAAAATATCTTAGGCCTCTATTAGCTACATCAGTTTCCAGCATCCCTCCTCTGTCATGCTGTACCCCCCCACCAAGAGGACTGCCCAAGGAATCTAGGGTCAAAGGTACTGTCCTTCTCTGTGCTATTAGAAGAGTTACTTTTTTTAAAATTCCAACTCCCAGGTTCCCATTGGCTGGAATCCTATTCAGAATCCAGAATTATACATACGGATATAGGAAGTGACCTTATACTGGGTCTGTCCGTTGATTCATTGAGCCCAATAATGTCAGTTCTGACTGGCAGCAATGGCTGTCCAGGATTTCAGGCAGGATTCTTTCCTAGTTCTACCGAGACATCTCTGGTATTCCTTGGTGGTTTCCCATTCAAGCACTAACCTGCTTAGCTTTTGAAATCAAATGAGGTCATATGTGTTCAAGGCAGTATGGTGGTTAAATTGTGGGAACTGCAGTCCAAAAAAAAAAAAAAAGCTCCAACAACTTCTCCAAGCAGTAGTGTCACAGAAAGGAAGCTGTGACTGTGAAAGAGCATTAACAGTCTGTTGGACAGAAGGAGTGACTCTGGCTGTTCCCATCCTACAAGACCCTTCTGTTTGTGACCTGATCGAAACCCAGATGTCCCCAATGAACATCTGCCCTTAAGGACCAGCATGAACAGTGTGCAGCCACTTCTGCAGGAGTGTCCTCCTGTGTATTTCTCTGGCGTTCAGCCATCATTTGAGATTTCTTGGAAGTGCAAGTTGTCTTTTGTGTTGGATAGCATTCCTTTCCTTATCATCTACTTACTCGGCTTCTCTGCTGTCTGTAGGGTTCTCCCATTTGGAGAGTACCTTATAGCTTTGAAGGCCCGAATTTCTGCAGTGGTAGATACACTTTCTGTGTGCTTCTTATATCCTGTGCCCTTTGCTGGCATGCTCCCCAGAGCTTAGAGGTGTTACTTCATTTGGACCATGACTCTCAAAATCTGTGGGGTGAATTTGGGAATTGTCATCCTCCAAAAGTAATTTTTTCTCTTTTCTTTTTAATCTATTTATTTATTAACTTTAACACAAACACAAAGAATCTAATTCACAAAAAACCCTAAAATTCAACTAAATGTAAAACACAATACTAAAACACTAAACCGAAACACTGAATGCTATCTAAAACACTAAACACTAACTACCTGAAACACAAAAGGGCTCTGATCCCCCAGGTCAAACTACAATTGAAGAAAAAAATAAAAATAAAAATTATATTATTCTGCCATTACAGATCCTCTAGATTTACTAGTAACTATAACCACAGATTATTGCTTGGTAGATTTCTTTTTGCTCAAAAATCCATAAATGCTTTCCAAGTTTTCAAAAACAAAAGCCAAAAACCACCCAAAATCTTCAATTGGCTTATCCTTTAAAACCTATGTCAGTCTGGTAATTTGGGCTAACTCAGCAACCTTAACAATCCGTTCTTTCATCATCGGTGCTTCAGTCCGTTTCTAGGTTCAGGCAAACACTGTTCTTGCCACTGCTGTATATCATAGAAGTAATCCATATTAATGATCCAACTGTTTTTCCATAATACCCAGCAAAAAACATTCCTGGTGACATTACAAAATTTAAATTTTTTTGGATTAACATGTAATTCTCAGACCAATAACTTTTTGCCTTCTTGCAAGTCTACTATAGATGGAAAAAGGAGCCCTTCCTATCTTGAAACCCCTCTCCCTGCAAAAGAAAGAAAAAAACTATTTTTTTTTTCTAAAAACAAATGCTTTCTACCCACTAGATTCAACAGGCAGGAGAATGGACTTGTACTGAAGATGATGGATGAAAACTCCTCTATCATCTCAACTGGCATCTTCTGCTCCCTGCCTTTGTCTACTTCTGCACCACCCTTTTCCTAGTGGAGATAGGGTGGTCATGGAAGGAAGTGTGGGAGGTCTTGATCATCCAGTTAGAAAACACGCAATTGGTGTTCAAGAATGCTTTGCTAGGGCGGGCTGCTCTTCTTTCAGAAAGCAGTTGTGTTCATGCCACACAGGTACCTGTTGGAATGAGAAGTAATTGGGCAGGTGGAAGCTGCCTGATTATTGGTGTCAGCTGTTCAAATGTATCTCTATATTTCTATTAAAAAGCACTTTTACATTTCTCTTGCCTTGTCCTATGTTATGTATCACAGATCACACCTGGTGTTGTCTGTCATAGATTCTCTTGCCAGTCATGTGTTCCTAATCACATTTGCCTGGAAATCAGTATCATTAATTTCAACATATTCAGAAAACAACACTGTAAGTTGTTCCATGACTCAACAAGTGAGAACTTTACTTTCTTGGGGGTTTTCTTAAAAGGTGAGATACCAAGATACCAAACATGCACAGGTCTGGAATTACAAGCACATCATTATTTCTCTTTCTTATGTAAAGGTTATGTGTGTTGTTGTTCACGTAGCCAAAAAAAGAGAACCAACAGATTGGGGGAGACATGTTTACAAAAGCATGATCAACTTATAGGGAGGAAAAACCCTAGGAAGATTGTGACAAGAGCCCACTCCTCTCCATGTTGACCTTGCTGTTCCAACCCTTGGGCTGCAGGGCTTCACCTTGGATGTTTACCCTCAGGATCTCTCCCTGGGTCTGGTACTTGGGCTTCAAGGTGGCTGTTGTTCCACAGAAGTGGTAGATTTGGTAAACTGTGACCAGTTTTCCTTAACAATTAATAAAAAAAATCCAGGCAAGAGAGGTAGAAAATCAAAATGGTAAAGGTTCATTATACTACAAAACATATATCTAGCTTTATGATTTTCACACACACAGTGCACAGTAATCCTTCTGGCTCAAACAAAGTAACATTTCTCCCCAAACGCTCTCCACGCTCTCTGGTCCCCAAAACCTAGTTCAGATCTTCTCTATCCCCCTCCTTCCAGCTACCCTGCATGCTATTTCTGATCCCCCAACTGTTTCAGCCTAAATACCTTAAAGGCACCAGATCCCAGCTGATTTCAGAAGCTCTGGTTAGTACTTGGATGGGAGACTGCCAATGAATACAAGGTACTGTAGGCGGTACTTCAGACAAAGGAGATGGCACAACCACTGCTTTGAGTATTCCTTGCCTAAGAAAGCCCTAAAAAACCAATGTCATTGTCATAAATTGATAGATGACTTGAAGACACATGCATGCACGGACATATATATGCACATGCACAGCACTGTTTCATCCTGCTCCTATCGTATTCTTTAACAGCATCTTTAACAGAAAGCCTTATATTCTTTTGTCCCAGAGACCTACTTTCACATCAGTCCATGAACTGTGATTGGTTGGCTCTAACTGGGCTCGTTCAGCTTCTCACAAGGAGGAATCTCCAAAAACAACCTTGTGAGGCCTGAATGTGCAGAGAGGTCACAAAATAGTTGTGGTTGGGAAAGTTAGGAATGGAAAGTTAGACTAGGAGATGGGGATGGAATCTTGTTCTACAATGCACTGTTTTGTTGCAAGTCCCAGTTGCTACATTTTTTTTTTTTTACTTTGAAAGTCTGGGCTTGCCTCATATTTCCATTGTTGGCATACCAAAAAAATCAAAGAAAAATGCTAAGATTACTTTTGTAACATACTTCTATGGTATCAGCCCACAGTGGCTATCAGTATCCTTTGAAGAATAAGGCCAAATGTCAAGGCCGCCCTGAGGGGTTCATTGTGGCACTCTGACTGATCTGTCTCAAACTTGGAATATGAAGAAGGGATTCATGGGCTGATTTCTAGGATCACTGGAGAATGAGTTGGTCTTTGTGTATTATACCCATGGGGAACTTTTGCTCTTCAGTAGTTGAACTCCAACTCCCATCAGCCTGGACAATAACTGTGAATAACGGAAGCAGGGAGAGCCAGCAACACTGGCAAAGCCACATGTTCCCTGTCCTTTTGAATGTCTTCCTTCCACATCACACAAACTGGAACACAGGGTAGAAGACAATCAGAGATGCATCCCAGCAGTGACTTGTGGGGAGGAATGGGAGAGAGGAGAGAGGGTGTGTTAACTGGCACATGTTCCTTCCTTAAGGGTATTAACGGCTTTGCTTGGATTTCAGCTCAGTGTTCCCAGTGCTGCTTGCCCATAATGTAATTAATCTGCCTTTTTGCTTAAAGCCTGCACTGAGTGCTCAACATCACCTCCGCTTCAGCCCAATTAAGCCCTTGCATCAATCCTGTGGCCGTGCTGTGCATCTCCTGGCACCTGCTCTACGTTTTCCACTTATGGTGGTCACACAAAGTACTGCATCAGTCTCCCAAGGCTGGTAAAACTTCTTCTGCTGTGGCACAGGAATAGCTCTTCCTTCATTTGGTTTCTTCAGTGGGGCAAATCAAAGCCAGATCAGACTAGTTGTTCATGGATGAGATGGAAGCTGATCCAATTGTTTTAGGACCCTTCAATATAGAATTGGGAGAAACAGGTACGCTTGTTTCATATTAAGTGCCCTCTAGAGATGCACGGGGCATTTCCAGCATGTTTTGGGCTCACTCTGGGCCAATCTTAAGTCCAAGAGAGGCCTTTTTTGAAACGGGAAGCAAACAGGAAGTGATTCCCACTCACTTCCTGTGGTTAAAAAATGGCCTACCAAAACATGGTGAAAACACCCCACGCATCCTTAGAGGGTACTTGAGAGTGGAACTTGAGAGTGGAACAGGAGGTCCAGTCACTCATTTGAAAAAGGCTTGTAGAAGAAAAGAATGGTGAAGCTAAGAGGAGGAGTTTTGGTGAAATAGCTAGGAGAACATACCTGTGGTTTGGGGGTGTTATGGGCCATTGGAGTAAAAACAAATCACTCCAAAATGTGGGGGTGGGGAGGTGAAAACGGGGGAGGGCTGTGTGGAACTTCTAGTGTTCTGTGAAGGAGCCCCCGCAGTCCCCCAACCCTTGCCAACGGCCCAGCCCTGACCCAGAAGAAATCACAGGAAGGACCAAGCAAGCCATGACAGGATTCCTATTTCGTCCTGGAAGCTTAAACAGCAACACTTCTTTTTTAGACTCTTTGCAATTTTAATTTAAAATGTAAGAGCTGTAGCTTTGTTTGTTAAATTCAGCATGTTTTATAAGACCTGTGCAGTCAGAAGCCAACACAACTGAATAGGAGCTTACTCTTAATAATTTGTTGTTTGTTAATGTGTTTCTGACTTATGGCAACTCTAAGGTGAACCTGTCATGGGGTTTTCTAGGGCTGAGTGTGTGTGACACACCCAAGATCACCCAGTTGGTTTCCATGGCTAAGCGAGGAATCGAAGCCTGGTCTCTAGGGACATAGTCCAGCACTCAAAGCACTACACCACACTGACGCTCTGCATAAGACTAATTGCAATCATTCCCCATAAACTTAATTTTCCAGTGCTAATTTTCCAGATTCTACTTTAACTGCCATGGTTATATCCGAAAGAACCCTGGGATTTGAAGTTTACAGAGGGCCATTTAGAATTCTTGGCCAGTTCCTCACCAAACCACACCAACCCAAGCATTCTGTAGGATGAAGTCAGGGGAAGTTAAAGTGGAATGATAGTGCTATGTTTGTGTAGTGTGCAAAGTCCCCCAGAAAATTGTTAATGCATAAGCTGCATGCTAATACTTTGCAAGGAACTGTAGTCACCTGCCATCTCAGTTACCTGCTTGGCTTGCATTTGCTCTGTCTTCTTCCGTTGAATTCTACATTGCCTCCTGTGTTGAAATCCTCACAGGGACAATTCATCCACAGAAAGCACAGCTGCATTTGCTCTTGTCTATAGCGTGTTCCCACAATTTATCATCACAGAACACACTTCTACCTATCTTGGTTGTGTGCCTTAAAGTCATTTCTGACTTACGAAGATCCTATGGCAGACTTATTAAAGCTTTATTCAGAAGGGATTGGTCATTGCCTCTCTGTGTAAACAACTTTTTATCTGTGACTTCTAGCTAATGTGCAGTGTCAGATTACTAAAATTATAACTAAAATGGCAGCAGTGTGGATGTGCTGAAGTGTCTGAATGCACATCACCACCATTTAATAATATGGTAGGTGAGCCTTCATACTTTCTCCCATTCATAGGTGTTCCTGGAATAGAATGGAACCCCCACAGATACAGAGAGTCCACTGTAGTTTGCAAGCTGTCATAGACTACATGCAGAAAATTCTTAAGAATTCAAACAAGGATTTTTTTAAAATTTTTGATTGAAAATAAAAAATATCCTTTGAAGAGCTGATTTTACAGGGATTAAGAACTTCCAGGCAACCTCTTCAACCGTTTGAGCCAAAGATCCTGTCTGAAAAATGCACATCACTTTCTTTTATCCTCAGGTCCAATTTTGTTCTTGTTCAAAAATTATTAGGACATATTAAGAAGGAAGGAGGCCTGGACTGCTGGAATGTAGATGTCCAGATCCTGGGAAAATTACTTTTTTGGTCTATAACTCCTAGATCTTCCAGCCAGCTTGGCCACAGCAGCTGTAGTCCAAAAAAGTAATAATTCTATTGTTGTTGTTGTTATTCCAAGCCCTGTTCTGTTCTCTGAAGAAATGAGTTGTCTAAAGGCTCCTTTGCACTACAGATTTTTATTTCACTTTAACTGCCATGGCAACATCCTATGGAATCTTGACATCTGCAGTTTGTTTTTGTTATGTGCCTTCAAGTCATTTCTGACTTATGGTGATCCTAAGGCAAACCTATTGGGGGGTTTTCTCGGTGGAATTTTGTTCAAAGGGGGTTTGCCTTTGCCTTCCTCTGAGGCTGTCAGAATGTAACTTGCCCAAGGTCATCCAGTGGGCTTCCGTGGCTGAACGGGGATTTGAACCTTGGGCCATTTCTGCACTAGACTGTTATAGTGCTATGATTCCACTTTCAACATCCTCTGGAATCCTGGGGTTTGCAGTTTCGGGAGGGGTCAGCTGGCCCCTCCCGAAACTGCAAACCCCAGGATTCCAGAGGATGTTGAAAGTGGAATCATCTTGCTATAACAGGCTAGTGCAGAAATGACCTTGGTCTCCAAAATTGTAGTCCAACGCTTAAGTCACTGCTAAACTGGCTCTCAGCATTTGCAGTTAGAGAGGGGTATTTCAAATCCTGTACCAGAGAATTCTAGTGCCTTACCAAACAACAAACCCCAGCATGCCATGTCATGGCTATTAAAGTGAAATATAGTGTTATAATTGTGAAATGTGAAAGGCCCCAGCAACAGCCATCAAAGCTATTATCTATTTTGAGTCCTAGCCTTGGGGGGAAAGGTGGACTATCAGTGAAATGATTGATTGGTTGGTTGGTTGATTGGTTGGTTTCACTTCAGATTGAAGATTATAAAATGGGCAGTGGTCACAGAGCTATTCTGGAAGTGCACAGAAGCTGTTCTTGTATCCAAGAATAATCAGAAGGGCAGCTTATTATGGAGGAGGTTGTTTGTGCAAGTGAACTAACTTTGAATATTTGGCTGTCATCAGTCTGTTGTTTGTGGATCTGAATGTAACAGCAATCTGACTTTACAAGCAAGTTGCACTCCCCCCCCCGGGGCAATTAGCTCAGCATTTTCTGAACGACACAAACAAGAACCGGGAGCCTCTTGAGAGCCTTAGCCCCAAAGGCCCATTCCCACCTCAGGCACTTATTTTCATCTCGTGCTCTGTCCTGTCACGCTTTGGGGAACAACAGTCTAGTATCTTCCTTGTTAAGTCCTAATATAGGAGCAGGTGGATGAGATGTGCAGGAAGCACGTTCTAGTCACATACTGCATGTTAGGCGCAGTTAGGCTTGTGGAATTATAGAGATGGAAACGACTACAAGGGCCATCCAGGAATATACAATCAAAGCACTCCTGGTGGATGGCCATCCAGGTTGTTTTAAGCAGAACCTGGAGTTCCTTTTTGGCCCGCGCTTCCCAGAATCCATGAGCTAGCATGGCTGTGAGCCTTCCCCAATGTGATTCTCTCCTGTTGAATTGAACTGTAATTCTTATCATCCTGCACCCGTATAGCCAATGGCCTTTTGCTGCCACCTGTTTCCTGTTGCTTTGTGAAACTGGAGATGCTCAGTAATTGAAGCAGAAACTTTATCATATCAACTGTGTGCTCCAAACCCATCACCGCTCTCCAAAGAGGACGCCGTGGAAATGTGACTGAATATCTAATTTCTTACAATAGCGAAGGTAAAAGCTATGCCCTCTTGTGAAGAAGGCAAACTAACTGAGAGCAGTCAATCCCAGCATAGAGAACTCTGTGAGGAGAGCTCCTTTTCTGTGAGAAGGAGGAGGACTTTTAATAATAATAATAATAATAATAATAATAATAATAATAATAATAATAATAATAATAATAATAATAAAATTTATTTGTATCCCGCCTCTCCACATGGATCGAGGCGGCGAACAGCATGAAATACAATATTCATTAAAATACATTAAAAGACATTTTAAAAACAGAATCCATCAGTGACAGTTGTGAGAATCTGAGTGGAGCACATCAGTTCTGGCTGTCTGAGTAGATTTAGGGAGAAGGGTCTAACATAACTAACTGAATTTGAATAGTGTTAATTGTTTGGAAATAAAAACTGGAACCATTTTGTTATTTTATAAAACTGACTTTGGACAGCATCATTTACCCTGAAATAAGGCTGAGTCATGCTTACCATAAAGAAACAAAATCTAACATGCACACTAATCCATAGTGAGGTCACCTGAAGACCTAGGATTCCAGATCCAAGGAAAGATTTTAAACGGGGACCAGAGAGCAAGGTGACAGTGATCAGTTAACAAGGCTAGGAATTACAGAGCTAGCCATGTGGTAGAGACAGTCTCGGGTCAGTCTAGATGACCTCTGGGTGTCAGGGAAAAGCAGTTAATTCTCTGCAAATTGAAGTCCCTCTGTGTTTGAAGGAAAGACAATGAAACTTTGTATAATGGAATGTTATCGGTTTGACTCAACATGCTAGCCCTTGGCTGCACTACAGAAGATTTGCAACATATGTAGACACTGGTGGGAACCTACGTACAACAGATCTGTTTTCTTTCTTGTTTCCGTTTCTTGAGCATGTGATGATTGTACTGGAAATGTATAAATCGCTGTGAACATGAAGAGGGGGTGCTCAGTCTTTTGGGAACGATCCCACTGAGACAAATAAACGATTTTCCTTAATCCGTGGGTCTCTATCTCTGTTCTGCAACAGCCAGAGATGGAAACCTGTCACACCCCTCCAAATGGTAATTCTGAAGGGACAGAGAATGTGAACTTGTTCCCCACCCCCACTGCCCATGGCTGTTTTTCCCCCTATTGGATAAATGATATTTGAAAGTATTGAATTTGCCTTTGTCTTTTTTTTAAGGGTTTCCAATTCAGTTCAATGTAATGTAATATTGTAATTTTATTGTGATATGGCATTGTTCACGGCTTCAAGAAAACTTTGTGTAGAAAGCCAGACCTATCTATCTATCTATCTATCTATCTATCTATCTATCTATCTATCTGTCTGTAAATCACAGTGTAAATCCACCTCAGGTGTTATTTGCACAGTGGAGGAAAACGTATTAATAGAATAAATAAATGAATCAATAGAATGGCTGGTATGTCCCAGAAATATCAGTGCGTGGTAAGGTAGCAAAAACAAGGAAAAACAGACAACCTAGGAGAAGCTTAAGTCGTATGTTTTTACCTGAGTCTACCGGGAAGGTCAAGATTCTGAATCCCCTGTTCTTTTCCCACTGAATTAATTGAGTGCAAACTATTTTTGCATCTTGAATTCATTTTGCAGCAACTGAAGCAAGCTGAGGGCAAAGGGGGAAAGTGGAAGAAGGAGAGAGAAACTGGGACATTTGAAAAGCAGCTGAAAAAATGCTATGACAGACGATTAATTGGGACTCCACATAGGCATTGGCAAAATAAGAATTTTACTGAAATGATTATATACAGCTTCCTGAGAGGGATCTCAACACAGGTCTGCAGAAGACTTTCTCCTAATTCAAGGAAAAAGGAGAAAAATACAGTCTGGTTGCTACTGTACAAGTTTACATTTAGCTCAGTGCATGAATGCAATGTCCTGTTTCTCCAGGTTACCCTGAAAATCTACGGGGTGAGAACCACGCCAGAGTCAGAGGAACAATCTAAATAGTTTTTATTAGAACAAAACTAACAGAGGGAGTCACATGCACACGTTATCAACTATTCTTGCAATCTTACAAGGGCTACAGAAATAAAGTTGGAAATAAGTGACCAAGTGGGAGAGAGAGGGCATACGGACCTTAGTCTAGACGTCCTGGGAGAATGAGAAGATTAGTGCAAGCTCGGTGTAAAGCACCAAGGGGAGGCTGGATCTCGCGCTGGACAAATGGTAGCAGCGACCAAACGCGACTCACGTCTCCACTCCTCAGCGTGGTCTCGCAGAGGAGTGGAGACGTGAGTCGTGTTTGGCTCTCAGCAGCGTCTGAGAGGCTTGTATGGGAAGCTTTGGTAGCAGCGAAACAGGCCCTTCTGTCCAGTCTAGGAGGCTCTCCAAAGAGGCTCCAAAAGAGAAGAGTTTTATAGCTAATTTCTGTCCTCAGGCCGTGTATTGGCTAGCAAAGTATTGTTAATGGGCGATAAGTGCGGAATATAATGTCAAGCAAATATCACGACCCCTCCTTGGTATTGTTTCTTACTGGGAAGTCCAGGTGCACGATAGGTTTAAAATTCCGAATTGATAGGCTTTGCACAGTTCATCAACGTAGCTTGGGGCTGTGACAGTGTCCAGGAGCAAGTCTATTGTGTCTGCCTAGAGATACGTGACTCGGAACAATAGGTCAGTCTTTTAACCTGAAGGACGTTGTCTATGTTCCCATACAGCAGAGAGGGGCAGTATTGTTTTTAGGAATTTCCAATTCAAAAACCAATTTTGTTTTGACTGAAACTAACCTTTGCTAACCAATATCCAGGTTGAGGGAGCCAAGCCAATTTTAGGGGTCTTCTCTTACTTTGGGGTGTAACACACATACTATACAGGTGGCATGTTTCACATGTAAGTCACCTGCTCTCTCACTGTGATTATGACAAATGTCATCATGACTTGTAGATGAACAGGTTAACAGTTTGGCACAGGAGATGCCCTTCGTAAATATCCATGCCTGGCGGTTACTGCAAGGTCCCTCAACATTTAAAAGCAGCCAGCAGGGAAGATAAGCTGCCTATTCTTCACTTAACAGTTTTGACAATCCTGTGTTTAAGAGTGAATTAGTGCTGGATCTCTGCAGGATTCAGCTAAGAGGATAAGCCAGCCTGCAAGCTATGTGTGAATAACAGAGGATATGCAGCTCAGACTGAGGGGTTACTAGATGCATAATTTATGCACACTCTGAAGATCACTTATCATTAACCTTAAGTAACTAAACAGTGCCAGTCACACTGCAAAAGAAATGAAATCATGAAGTCACAGTTGTAAAGTAGTATATTTATTATATTCTTTTTAAATTATGCAAGGAAAAATAAATTAATTACACTTAACTCATTGTTTGTAACTAGTTAGTTCTGAGGCTTATGTGATTCTGTGGTACAGAGAGGGACACTCAGGGCCTTTTGTTGTTGTATCCTTTCAAGTTGTTTACAACTATAGTGACCCTAAGGCAAACCTATTATGGGGTTTTCTGGGCCTGAGAGTGTGTGACAACACCCAAGATCACCTAGTGCGTTCCCCTGGCCAAGCAGGGAATCGAACCCTGGTCTCTAGGAATGTAGTAACATTAAAAAAACTACACCACACTAACAGTATGGAGCGAGTCTGCCTAGCTGCCCATGGAGGGGGAAATTTACCCCCCAAAATCTCCTCTTTGTGGCTGCATAATGCTCTGGTTTCCCTTTGCTACCCTGTCCATGCGTACTCTGATAATGCTAAGAGCAAAAGAGGAGTGGAGTATTCCAGAGAGTCTTCAGATCTCTTAATCCAAAGCATTCCTGTTCTTCTAAAATACTCTGGAATTGGGAAAGTACTCCGGCCTGGGAATTGCCCTGATTTCCTATCCAGCTCTCCCCTCCCCAACTTTCTGATCTGTTGGTCTCAACACAGTCTCCTTTCCCTTTCCTGTTTGATTTGTTTCCTTCCATTCTGTTGCATGTTACTAAAATGAAATGTATAGAACAGTCTTATGCCTCATTATTTTTAAGTGTTACCAGATTTGTGTTCAGTGGGATCTGTATATTGAGGGGTGGTGGTGGTTCTAAGCCACCTGTTGACTTCTGGGCAACCTCATGAATTTTGTAGGGTTTTCTTAGGCAAGACATACTAAGGTGATTTTGCCAGTTATCTCCTTTTAAATATAGCTTGTAGCACCTGGAATCGTTGGCAATCTCCCATCCAAGTACTAACCAGGGCTGCCCCTGCGTAGCTTTCAAGATCGGATGGGATCTGGTGCCTTTAGGATATTTAGGCACTTTTAGTGGGGCTTGTTCACTATTAAGTACTCTTGGAATTTTGCAACATATCTGGGTGTAAGACTTACACAAATCAATCAAGACTTAATTCTGATGAATATATGTAGAATTACACATTTAATTTTATAATAGTTAAGAACAGGTGCCTTTGCCCTGGAAGACCACAGTAAGTTTAATTAACCTTATTTTTTGTTTACATTTATACAAGTTAAAAGCTGGTTCTTATTATTATTATTTCTGCTACTACTATTTTATTAGGCTGCTAAATTGCAACCAGCATCTCAATAGAAAGACAAGTCTCTTCCAGCTGTTACTGATCCAGTTGCTAAAAACATGTAGAGGTTTTGTTTTTAAAAAAGATAACTCATTTTAAAGAAAAGTTGAAATTGTGATATCTGGGATATCTCTAAGGTGGCAGAGGTGAGAAATTTGGGGGCAGTAGCACTGTATGTGTGTATGCGTGCGTATGTGTCTTCAAGTCACCTGTCAGCTCATAGGAACTCCATGAATTTCATAGAGCTTTCTTACGAAATGAGTACTCAGAGGCGGTTTTTCCAGTTCCTTCCTCTCAAATGCAGTCTGCAGCATCTGGTATTCATTGGCAGTTTCCCACCCAAGTACCAACCAGAGCAGAACCTGCTTAGCTTCCAAGATCAGATGGGATCTGGTGCCTTTATGGTATATGCTTGTTGTTGTTGTGTGCCTTCAAGTAGTTTCCAGCTTATGGTAACCCTGAAGAGACCCTATCATGGGGTTTTCTGGGGATTGTGCTACTCATAGTTTATTTTTTCTGCAGAGGAGAGATCACTGGCCATTTATGTATGTATTTATTTGTTCTAGTATGGGAATCCAAGTGGCTAAAAATAAGATGAACTAAAAATCTGATAATAAATAAGTTAAAATGCAATTAAACAATCATCACATCAAAATACTAGTAAATTTTACTACTATTAATTACTATTAAATTACAATACTATTAAATTTTAAATTAATATTAATATTAAATAAAATAAATAATAATAAAATAAATATTAATTAATTACAATTAATTTAAATTAATATTACATTTTAAATTAATAAAATAAATTACATTTTACAATACTATGAAATTTTAAAAGTATAAAAGTATATTTTAAAAATATGACAATGCAGTTAAAAATACAGCACCTCCATACACACTTAGAACCAATTAATCAATGAAAGCCTGTTTGAATAAAAAGGTCTTTGTCTGCTAGGAAAAGGAGAACAGGAAGTGAGCCAGCCCAGCTTCCCATGGAAGGGCAGTCCAGAGGGTGAACGCAGCATCTGAGAAGGCACTGTTGCAACAGGTGGCCCTGTGATTGTGGCAAGACTGAGAAAATTCTCTCCTCTGAGTATCTTAAGACCCTGGCAGGTTCATATAGGAAGATATGATCTTTCATTGTGTCCAGAAACAAATCAGTAGCCAGTGGAGCTGTTGCAACAAGAGAGTTATATGTTTCCTGTAACTGGCACCAGTCAGAATTCTCGCTGCAGCTCTTCAGAGCCACTGAAGTTTCCACTTTCCGAAGGCAACCATAAGTAGACCATGTTACAGCGTGGCGTGGAGACTAATTGGGCTTTTGCACTGCTTGTTTTATTTATATAGTGCGTACACATGCCATGTAGAGATAAAGGCAAATAGAATAAACATTCCAGCTAGCAGCAAGTCTTCTACTTCCCATTTGATCAGGTAATTTTAGACTTCATGGCTTTACATGGCCTTTAAAGCAGCTCCTCTTCTTTAAATCATAATATGCATTACTTCCCATCCTTCAACATATAATTAGTGAGTCCTTCAGTATCTGAGGATAATTCTGTTTTCTTCCACTGAGTGGGACCTTGGATCTCTATGCTGAAGTTCACCTTGATGACATTACTGCATTTGATCTCCAAAAACACATTCTATACACATGGTCCCTTTTGTAGAGGACAGCTTCCCAAACCCTCTGGATGGTTGGGGGAATCTGGGAGTCAAAATCCAAAAGGTGACTTTCCTGAGGCTTGCTCCACACTTCAAGATGGTTTAAACTCCGTGCTTGTTTTATGCCCAGCTCTCATCATCTCTGCTATTTTCTTTCTCCAGACAGGCTTTATTTTCCCCCTCTCCTCTTCAGTTGAGTTAGCAGTGGGAGGAGATGGTTTCAGCATTCTAAACACTATCTCTGCTGTATATCTTCCATAATTAGGTCTCTTTGGGGAAATATCAAAAATATTTAGTCAGCTAGAAGTTGCATTACAGTGCAGAATCCGGGGCAAAGGCCTCTGTGATGTTTCCCAAACAGGTGCATACAAGGAAAGCCAATATTATGTCTTTAGCAGATTTGTGACTTCTTCATCCTGGAGAGAAGTGACTAGCGGGGTGCCACAGGGTTCTGTCCTGGGCCCAGTGCTGTTCAATATTTTTATCAATGACTTGGATGAAGGAATAGAGGGCATGCTCATCAAATTTGCAGATGACACCAAACTGGGAGGGGTTGCTAATACACCAGAGGACAGGATCAAAATTCAAAATGACCTGGATAGATTGGAGAGCTGGGCCAAGGCGAACAAAATGAAATTCAACAGAGAGAAGTGTAAGGTCCTACACTTAGGTAGAAAAAATGGAATACAGAAATATAGGATGGGGGACACGTGGCTGGATAGCAGTACGTGTGAAAGGGATCTAGGAGACTTCATAGACCACAAGCTGAACATGAGTCAGCAGTGTGATGCGGCAGCCAAGAAAGCCAATGCAATTCTTGGCTGCATCAATAGAAGTATGGTGTCTAGATCGAGGGAGGTACTGGTACCACTCTACTCTGCTTTGATTAGACTTCATCTTGAATACTGTGTCCAGTTCTGGGCACCCCAATTCAAGGAGGATATTGACAAGCTGGAGCAAGTCCAGAGGAGGGCGACCAAAATGGTGAGAGGCCTGGAAGCCATGCCCTATGAGGACAGACTTAGAGAGTTGGGTATGTTTAGTCTGCAGAAGAGAAGGTTAAGAGGGGACATGATAGCCATGTTTAAATATTTGAAGGGATGCCATGTAGAGGAAGGAGAGGGCTTGTTTTCTGCTGCTCCAGAGACCAGGACAAGGAGCAATGGATTCAAGCTGCAGGAAAGGAGATTCCACCTGAACCTCAGGAAGAACTTCCTGACAGTCAGGGCTGTCCGGCAGTGGAATATGCTGCCTAGGAGTGTAGTGGAGGCTCCTTCCTTGGAGGTTTTTAAGCAGAGGCTTGATGGCCGTCTGTTGGGAGTGCTTTGAGGGTGTTCCTGCATGGCAGGGGGTTGGACTGGATGGCCCCTGTGGTCTCTTCCAACTCTACATTTCTATGATTCTATGATTCATACCATAGAAAGTGGTACAGAATCCATCTACAATCTGCTCAGGACACAGTTCTAGAACTGCAAATGTCAACATCAGAAAGCAACAGAAAGCAAAAAAATCAAAAGCCAGTACATCAACGTCACCAGGGAACACAGATTGGATTGGGGACTATGGGGAAAAGTTACAGGTACTGGAATAGGCTGGTAGCTATGAAGACAATGCCTAGCAGCAAGGAGAAGGACAGTGTATTCCCACAGGAACCCAACCTCTGTATGTTAACAACTACAAATACAGATTGGATTGGGGAATATGGGGATAACTTACAGGTAATGATGAAGTGGAACAGTGGGAAGAGGTAATGGAACAGTAGGATGAGGTAAAGGAACATCACTAAGATGAAATCGAACATCAGCAACAGGAACTCGAACATCAGCAGGACGAAATCCAACAGCAGAACCAACAATCTCAGCCTAGACAGAATGTCTAGGTATCCATGGAAGAATCTGCTCATAGAGTAATCCCGGACAAACCTCAGAGGAGACAAGTTCTGGTGGTTGGGGACTCCTTGCTGAGAGGAACAAAACCAACAATTTGCAACCTGGACGTGATGAATCATGAGATGTGCTGTCTCCCTGGGGCCAAAATCAATGACATAACAGAGAGACTGACGAGTCAAGCCCACTGACTGTAACTCCATCCTTTTGTTTCATGTGGGAACCAATGACACTATGAGGTGCAGCTATCAGCGCATCACAAAAGATTGTTACTTCCGCTATGGCACCCTTGGTGAGGACACCCAGATATCATTTTGATATCATTTAATTTGGCCTCAGCTGGACTGGCTCGCAGTTACCTCATCCCACATGTTTGCGAGTTCTCCAGATAAGCATGGACAGAGAGCGGCCGTTAATGGTTTTACATTCCATTTCTCTTTGTAGCCAGCAACTCAAACCTCGCCCGCAGCTTTAGGGAACTTCCCACCGCAAATCTTACAATAGACACACGGCTTTCAATCAAGTTACTTGTTATGTTGAGCCATCAACGTCTCGGCCAGAGTATTGTCTTTACATGCAAATCCTATCATGTTAACGATGACCTCACCACATCTTTTGTCCAGCATCGAAACCCTTTTTGTTCTCCGTGGGACTGCCATAGCCGAAAGGCACAATCTTCCCTATAAAAACCTCTCACTTTCAACTGATCCTCGGATCACTTTGGGCTGCCATCCCACCTTGCTGCCGGCGGTCTAAGGGACTCCCCTCAGCGCCCCACGCTGAGCTTTCTTCCCCGGAACCCCTCTTCTCTCCAGGACTACGGAACAGGTCGTATTGCCTTCCCTTGCAAACCTCCGTTTCTTTTCCAAAGCTAGTTAGTTTATGTTCTGTCTTTCATGTCTTTTGCCTTTAATAAAGAACTGTTTATTATTTGGAAAAACCTTGCCTAGCTACTCTCTGACCCGCCGCTGTATACATAGGGTTAAAGATCTCGCAACGTTACCCTACCTCTTGCTAACCAAACAGCGTTCAGGCTAATTTTCCCCAAATTTGGTCTTTTAATTGGCAATCCGGGCGCCCCTCACGGTACCCCAAAATTCTCAGGGTAACAAGATTATGAGGTTATGGGTAGAAAGCTGAAGGACCTTGGTGTGCAGGTTGTCATTTCCTCTCTCCCTTCTGTGGAAGGACATGGCCCACGAAAGGAAAGAAGAATAGTGGAACTGAACATCTGGCTTCATAGATTGTGCTGCCAGGAATGATTTGGGTTTTTGGATCATGGTCTCCATTTCCACAAAGATGGTCTTCTGGCAATGGATGGGCCACACCTCACAATCATCGGGAGGAATATTTTTGCAAAGTCTTGCAAAGCGGATCTTTAAACTGAATTTGGCTGGAGAGGGAGATGTCCATGCCTGGGCTGGGCTGGCATCCAGGAGAAGCTGATAATACAGGTTAAGAAGCTCAGGTAGTTAAGCAATTAATCAGTTTACTTCAGGAAGAAATCAACCTTACAAATGAGAAGGAAATAATGATCTCAGTAATGTCCATAAATCAATGACAGGCAATAAACACTGGTCAAACAGCAGAATAACAGGCAAGGGAAGCAAACAGAAGCATTCAGGGGAGAAATGATCAGTTGATTGCTGACAAAGGCTAGAGGGGAAAGGCTCACTTCTTATAGGTTCCAAGGTCAATGCAGTCGGTGCCTGATTAATTGATGCTTGGCATAAATTTGCTGGAGGCAATGCAGGAGACCCTTTTGGCGTCTATGCTGGGTGAAAGTAGGTATGGATAGATCATTCTCTGTGTCAGAATGAGCAGGGCTCCCTGTTCCTGGTGTTGGTACTGTCTGGTCTGCAGATTCTGATGTAGTAGTCTCTGTGCCAGGGCTCAGAGCAGGTTCTGCTGCCTCAGAGTCTGCCTCAGACTCTTAGTCTGAGTCTATGTCCTGGAAGCCCATGACAGGAGGCAGTATTATTCAGGACAAGGATTCAGTGAGTGCTAGGGAAAATAGCCCAAATGATATAGATAGAGCAGGCCAAGTAGTACTAGAGACCAACAGTGGGAGGAAAAGCAACTTTAGTACAGGACTTTCAGGAAGGGCACATGATCTTCAGTGTCTCTACACTAATACACAGATCATGGGAAACAAGCAAGATGAACTCGAACTCTTACTACAACAAAATAAATATGATTTAATAGGCATCACTGAAACCTGTTGGGATGAGTCTCATGATTGGAATGTAGTAATAGGGAGGTATAAATTATTTCGCAGAAACAGACCAAACAAGAAAGGAGGAGGAGTAGCCTTATATGTCAAGGATGTTTTCACCTGTGAAGAGATCCATGACTTAAATCCAGGAAGCCAGGTCGAGAGCATCTGGATAAGAATTAAGGGAGTGAGAAACAATAGGGATGTGATTGTGGGGTTTGCTACAGGCCTCCGGGCCAGCCTGAGGACTTGGATGATGCCTTCCTAGAGCAGATGACTGCACATTAAAAAAGGAGAGATGGAATAGTAATGGGAGATTTCAACTATCTTGATATATGTTGGCAGTCAAACTCTGCCAAGACCACAAGGTCCAACAGGCACTTCACTTGCCTTGAAGACAATTTCATGGTCCAGAAGGTGGAAGAGGCGATAAGGAGATCAACTATTTTAGATCTGATCCTGACCAACAGGGATGACCTTGTTGATGAGGTGGAAGTTATGGGATCCTTAGGTGGGAGTGACCATCCTGTATTGGAATTTGTGATTCAGTCGGAAGAAAAAGTCAACTGTAGCCAGACATGCATTCTAGACTTTAAAAAAGCTGATTTCTGTAAACTTAGGAAGTTACTTGTTAAAATTCTGTGGTCAAGAATACTGAAAGAGAAGTGAGTTCATGATGACTGGTAGTTTCTTAAAAATGAGATATTGAAAGCACAACTGAAAACTATGCCAATAAGGAGGAAAAATGGCAGATGTCTAAAGAAACCAGAACGATTGACTAAAGTACTCTCAGCTGAGCTAAGTGTTGAAACAAACATGTACAGGAAATGGAAGAAACCACCAAAGAGAAATTCAAGCAAATTGCCAGAATATGTAGGGAGAAGGTCAGAAAAGCTAAAGCACAGAATGAACTCAGGCTTGACAGAGGGATTAAAAGCAATAAAAAGGGCTTTTTTAGATATGTCCACGGCAAAAGGAAAAACAAGGAAATGATAGGGTTGCTGTGCGGAGAAGAGGGCCAATTACTAACAGGGAGCAGAGAAAGGGCAGAACTACTCAATACTTTCTTTGCCTCAGTTTTCTCCCAAAAGGATAGAAGTACTCAACCTGGGAGGTGGAGAGCAGGTGAGGAAGGGGGGAAATGCAGCGCCAAATAGGTAGAGAAGTACTACAGGAATACCAGGGTAAACTAGATGAATTCAAGTCTCTAGGGCCAGATGAATTACATCCAAAGATATTTATCTTTGAGGGAGAATTATTTTAAAATGCTTCAGAGATGGTATCTTTCCCCTACTCAAATTGTTAAAATGAGAAATAACAACCAGAGTAAATGCTGGAGATGTGATGAAAAAGGGTCTTTCTTCCACATGTGGTGGAGATGCAAACATATAAAGAAATTTTGGAATGATATTCATGATTCAATCACAATGGTTTTACAAATTAAATACCCAATGCAACCACAATTTTAATTACTAAACATGATTGAAGATATACCACAAATTAAGAAAGTAGATAAGGACATTAAAAAAGTTTTACTTTATATGATAACAGCAGCTCGCTTAATTGCCCAGTACCGGAAATTTACTAGTATGCCAAATATAGAGGATTGGTTGTTTAAATTATATGATCTGGGCAAATTAGGTACATTGACAATGACATTATCAAATGATAAAGATAAACAATTTTGTGATATATGGAAGATAGTGGCCCCCTTATGGGAGAAGAAATGGGGTAATTTAGCTACGGTGGAATTTTAAGATGTTAAGTATATTGGATATGACAAAACGTTAAGATTTTCCTCGATCTTTATTGAAAAGTAATATTATAAGAAACTTTGGACTAGCATCTAGGTGTTTCTGATGTGTAATATTCTCATGTGAGATGCAAGAATTATTATGTAATATATTTTAATGTAGCTCTTTATAAGGTTAAAAATAAAGGAAATACTAAGGACAAAAGTAGAGGATTAAGTTACAATATGATTTAGCTATTACGCAGCAGCTAAATAAGAAATAAGGAAGTGCCCATAACTTTTGGGAATAAGGAGTCAATAGAAGATTAAGTTAGGGACACAGGCTTTATATGTTATATTTTCCACTATTTTAGTTATATTGGATTTATATTGTATTGTGATATGTCAACTTTTGAAATATAGTCTGCTATTTTTTTAGATTTTAACCTATAAGATTTAATAAAAATATTTTTTTTAAAAGAATTACATTCAAGGATATGAAAAGAACTGGCAGAAGTCATTTCAGAACCACTCGCAATAATCTTTGAGAACTCTTGGAGAACAGGAGTAGTTCCAGCAGACTGGAGGAGGGCAATTGTTGTCCCCATCTTCAAGAAGGGAAAAAAAGACAACCCAAATAATTATCACCCAGTCAGTCTGACATCAATACCAGGAAAGATCCTAGAGCAGATCATTAAACAGTCAGTTTGAAATTACTTAGAAAGCAAAGCTGTAACCACTAAAAGTCAACATGGATTTCTCAAAAATAAGTCATGCCAGACTAATCTTATCTCTTTTTATGATAGAGTTACAAGCTTGATAAATGAAGGGAATGCTGTGGATGTAGCATATCTTGATTTCAGTAAAGCTTTTGACAAAGTTCCCCATGACGTTCTTGCAAAGAAGTTAGTAAAATGCAGGCTGGACAGGGCTACTGTTAGGTGGATTTGTAATTGGTTGACCAATCAAACCCCAAGGGTGCTCACCAATGGCTGCTTTTCATCCTGGAAAGAAGTGACTAGTGGGGTGCCACAGGGTTCTGCCCTGGGGTTAGAGCTATTCAACATGTTCATCAATGACTTGGATGAAGGAGTAGAGGGTATTGTCAGGAGACTGTGGCAGCGAGGAGGAGGATTCTGACTCTGAGGCAGAGGCTTCCCCACAGACTGAAGTGTCCCCAGAAGCTGGTCCAGAGGGAGCTAATACACAACAACAACAAGAGCCTGAGCCAGAGGAACAAATAGAGGAAGACATAGCTGACACACCTACCTTGCAGCAGAGACACCAAGATAGGGAGGGCTTGTATTGCTCAGCCCATTTAAGTAGTAAGCGAGCCCTAATGAGGGAAAACCTATGGCAACAGCAGCCATAGATAAAAGAGGGCTCCAGCTGGCCTTTCCTCCCAGGATCAGGAACTGGTCTCTTTGGCCCTGAAACCCTGTGCTGTGCTCTTGGATCTGGTTATCTTGGAACTCTGCCTGTTTGGACTATGGTTTGGATTTGCCCCTTCGGATTTGTTTGCTCTCGGCTGCTTTTCTGTTTGGACATTCTTTGACTCTCACCTCATGAGTAGGAGCTGTGCTGCTTGTAAATTGCTGTCTGCTTTGCCATAGACACAACAGGCATGCTGATCAAATTTGCAGATGACACCAAATTGTCATGGGTCATAGATCATTTAACTTATATATATATTTAGCTGTATATCCTAAATATTGTAATAAAGAAAAATGTTTAAAGACTAACAAATTATGATATAAGATTTTGGTAACAAGAGTACACAAAACTTTATGCCACAATAAGTATATTAGCTTTCAGTAACTGTATAGCTCTTCACTAAACTGAGGCTATTATTCTTTGGACATATAACGAGATGGCATGACTCACTAGAAGAGATGACAATGCTTGGTAAAGTAGAAAATAGTAGGAAAGGGGAAGGCATTAAGGGTGGCCATTTCTATGGACTGTGGCCATTTCCACACTAGAGGCCAATATTGTATTATGCTGTTACAATGGCGGCATTGCC
Organism: Ctenosaura bakeri; assembly: GCA_948474755.1. Classification (NCBI taxonomy): domain Eukaryota; kingdom Metazoa; phylum Chordata; class Lepidosauria; order Squamata; family Iguanidae; genus Ctenosaura; species Ctenosaura bakeri. The sequence continues at coordinate 95,094 of CAOLHI010001083.1, read as the reverse complement.
ATTGATGTGATGCTGTTGGACTAGGAATGCTCTTTTCCGCACCCTTTTGCCTTCAGTGGATGGCTAGTGGTATTGCCATGGGTGTTCATTCTACATTATAGTCTCTGTGGTTACTTCCTGGCCCTGCCTTCACCCTGCCCCAGCACCCCTGATTGGGCGGTGATTAAAAAAATTTTTTTTTAAATGGATGCCATTTTATTGCTGATATCATGCAGACATCTGGTCCCACAGGAAAAGTATCAGCAGAGCCCTCCCCCACAAATGGTGACAGCTGATGGGTAGTGACCACCATTTCCATGCCAGCCATTGTGGCACATGTACCACTGCACATGTACCACTGCACATCTGTTCTCCCCTGCTGTCCCCGTCACCCATGCTGCCATGGATCTGGAGGGTGTGACGTGTATTTTTGTTACAGCACTGCAGGTGTCCATCAACATCCTGACTTCTGCTGTGGTCCTGTTAGAAAGACAATGGCAACTGGAGCAGAAAAGTGGAGACCCCTTGGTGGTGGTAGCTGCCATATCCAATTGGTCAACCACCTTGATGCTGCTGTGCATGTCGTCAACGAGGTGGCCGCCCCATCCAATGACCAGTAGACAGTCTGGCTGGGGAGCCTGCCCCATCTCAGGAGATGGTGGGTGAGGGACTGCATGCATTGGACCTGGTGGACCAGAGAGGTGCTGGCAACATGGGATGACGACATGTGACTGTACCACTTCAGGATGACATGAGCCACGTTATTCAAAATTTTAGACCATCTGTGTCCCCACCTGCAGTGGAGCAGCACCATCATGAGAGATCTCATACCTGTGGAGGAACAAGTTGCTATCGCAGTCTCGTGGCTCACCACCCCCTTGATCTACAGAAAGACTGTGAATATCTTTGCGCTCAGCATCACCACCGTGACAGAGATCGCAATAGAGATCTGCCTCCCCATAGAGCATATCCTACTGCCATCCACCATTTGCTTGGATGACTACCACAGGGTGAGTTCCCCCTTCCCCCACATATGTGCAATGCTGAACATGTGTCATGTGCAGCATGGGTTCAGCAATACTCAGATATGACTATGGAAAACGTGATCGTGGATACGCCAATGGTGAGGGGAGGAATTGTTGGAATATGTGGAGAGCACCAGTCAGTGTGAGAGATGTGTAGGTAGAAAACTGGTGACAATGAGCACATAGCACTCAGTACGTCATGTGTGTTCTATGTGTGCTCTGTTGATTGCACTGACATATCCAATAACTATGCATTCCTTTCTCACCCACAGATCATAGATGGCTTTGAGGAATGGGATTCCCACAGTGTATCCCCTATGCGGCCCTCTAAAGGGGAAGAATTCTTCAACAGGAAAGATACCTGCTCCAACCTGCTCTATGGCACAACTGACCATATTGTGTATTTCATTGACACAGAACTGGGTATACTGGGAAAACCCACGTTGCCCATATGTTCCCTCAGTCAGCTCTGTGGTAGGCTATGGAGGCAGGCCAATTTGTTCCAGGGAACTCCACTGTCACCATTCATAGAGTGTGGGTTGGGCCACTCATCCTTGCAGATGGAGCATATCCCTGTGTTGTTGACTCAGGAAACCCATTTGGATGAGCAAAAAATAGCCTTCAATAGGATGTTCAATTGCTGCTGGAATGTGGTAGAGTGCACCTTTGGCAGGCTGAAGGCCAGACAGGGCTGCTTCAGAGCTCCATTAATTGTGGTGGAGGAGAATTTTCTGCTGGTGTTCTCTGCTTGTGTGGTGCTCCACAACACAGAATTATAGAATCATAGAGTTAGAAGAGACCACAGGGGCCATCCAGTCCAACCTCCTGCCATGCAGGAACCTGCATCATGTGAACCCACATATGTGAAACAAAGGGCCATGTTCTGTACTCAAACCTTCGGCTGCCCAAACCTGCAACCATTCGTCCTACCAACCATCCTTACAGACTGTACAGTGGCAGGAGGGTCAGGAAGAGTGAGAAAGTGAGAGCAACAATAGCAAGAAAATTACAAGCTGACTGTGACTTTGCATGGTTTGCCTGGTGTGCTCCACAGTATTGGATGCTCTTGGAAAGAGGTGCACTAGGTTCCCTGATCCAGGTAGCATCTTTGCTGCCTCAGAATTGTGTTACTGTACATGCCAGCAACCCAGGCAGAGACGTTCTGGTTGTGTGTGTTTATGGTTGCTGTGGATTGCTCTTCCCTGAGAATGCCCACCCTTAGCTGCTTGAGAGACAACACAGGCTCGATGCTTCAACCTCGGCTTTAATGGATTGCCTTGTCAGTGGGCCGCAGGCAGCCTCCACACATACCCTATACAAAACAGTTCTTGCCATACACAGAATGGTTTATAGAAACTGGTAAGCTCAACCCAAGCACATCAACAGAAACAGAAAAGGCCACTGAAGGTTTGCATGTCCAGTATAGTCTGTGTGGGCTTCCCAACATGGTGTTATGCCCTACCTGGTAGACCCTGACAAAGAGGAGGAGAGTTCCAATTCAGAGGCAGAAGACAGCCCAAAGGAAGACAACAACCAGCAGCTGGGGCCACAGCAAGGGGAACCAAAGGGCCAGCAGCAAGAAGAGTCAGAGGAAGAAGCAGCACAGGAACCTACCTTGGCAGAATGATGGCAAGAAAAGGAAGGGCTCAGGCATTCAGCTCATTTATATAACAAATAATCCCTAATGAGGGAAAACCTGCATCAACATCTTTAACCTATAAAAGACAAACAGCTGGCCTATCTTTCCAGGGTCGACAACTGATCTTTCTGGTGGTCAAAACCCTGCACTGGTACCTTGCTTCCTGAACTCTGATTCTCCTTGGACCTTTATATGCAGTGACTATGCTTCTGGTTTGCCACTGGGGATTTGGATACTTTGGAACTCTAGACTATTGACTTGATTTGGATTTGTTTTGGACTATTTTCTCTCTCTCAATCCTGTCGTGAGTAATAAGCCTCCTCCTCTTCCAGCCTGCTAATTGCAGCCTGGCTTGTCTGAGACATGAAATCTCTCCAGGGAGTCCACCATAGATATCAGATGCCTAGTATTTATGCAGAGAAGCGCCAACATCTTGTGCTGCTCCTCTACACTGGCAGCCATCTCCCTCTTATAGGTGTCCACAAATTCCCAAAATATCTAGTTCCCCTTATGCAGCTCTCCCATCAGTCCCTGGAGGTCCTCCTGGTGCATCGCTCTGTGTGTTGCATTCTCCTCCTGGGCCTGTTCCATTATGGCAAGGGCAATTGCCTCAACTCTGCGACCCAACCTGACCCTTGCCATCACCAGTCTCAGCCTTGACAGGGGAGACAGTGATGTCGGGGTGACGGTGCTCACATCAGGAGATCTCTCCCCAAAGTCCTCATACCCTGTTTGGTGGGGGGGAGAAAAGCAGTGGTCAAGCACACTTTCAGCAGGCAGTGGCACACCCATGTCAAACTTACACATCCCTGGGCTCTCACCATTGTTAGTGCTGCATCACCCACCGGACAGAGGGTGACAGGATCCCTCCATGGCCTAGTCCTTTGGGTCATGCATTTGTGTCTCTGCCTGTGACCCTGTAAGGGAACAGGGAAATGCCCACTGACTTGTGAGGCAGGGAAGGAGAGCGGTCTCCCACTGGCTGATCCAGAAGATCCTTTACAAGTCACACAGGGGGATTAAAGGGCACCATTGCTGCTGTGGCTACCAGGGTACCTCCAGGGAGGAATGAGAAATACTGGCGCACATCTCCTGCATGCTACAGTGAAGCCACCACCATGTGCACTTCTTTCATGAGCTAATACCTGCAGACATGGCTGAGCTCTCTCCCTGGTTCTGGGAGACATCCATGGTCTCCTGGTGTGCTGTGCCTGTCCCCTCCTGTTCACCCACACAGCAAGCCTTTGGCTGTGGCACACCCATTTGGGCGTGACACTGGCATCCCCATGGAGTATCCTGTTGAGCTTGTTGTAGTAGGGGCAGGTTACTCTGCCTCTCCCTGCCATGCTGTTCTCAGCTATGACCTGCCTGTACTCCATGCACATGGTTTTGGTTTTGGAGTGGCATTCCAAGGCTGTCTAATTGTGATCCCTTCTCTGTGTCTCCTTGGCTACCAAACACATCACTATTTCTGTGGCTGGCGCACAACATTTGCTGCACCCCGGCCTCTCCCTAGATGTCTAAGAGATCCCTGAGTCCCAACAAGCTGTTCTCTTCCCTTGGGTTCTGCCAGCGGAGGTTTCCACATCCATACTTCTCTGTCCCCTAAAAGGAAAGGGCCTGCTGAGCAGTCAAGAGTTGGACAGCAAGGCAGTAGATGCTGCTACAGGATAGCGTTCAAACACTATAACGGTAAGGTGGTTGGCCCTGTTGGCAGTTTCAGAAACTGTCAGCCACAAGTATGATGCGATGCTCAGTGTCATGCGTGTCAGCTGCTGATTGACCAGCTGCCAGCCACTGTGCCTAGAGGGCAAACAAATGTCTTTTCTGGGACAGATCTGGCGAAAGCAGTTGGAAATGTGCACAGGTGTTGGCAACTGAGGTTTGTCTATGTGTGTTAGGGGAGTGTGGTCTGTGTGTGTGTGTGTGTGCTTGCTTGTCAGTGTGTGTGTGTGTGTGTGTGTGCCTGTGTGTGCATTTGTGTGTGTGCCTGCCTGACAGTGTCTGTGTGGGGCTGTCAGCATGTAAGGATGCCTAGGGAGGGCAGCTTGCGGAGCACAGAAGTGCAAGAGATGCTATCTCTGGTGGGGAAAGCCCAGGCCTGGAGGTGTAATGAATCATAGAATCATAGAATCATAGAAATGTAGAGTTGGAAGAGACCACACGGGCCATCCAGTCCAACTCCCTGTCATGCAGGAACACCCTCAAAGCACTCCCGACAGATGGCCATCAAGCCTCTGCTTAAAAACCTCCAAGGTAGGAGACTCCACTACTCTCCGAGGCAGCAGATTCCACTGCCGGACAACCCTGACTGTCAGGAAGTTCTTCCTGAGGTTCAGGTGGAATCTCCTTTCCTGCAGCTTGAATCCATTGCTCCTTGTCCTGGTTTCTGGAGCAGCAGAAAACAAGCCCCCTCCTTCCTCTACATGGCATCCCTTCAAATATTTAAACATGGCTATCATGTCCCCTCTTAACCTCCTTTTCTGCAGACTAAACATACCCAGCTCTCTAAGTCTATCCTCATAGGGCATGGCTTCCAGGCCTCTCACCATTTTGGTCGCCCTCCTCTGGACTTGCTCCAGCTTGTCAATATCCTTCTTGAATTGGGGTGCCCAGAACTGGACACAGTATTCAAGATGGGGTCTAACCAAAGCAGAGTAGAGTGGTACCAGTACCTCCCTCGATCTAGACACCATACTCCTGTTGATGCAGCCGAGAATTGCATTGGCTTTCTTGGCTGCCGCATCACACTGCTGACTCATGTTCAGCTTGTGGTCTATGAAGACTCCTAGATCCCTTTCACACGTACTGCTATCCAGCCACGTGTCCCCCATCCTATATTTCTGTATTCCATTATTTCTGCCTAAGTGTAGGACCTTACATTTCTCTCTGTTGAATTTCATTTTGTTCGCCCTGGCCCAGCTCTCCAATCTATCCAGGTCATTTTGAATTTTGATCCTGTCCTCTGGCATATTAGCAACCCCTCCCAATTTGGTGTCATCTGCAAATTTGATGAGCATGCCCTCTATTCCTTCATCTAAGTCATTGATAAAAATATTGAACAGCACTGGGCCCAGGACAGAACCTTGTGGCACCCCACTAGTCACTTCTCTCCAGGATGAAAAGCAGCCATCCGTGATCACCCTTTGGGTTCGGTCGGTCAACCAATTACATATCCAATTAACAGTAGCCCTGTCTAGCCCACATTTTACTAGCTTCGATGCAAGAATGTCATGGGGAACTTTGTCAAAGGCCTTACTGAAATCGAGATATGCTACATCCACAGCATTCCCTTCATCTATCAAGCTAGTAACTCTATCATAAGAAGAGCAGCCTCTGCCCAATAGGGTATACTTCAAGAGAGTGGTGTCAGACCTGTCTGCAAAGGCCTTCCCCAGAACTGCAGTCCAGGTCAATGCCAAATTTAAAATCCTGAAGTGCCACTTGTTTGATGCCGCGGAGGCCAGTGATGGCCCACCGCCTAGGAACCTCTGGCCAAAGTTCTTTGGCACTATGTATCTCCCATGGAAGGTGGCAGAGTGGCCCAGATGGACTGACCGACACAAGTGCAGTGAGTATATGAGCAGCTGCTCACTTCTATCATGCACCCAATACCCAGATGGTACTATTGTGCAGTGAATGGGCAACCCCATGGTGCCCACAGGGGATCTGGCCATGCGTTGTCCTCTGCTTCCCTGCAGCATGGTGAGTCATGGTATGTGCATCCTGTGCAGGAAAGAAAAGGAGAAACACAGAATGAGTACATGCACATAGCCAATCAACAGGAGTAGTTGGTGTGCATGCATTGAGAGCCCTGTATAGGTGTGGTGCTGGGTGGGACATCAGGGCTTCGGGTGGTCCTCGCTGCCTTTGACCTTGTCAGATGCTGTGGCATGATAGAGCAGCGGAGAAGATGTTTATTATTTATTTTTATTTGTTTATTATATTTGTAGGCCATTTTTCTCCCAGTATGGGACCCAAGGCGGTTTCCAACAACAAATTAAAACATCAAAACATTTAAAAACAATTAAAAACATTAAAAACATATAAAATCATTAAAAAATGTAAAACGATATTCAATTACAACAAAATAATAAATAAAGTTAAATAAATAGAGCTCCCCTGACTGACATAAAAGCCTGTTTAAAAAGAAAAGTTTTTGCCTACTGGCAAAAGGAGAGCAGGAAAGGGGCCTGCCCAGCCTCCTAGCATACCTGGCTGGAATGTGGATCTTGGTGGAGCACCTCATGGAACATGGATGAATGCATCCCCTTGCACACATGTCCTGGTGGTCAGTGGGAATGAAAGGTCATCACAATGGACACAGTTGTCGAGGGTTGGCAAGCAGGAAAGTGTGAGGTTGGGATTGGGGTTTGTGTGGATCTGTGTGGGAGACTACCAGAAGAACAGCCTAGGCAAGCTCAGTCCATGGGCAGCCCACCACATCATGTGTGAGGTCCCAGGAAAGCTGTTGGGGCATGGGATTAACTTGTTTGGCACCAGCACACTTCGGATCAAGGCAAATGGAGGGAAAAACATGCCCAGGAAGGAAAAGGATGCACTGGGGGAGAAACACAAGCACATGTGTGAGTGTGGAAGTGTGATCATGGCCTGAGTGAGGGGAAGAGGTTGGGGGAAAAGGCTGAGGCAGGAAGCCTCAGCACAAATGATCAGCAATGTATCTGTCCATGCAAGCCTTTGGGAGTCACAGTTCTGGCCCAAGAAAAACTGAGAGGATGCTTGAAGTTCTGCAGTGCAAGGTCCTGGTTGCTTCCTGAACAGATAGCAATGCTGGATTTCCCCTCCCCCTGCCCCTGAAACAGCAATGGATAGGAGAATAAAGAAGGGAAGTCCTTCAGATGACCTGAGGGTGGATTGGTGCCATTTTTCCTTTCTAGCGATGCCCCCTTTGTGACTGTTCCCAAGTGAGAACAGTATGGTGACATCACGCTATAACAGTAAGAACCGTTTTTAAAAAAAATAAAGCTTCTCGCTCACGGGAGACATTGGAATACCCATGGAGCAATGCTCAGATTAACAGTTATTACCATGAGCTGTGCTCCTCTCTCTGCTTCTCCTGCCATTTTCACCCCTGGAACATGGTGGTGGTCTGTCTGTGGCTGGACAGGGATTGTCCTGGGAGCCGCTCGGGGAGGGAGGGACGAACTGGGCATGCCCACAGTCTGCTCACTGCTGGATCTGGCATAACTTGAAGTGCTCTCAAGTTATATCACACTGAGCTGGCTGACAGGATCAAAGCATTATAGGAGGCTCCTAACAGATTTTTTTCTGGAAATAAATAAATAAATAAATTCTGGAAATAAAATATAATGATTTGGTGGTGCTTGGGGATGGGATAACAGCTGGATAGTGATGACATCATGTGGAAGCACAGCTCCTGGACTGGTAACAACCTGCTGCTATAGTGTTATAGGGAAGTCATGTGGAAATGGCCAGTGTGTCATAATCTCTCATTCATAAAGAAGCCAATTTGACAACAATTAATAATGCAAAATGTCTCTTTGTAGTTGGCTAGCCCTCTCTGAACAAATCTTGCCAAGAAAACCCTGGAATAGGTTCACCTTAGGGTCACCATGGGTCGGAAATGACTTGAAGGCACATAACAAGTTTTAACTGTGATAGACTGACATGGCTATCTCTCTGGAAATTAGCTCTGCCAAGTCCTATATGTTGTTGTAGCTTTAAGTCATTTTCAACTTATGATGACCCTTAAAGCCACCCTATCATGGGGTTTTCTGGGGCTGTGTGTGTCTGATGTGCCCAAGGTCATTTGGAGGGTTTCCATGACTAAGCGGGGAATCGAAGCCTGATCTCCAGGGCCCATAGTCCAATGCTCAAACCACTACACCATGCTGGCTCTATTACTGATATACAAATATCACAGATACATAGTTACAATGCTAACGAACAACAACAATGTCATCAGAATATTCTTCCTGTATCTAAGCTGCAAAGATACTTTGCTACCTGAAACAAAGCAGCAAATGACACTCAGTACCCTCCCCGGCATCCCACTTCACCCAGGCACCTATCACCACAGAAAAAAAGTCCTAAGAAGTATCGAGACTTTCCATTTCTCTTTGTTTTGATTTTACCTGTATATTTATGGTTTAGTATGCAAACTCTTTCTTTAAATATCCTGGGTTTCCGTCACTCTCCCTTCCCTTACTTCCAGACTTTTTTCCTGTCTGGATAAGCCCTTAAACTAACTTGGAAAGTTGGAATAAAAGATATTTATAAGTTCTGGAAGTTCTCTGGGAGTACTTCAGATTGGGGAAAATGTCATGTTGGTCTCTAGCCCATCCCCCCCCTCCAAGAAAAAAACTAAACACAGGACAAGCAGGAACAAAATCAGGGACTTTCTACCTGGATGGGCCCTAAGTCAATGTGCACAGTAACCAAAGCCAGACAGGTTCATTTTCTACACAAGGTAGACCCCTGGCCAGCCAGTGGGACCTACTCCCAGTGGGGGTTTTTGTATGTGTGAGAGTGTCACACTGCAACTGTAGAAAAGGGAGGAAACTTACCAGAGGGGACTGTTACTTTCACAGCTAAAAGCCATGCTGCTTAGCTGGTTTTATTGGGATTAAGTCTTGCTAATTTGTGGTTTCTTTCTTTCTTTTTTTTAACTTCAAGTTTGGTTTAGTTCAGCAGGATAATAGCATCTCTGGCTGGGACTTATTACATGGCGTGATTTCTCTTCAGTTGTTCTCCAGCAACAACCACTCAGGGAAGTGCAAGAGAGACATCCTGGCTGCATTTACCCAGAGGGCCTGATCCTGAATTCTGCTGCTGACAGGAGTTCTGTGTGAGGAAAAGGGCACTCTGAACGTGCCCAGAGGCTCAGGCATCCCAGAAGGCAAGTAATTATAGCCACGGAACCCCCCCTCGAAGGCCACCAAGGGCGAAGCGGATCCAAGGACGAGGAGGCAGGTCAGGTTCTGGTGCTGGACACAAGGTAGAAAATCCCACAAAGATGTCTTCTGGACTGTCTGAATTTGATCATAACAATCTTTCGGAGTCTATGGGTGGACGTTTTGCATCTGTAAAGAAAAATATACTAGGAAAAGAGTAGGAGGAGAACCTACATGCCAGAAGCTAGACCATGGCAAGAGACTAATTAGTGAACCTCTTCTGGCCTAAGCAAACAACAGCTTCTCTGGCACCACAGCAACCCTTGTGAGATGCACTATTTGCTGCTCATCAATCGACCTGTTTGGTTGGGTACTTTGCATCCCCATCAAGTGCTATTCATTGGTGACCCAATGGTTCCCTTGCATTAGCTGTCTTTGTTGTGTTTCATTTGGGTTTAATTTTATATTGACATGTGCAAAATGAGCTGCGTAGGAGGTAAGAGGATCCGTGTTAGAAAGAGACTGCTGCTGGGTACAGAGATCATGCATTGTCGTTGGATGGTGCTTCATTAAAACAATATGAGAACAAATATATGCCAAGGGTAATGAACACCCACTTTAGAGTCTGAAGAAGCTGGAAATGTAATTTTGCTCTGAAATTCAGATCGTCATCAAGAAAGCAATCAGTGAAACAAACTTTCACTGAAAAAAAGAGAAACTTCTGGAAAAGGGGCAGCATGGAAATAGGAGAGAAAGACAATTAGTCCTATGTATGTTTACACTGAATCAAGTTGTTCTTCATTCAGTGGGTCTTACTCCCAGCTGTGCATACGATTGCAGTATTAAACTCATAAATCATTTAGTGTCTGTGCATGTGCTAGTCCAGTATCAATTATAATGGCATCTTCTGGAGAAGACACATTCTTATGTGTTACCAGGCTGTACACTCCTGCACTTTGATATGGTTTAATTGATTTCACTGGTAAAATATATTAATTGGCTTTGATATAAAATGTGCTCTGCTGTGGCTGCATGGCCAAGCTGGACAACAGGAAAATATGTGCTGTGAACTAGGTCAGAAACCCCCTCTAGGCTTAGCCAGGTCATAGTCAGAAAATCACCAGGTAACTCCAGTGATAGGCTTGTAGCTAACCTTAATGTCTTTGCCTTCTGGGACAATAGCGACTGGGAGATTCCCACCAAACTGCTGATTGTCTTATTTTCTTTTCCTCTGACCAAACAACCTTACTTTTATCCCAAAACCTGCCCGACAAACTCTGAGGTATCAGGCAATTGTTAGCCCTTTCTCACCTAACACTAAGACCATTAGACATCCTGGACCTTATTGCCCACTCTGTGAACTCCGTTGTTTACTTAGGCAGAGAGCCATTCACATGCATGCTCTCCAGGCAGAAATTGTATATAAAAAACCCTAGTTTTGGTCAGCTAACTCACAGTACACTGATTGTTGGTTGCCACTCTGCAACTCTGATTCCTGATTGTGTGCTGTCCTTAGATGCAAGTCTAAGCCACATCACTGCTTCTTGGTGCTCTTCAAGACTGGTAAATATCACCCACTATGCCTGAAATCTTGCTATCACAAACTTTCCTCCCTTTTTCCTTCAGTTAGCCTTTTGTGTTTGCTTGACTGTTTGGATCTCATGTGTGTGATTCATTCCCCCAATAAAACAGAATTTAGTTTATTTTTGGATCTCTGGCTGGTTCTTCCCTGCAGAAGTACTGGTAAACATTGGTGTCAAAGCTCTCACTAGGTTATCCCTCCCTTCCGGGCCTCGTAATAATTCCCCACCTTTGCATGGAGGTACTGGCATCCCAGGTGGACCCCTGAGTCACCTATGTTTTGGGGTAACATATGTCTAGCTCAATACAAGTTTTTTTTATAAAAGAGTGTGCCACAAGTTTCTAGCACTTGAGATTCAAAATGGAAATGAGCTTGAAATTGCATAGAAGAGCTATTTGTTTGTAGCCTCAAAACTCATAATTCTCAACTATCCCAATGTGGCAGGGATAGTCCCAATAATCCTCTAACATCCCATGTTTTCAGCAACCTTTAAATGTCCCAGTTTCTCTCTTCATCTCTCACTCCCCCCTTTGTCCTTGAGTTACTTCACTTTCTACAAACTGATTTTAAAGTATAGAAGTCATTTGCGCTCAACTAATTCAACAGAAAGGAGAGGACAGGAAGGGGCTAAGTCCTGCCCTTCCCAGCTGGTTCAAGCAAAAGTAAATTGTGGCAGCCTCCTAGCTTATGTATTCTTACCCATTAATAACTTTTGTCATCTTGACCACACTATCTCGATTTTCTTTATCATGATTTTGTGTGTAGTTTCTATCATGTCTTTATGTTGCATTTTGTGTGCCTTTGTGTGTGTGTGTTTATTAGTCTTCTATTTCATGCTGTTTTTCATTTATCTCCTAATACAGAAAAAAAAAATCTTGACCACACTCTGATGTTGCTTGGCCACATGTCTCCCACATTTCATCTGTGAAATGTTGGAGGGCATGAAATCTGAGCAACTCTCCCTTTTATTTTTGAAGTCCCTGAAAAGATAATCTTCCAAACCTCAGAATGTTTAAAGAAAGAAAGTAAAGCAGTTAAGAAGACAAAAGACATTTGAACAAATGTTTGGATTTGTCTGATATACTTTGATTTGCAAATGTTCAATGTTTTCAGCCTAAGATTCGGGAGCTTCCTTACCTTGTATTGTAGCCCACTACTTTATAAGTTATCTGATATGACAGACCTGCAAGTTATTTTTCACAGCACGTCAGAAACTAGCACCATATTTATGACCATTGGCTACAAATGTTTCTTCCCTTCTTCAAAAGCTGCCATAGAATAGCAGCTAACGCTTCGTATTACTGAGATCAGCACCAGACCACAGACCACCATTTTCAGTAACTGTTTTAGACCACTGTTTTGACTATGAGGAAGTGTCGTAACCAGGTACCTAAGCTAAGGAGTTTGGTTCCTGGTCCAAACTTCATCTCAAGAGAACTTTGGCAGACCTCACAGTTCTCCCCTGCTACCACTCTACTCTGCTTTGGTTAGACCTCATCTTGAATACTGTGTCCAGTTCTGGGCACCCCAATTAAAGAAGGACATGGTCAAGCTGGAGCAAGTCCAGAGGAGGGCGAGCAAAATGGTGAGAGGCCTAGAAACCATGCCCTATGAGTATAGACTTAGAGAGCTGGGGATGTTTAGTCTGCAGAAGAGAAGGTTAAGAGGGGGCATGATAGCCATGTTTAAATATTTGAAGGGATGCCATGTAGAGGAAGGAGAGGGCTTGTTTTCTGCTGCTCCAGAGACCAGGACAAGGAGCAATGGATTCAAGCTGCAGGAAAGGAGATTCCACCTGAACCTCAGGAAGAGCTTCCTGACAGTCAGGGCTGTCCGGCAGTGGAATATGCTGCCTCGGAGTGTAGTAGAGTCTCCTTCCTTGGAGGTTTTTAAGCAGAGGCTAGATGGCCATCTGTTGGGAGTGCTTTGAGGGTGTTCCTGCATGGCAGGGGGTTGGACTGGATGGCCTGTGTGGTCTCTTCCAACTCTACATTTCTATGATTCTATGAAAAGGTGACCATTCGTCCTACTTCAGAAGCCAGTCCTCTATTTGAAAGAGCAAAGTTTTCTTATACCTGAAGGGCTATTTGTTTCAAGATCAGTTCAGAGGGGCAGCAAGCCCAAACTGCCCAACAGAAGGGAGCTTATGAGCACTGGTCATAATCTTCCCCACTACAGTGAGATATAATCTATTTCTAATGAAATTATAATAATCAAACCTACATTTGCATTTATATATAAACCAGCACATGCATCTTTCATACTAATAGGCACATTCTCTTGTCTTCTTTCTGGCGATGTGTTTCTTCGTTATTGGTAGTGCATCAACACCTGCCATATCCTCACAAATCATACCTATATTCCACCATTACCTAGGCTGATGAGCAGAACTTCTGAAATAAGATTTGATGGTCTAGCTCTTTGATTTCGAGCCGAGCTGTTTACACAGGTCCTCATACATTCTAGTTGACCATTTGGACTACCAGGAATCTGTAAAAGCCATCTCGTGGCTTTTGGGGTTCAGACATACCAACTTATCATGCCTGACTGGCAATCTCAATATCCTCTGTCTGGAACTATCTGTTCTGTTCCACAAGTCAGGATAGCATGAAAAAGAGACAAATTGTTAGTTATTATTGATTCATTTTACTGGTATGAGGAGATAACACTTGAGAGATTTTCTGCATCCTCTACCAAGATAACATGGCTGTCCAAAACAGTGCACCTGAATTTGGATGTATTTATTACTCTGCGTCAAGCAACAAAATATCTTTGGCCAGCCCTAGACTAGATCAACCTAGACCTCAGAAAATCTACTTTTTGAACATTAGTTCCCAGAATCCCCTAGTTTTTCGGACCACATCTCCCTGAATCCCATAAACAGACTGGCTATTGGCCATACTGTATGGAGAATTTTGGGAATCTTAGTCCAAAAAGGCAAAAGGATAACATTTCTGAAGTACTGTGCAGGCATAAATTTCATTCTAATCATTTACTTCCCTACACAAGTGTCTCCATTGAAGCCACCTTGAAATGAGTTGGTAGTTCCATCTGGCTTCCAGTTATGTGAAACTTGGTCTACCACTGTTTCCTTGATAGTGTGTTGTTGATGGCCGACTAACTTCTTCATAAGGGAAGTTGGGCACCTTCAGAACATCCTGCAGGCACTCTAGTGAGCATCCCCTTGCCCATTATGAAACTCTCCAGTGACCTACTTTAGGCTCCCTGCCTTTGTTCTTAATTCCTAGAAATGGCTCCACTCCAGATTTTGCCCATCAAGGCAAATTAATTGGAGTCAATCCTAATTTGCTCTCTGCTGCTTTTCGGACAGAAGATTAAATGCTTTGCAGACATTATCCCTCCTTCCCCACCCTCCGCACTGCCACTCTCTCTTTCCAAAGGGACAAGCCTCTCTGACTCCGGAGGGGAAAGGATGGGAGGGAGAAAGGATAAAAGAAGGGAGAGTTAAAAGGAGATGATGTTTTAAATTCACTCTTTGTAATCGTGGGGGAAGGAGGGAGGGAGAGGCTGCACTGGAGCCATTGTTGCAAAGCTGAGCACCAGATGGTGAGCCTATTCTGGGCAGCTGTGTGACAGCAGTAGACGCACATGTAGTAGAGATGTGAGGGCCAAAGCTGCTCCTGCAGCAGTGAGCACTGGATATTATGTCAGAGTGGTGAGCATACTTACAGGGCCTACATGGTAGGTTCTGAGAAACAGAGCTGGACTGAGAGCCCAGAAAGGCCTTGGCCTGGGATTGCAGCTGTCCCAAAATCTATTGCTGACTGAGGCAGAGCAGCAAAGGGCTTGCTCCCCTCTGTCAAGGTGCATAGTTGTCAAAGCCAACTAAACTCTGCTGGTATCTGCAGCATCCTATTAGCTATGAAGTGGAGTTTACAGAAGCTTGTCTTTGCTGAGAACCACTAGGAGCAGGCAAAAGATAAAAGGAAAACTGACAGAGCATAAAGACAGCTGAGACTGCGGCAGCACAGTCTCAACAACATATTCTCTGAGAAATACTATTTCTAATGAAAGAAAGGTCAGATAGAAAAACACCAGAGATAGATAATTCCAGAAGCACTTCGTGCGTGTGTGCGTGTGCGTGCGTGCATCTGCGTGCATGTGCATTTATGCACACTTTCAAGTTACCTGTTGACTTAGGGGGAAAACCCTGAATTTCAGAGATTTTTTTTTTGTTTGGCAAGGAATACTCAGAAGTGGTTTGCCATGACTTTAATCTGAAATATAGCCTACAGCACCTGGTATGCCTTGGGAGTTCTGTTGCCCTGACTTCTGGGGTCCCTTGGGGACATCTTGATTCGCTCCAAAAATACAAAGATTGGAGAAATTAGCAGAGCACTAGCTGTAGCCAAACGAGGGGCAGGGTAACCCAGCAGAATCTTCTACCCAATTTTTACAGGGTCCAACCAAGTGAAAAGCAAGACAAATGTATCAATAACTGGATTTTATTAACAAATGTGTTCTCACGCACCAACGCACTCACTCACTCATGCACACGAGGCCTATTGAGAAAGGAAAGAGATGAAAATTGATAGAGGATTCAGAGGACAGGGTGTAAAGGTGGTAATACTGCACCTATCCTGAAGTCTTCAGTCCGGGAAGCGGCGAGAAGAATGGAGCTCAGCAAAGAGAAGCAGCTGAGGGGATAACTCGTCTAACAGAGTGCCAGTCTGCTAGTGTGACAGGGAATTTTCTGAAGAGATCCTCAAAAACTAGAACTACTTATAGGGCAGAAAGTACCTCGAGGGCAGGCCCTCTCCTGGGAAGAACAGTGGTCAAAACAAAGGGAGAAATGTCACACAATAGCAACTTGGTAGTTTGCATGATTGGCTTATGCAGATGCCGTGCAGAGTTTATTAATGTCAGAGTTGTCGAACCTGGGGAAAACCCAATAATCCACTCAGGTTGGCTGAAAACCTTTTGTTCGTGTGGGTGTGTTTAGCCTGAGGTCTCCTAGGGGAACGTAACTGGAGATTTTTCTGGCCTGACCTATTTTCTATTGTTCAACCTCTTTGTCTACGTACCCATTCGGGCAACTTCTCTGGCATGGCAGGCATATTTAATATCAAATTTATAGTTCCTGGGATAGGGTACACCAGTGGGGTAACAGGTCCTCATCTAATGCCTAATCAGGCCTAACCCTGCTTAGCTTCCAAGATCAGACAGGATTTGGTGCCTTCAGGTTATTTATACTATACCCCTTCCTAGCTCTGAGAGCTTAAAAAAAATGTTAGGTCCAGATTTAATTATATCATACTACTGTTACCCTGATTTCTGGGGGTCCCGGGAGGGACACCTAAGTGCACTCCAAAAATTAATAAGTTGGAGGAATTATCAAGGAGCACAAGCTAGCAATACGAGAGGCAGGGTAACGTAGTGAGATCTTTAACCCTATGTTTTCAGGGTTGGGCTGCAACAAGAACTAGGCAAACTGTTCAATTAAAAGATTTTATTAAACTCTCTTTAATAAAGCAAACAACGACACATGCACTCATGCACTCATCCAAGAACTATAGAAGCAGAAAGTGAGGAAAATTGATAGGGGTTTTCAGAGGGTTTTCTGGGGTGATACTCCACCTGATCCTGCAGTACGGGATAGGAGAAATAGAGTTCGATGCTGGGGATCGTAGTAGCTCAGCATGTGGAGGCTGAGGGGAGGCTCGCTTAACAGAACAGCAACAGTTCAGGATGCAAGGAGCTCAAACTTGGGGTTTTTATAGGGAAGATTGTACCTGGAGGCTAGCCCTCTCCCGAGGAGAACAATAAGGATTTGAATGGAGACAAAGCCTCCATTCAAGAATTGATGAGATTTAGCCTGCACTGTCAATTGTTAGAACAGTATGCAGATGAGGAACGCTTAGCATTTGTATAGAGCAAGCAGTTCGGGGCTGAGAGCCCTTGCATTAGCTTAATGATTGGCCGTGTCTGGAGGGCACTACCGGCTGTCCGGCAAATGGTTGTGTACTGGCCTAGACCTAGCGTGCATAATTAAGGCCATGTGGCCATGCTTGCCTACACAGGCTTTTCGTGACCCTTTCAGACACGTGGAGTTCATCTTATGGAGTGCCACATGGAAATATTAACCATAACCAATATGAAATTATAGACCTCGGACTTGGGCCAGATAACCGCAGTAACACTACCTAATTAATCATTAACTTCTAGCTTAAGGAATCCTGAGATTTATAGTTTAGTGAAGTAATTGGAATTCTCTGCTTGAGCTTACTTCTCTGAACTATAGTTTCCAAGTATCCTGAGTATCTGCATAGAGAATTAAATTAAATTAATCATCAAGCCATCTTTTCTCAGGGTACCTTAGCACCTTCAAAGTACTTCAACAAACTACAAATCCCAGGATTATTTAGGATGGAGCAATGACAATCAAATAGTATGAACCTGATATAACTGTAGTGAAGAAATATCTTCAGCCCTACAGTCAATGTGGCACATTGTTTAATGTGTTGGATTTTGGACTGGGATGACTCAGTTTCAAATACCCATTATGCCATGAAGGTCACTGGATCATCTCGGACCAATTACTTCTAAGCCTTATCTACCTCCCAGGATGGTTGTGAGGAAAAAATGGACTGGAAGACCATATATGCCACTTTGAATTCAACAATCATGGTCTGCCTTTTCATGACAGTATCTGAGAATTCCCTCTTCTGTATAATCACTAAAGGTACAGGAGCTCCTGTAACTCTATGTCTGATGTCTTTGACCTTCTGGTTAGAGTCCCCACACTTCTGTGCCTGTCCTGGTGAATCTGAGTCTGTAGCAGCTCACTACAGCCTTTAGGCTATCATCTCTCACCCCCAGGGCTGTTGGAAGTCACTGCATTCACAATTATTATCCAGTGCACATCATGAGCCATATGATTGATGCATGTGCAAACAAATATCTGCATCTGCTTGCTTACAGATTAAGGACTGTAATTGTTGCTGCTGCTGCTGCTTACTTTCAAACTGTTTCTGACTTCCAGCAACCCTAAGACAGACTTATCAGAGTTTTCTTGGAAAGATTTGTTCAGAGGTGTGTGCCTTTGCTTTCCTCCAAGGCCAAAAGAGTGTGACTTGCCAAAGATCACGTAGTGGGTTTCTGTGACTGAGAAGGGATTCAAACCCCGGGTTCTTCAGATTCCGGGGCCATTTCTGCACTAGGCTGTTATAGTGCTATTATTCCACTTTCAACATCCTGTGGAATCCTAAACTGCAAGCCCCAGGATTCCATAGGATGTTGAAAGTGGAATAATAGCACTATAATAGTCTAGTGCAGAAATGGCCCTAGTCTAACACTCTACTACACCACACCGGCTGTCTGAGACTATGGCCCCTTCTGCACGCGGCGAGGGAAATGCTCCCTGCCACTACTCACCGGCTTTTTGGTGGGTCCGTTTGGGTCCGTTGGGACAGGGAGCAGTTTGAGCTCGTCGCTCTGCACTGCTCCGGCGTCCAAAATGGCGGCTTCCAGTTGGGGGAGGATCTCCACCAACTGGAGAAGCTCGCCAGCAGAAAGCCCGCCCTTGGCAGATCTGCAGGCACACACTAGCGTGCGCCTGCAAATCTGCACTGGAGCACAGGGATGGAGCGACACGGAGTCACACGCTCCGTACTTAAAAGAGGTTTTTAAAAAATACGCTGCGTGACCAGTCCCAGTTGCTCCGGAGCGGACTGAGGTGTGGAACTGTGAAAAGTAGTCCGCCCCAGTCCATTCCACGGTGCAGAAGACCTCCACTGGAGGTCGCTCTGCACCGTTTTAATAGGCCAGTGCGGAAAGGGCCTATAATACAAATACCCAACATTGGACAACAGAGCTACAGAAAAACCTGGTCGAAGGCAACAATCTTAATACTGATATTTTATGGCCAAGAAAATTAATCTGAGGTTGAAAGTAAAGTTGAGAGATAAGCACTTGAGGGAATTTTTTTGTTTTAAAAATTACTATTTTACCTGCTTCTTTCAGAACATTAATATAATTTCTATTATTTAGTTAAATGAATACTATTTTAAAATTTACTAATAACTTTTAAAAATCAACCATTATTTTAATGAGGATCGTGTAATATAGTTTGATCAGAATAATTTTTTGTCTTAGATAATAAGGATTTGTTAGTTATTTTATAAATACAATTAAGAGATTGATATATAGATTAAATTGCATAACCTGCTTTATAATACTTTATAATGGTAGATTTATTAGTACTTTAGAAACATATTATCATTTTAATAATACTATTTTAATATTACTAATGATAGTTATTAGCTTTTGTAGTTATTATTTTTATTGTTATATTTGATATTTCTATTGCTTAAGGTACAAATACCATGAGCAACAATAAATAATTTAGAATTTAGGTATTGATTTTAAAAGAAAGTTAAATACAATTATTTAGTAGGAGCTGTTTGCAATAAGGGCAGGAACCAATTTTTAAAAATTGGTTAGTTTAGTTGCAGTTTAGTAATAGGTTGTAATAATATTGTTCTCTTTTTTATTTAGCTGCATGCATGGTTCTCTGTATAACTGCAGAGGTGGATATAGGATGGGGCAACCGGGGCTTGTGCCCCAGGTGCCAATGTTGAGGAAGTGCAAAAAAGAGGTCCTCCCTGCCTGACCCCCTCTGCCACTGCTCACCCCTCCCTCGCGCACTGCCACTCGCCCCTCCCCGTGCATTGACTCTTCCCCTGCTACCACTCACCTCTATCTTGCATGCTCCCCCTCCCCCCACTGCCACTTGACCCCTGCCCACTGCTCGCCCCTCCTGTGTGTGCTCCCACTTGCCCCTATCGTGCATACCTGCCCCACTCTCACCTGCCATGGCTTGCCCTGCCTCCTTGCCCTAGGTGCCGTTGAGCCTTGGTATGCCGCTGTATGATTATGTATGGTGTTTGGTATTGTTATCTGTTTATTTATGTTTATGTTTTAATTTAATGTTTAATAAAATATTTTTAAAAATTTGAGGGAGCAATTTCAGATGAGGTTTTATCATACCATTCCCATGAGACATTCATTTAATATTCTGGTATGGAGCTTCAGACAATGTTGTGCTCTGCTCATAATTTATCTTTTCCCCCCTCCTGCTTCTCCCTTCTTCTACTGCCTTCTTTCTACTACAGAACATCTTTTAAGAAAGAATAGATGGAGTAATTCTCAGTCAGAGAGCCTTTGAGACCCCTCCTTAAACTGAAAATCCAGTATTCCATAGGATGTTGAAAATGGAATAATAGCACTATAGCAGTCTAGCACAGAAATGGCCATCCTGTGGAATTCTGGGTTTTGTAGTTTACTGAGGTCCAAGAGCTCTCTGGCTGAGAATTCTAAATGTCCCTCCCTAACCTGCAAACCCTAGGATTCACTAGGATGTTGAAAGTGGAATAATAACACTATAACAGTGTAGAGTGGAAAGGCCCAGAGTGTGGTCAAGATGGCAAAAGTTATTAATGAGGAAGACACACAAGCAAGGGAAGGCTGCAGCAGTTTGCTTTTTGCCTGAGTTTATTGGGAAGGACAAGAGCCCATGCTTTTCCTCTCCTTTCCCTCCTACTGAGTTAACTGAGTACAAATTACTTTTGCACTTTGAATGTAGCAATTGAAGCAAGCTGAGGAGAAAAGTAGAGAGTGAGAAACTGGGATATTTTAAAAGTATCTGAAAAAGTGGAATGACAGAGGATTAATTGGAACTATCCCTGCCAAACTCGGAGAGTTGGACAATATAAATTACTGAGCACATTTTCTCTAGACCTCATCTACATTCTGCTCAGACATGTAGGCCCTTTTTGCAGGAGGCTCTTGTCCTGGCATGGGGATAGGAGAGGATCGGGACCACGAGAACACTTCCACAAGATGTTGACTGGTCCTGTCCTTCTCCCGTCACCAACGAGTGCGACCACAAGAGTAAATAATTGACCACAAGAGTAAATAATGACCCCCAATCCTGTGACTGCCCTGCACTTACCTGCCCTGTGGGATGCCTGGAAGTGTGATGGAAGCACTTCCTGCCCCAGTGCAGCATGGAAAAATGCCTGAAGGAAGAGGTGTGTCCATTGTGCTCCCTTCTTCAGGGAGCCAGTCCAGTGTAGAGGAGAGTGTTCCTGTCGCGCTCCCTTGCTGGCAGAGGTGCTGCCGGGAATGCAAGCAGAGGACAACGTGAGAGGGTAAGGGCCGTAGTATGCTATCTACAGCAGTGTGTGCTACCGTTTAGCCATAAGATTTCTGAGCATCCAATTCTTATAAAGTTGCAAGATACTGAAGTGGAGGCACTGATTGTCTCAATGGCTTGGAGATGGTGTTCCAATGCTTTCTTTCCCTGCCATACCTCAACTTATTATATCAATCGCTATTCTTATTATATTAACTGAGAAAATATCTTATAATACACACCAGTGTCTCATATTTGAAAAATGGGATACATGTGCCCAAGCAACGCAGAGTGCAGTCAAGATGGCAGAAGTTATGAATGAGACAGAACGAACAAACTAGGAGAGGCTGCAGCAATTTACTTTTGCCTGAGCCTACTGGGAAGGGTGAAATCCAGCCACCTCCTCCACTCCTCTCACCATGTTGAGCTAATTATGTTCAAATGACTTTCGCACTTTGAACTCAGTCTATAGCAAGATAAATAAGCTGAGGACAAAGGGGAAAGTGGGAAGAGACAGAAACTGGGACATTCAAAAGCAGCTGAGAAAGTTGGATCAGGGATTGGCCCTGCCAAATTGGGACAATGCATTTCATTTTATGTTAGTTTTCTCAGTTGGAAGAGCTGAGCTCAAAACAAACGAATGCTGTCTTTCAGGGTAACTTGATTTCAAGATCCTTGGTTATTGGGACTTTGGTTTGTGCTCTTTCTGTTTTTTGTTTGTTTGTTTTGTGGTGGGGGGCTGTTAAGAGTTTGATTTACAGGTCATGTATTGTGTCTTTATGGGCTCTCAAATTAAGTTGCTTGCTTCCTCTTAGTTTGTGCTAATAATGCAAGTGCTCTTAGAATGGCCTCTACAGCCCTATAACAGTACTCTGAACCAACAAGAGTCTCTTTTGTCCTGCTAATTGTGACTAGGTAATTTGTTCTCCAAGGCTTGGACTTCCTGTAATTAGTTTACTTCAGTTTCTCTGGATGTTGATACCTCATTGTACCAAGCAACAGAAAAATCTTTGCTCTCAGGACACTGGGGATGTAGAGGAATTACTGGTAGACGTTATGATTGGACACCTATAATTTCCATTATAACTGTTTTTACAAATACAAGAGGTTTGACAAATACAAGAGGTTTGTTGAATATTTTAAAATGAGTTGACCCTCCCTATGCCATATTGTTTCAGGCTGAAGAAAGTTGGAAGACAATAATAATGTAGTCTCACCAAGATAAGTTGAGATATAGATATGGGTAGGGGGCATAATGAGGACATTGTCCACCAGTAAGATTTCTATCCCAATTAAATTTTCATTCAGTCTCCAAATTTCTAGGAGCCTAAATACCCTGAAGGCACCAAATCCAATTTGATATTGGAAGCTATGCTTCCAACAGTCTTGGTTAGTACTTGGATGGGAGAACATCAATGACTACTAGGTATGTAGGTTTTATTTCAGAGGAAGGAACTGGTGAAATCACCTCTTTGAGTATTCATTGCCTAAGAAAACCCTATGAAATTCCAGAGGTCACCATAAATCAACAGGCAACTTGAAGGCACATATACAGATATCTTCCCTTCAAAAAGACATTTCTCCAAAATAACTTCTCAAACTGGCTACTTTTTGTTTGCTTAAATCAGAGCATCGTAGCCCCTCCCACTGCACTACAGAAATAAAACTAATATAATGTGTGATTGTATCAGATCTGCATGGTGCTCCAATTACACTCATCACCTATAAATTCCAAATATATCCATGTATACAGATAGATACTGCTCAGTCTCCTGGAGATCTGTCTGACAATCCTTTTCTCTGACAGTACTCTAGGATGTTTTGTTGGAAATACCTGAGGCTATTAAGCAGGAGAGACTGCCAACAAATATCAGGTGCTGTAGGCTGCATTTTAGAGGAAGCAACTGGCAAAACCATCTCTGAGTATTCCTTGCTTAAGAAAAACTTGTGAAACTCATGGGGTTGCCATAAGTCATAGAGTCATAGAATCATAGAAATGTAGAGTTGGAGGAGACCACACGGGCCATCCAGTCCAACCCCCTGCCATGCAGGAACACCCTCAAAGCACTCCCGACAGATGGCCATCAAGCCTCTGCTTAAAAACCTCCAAGGAAGGAGACTCCACTACACTCCGAGGCAGCAGATTCCACTGCCGGACAGCCCTGACTGTCAGGAAGTTCTTCCTGAGGTTCAGGTGGAATCTCCTTTCCTGCAGCTTGAATCCATTGCTCCTTGTCCTGGTTCTTTAGTCAACCATTCTGGTTTCTTCAGATGCCTTCCATTTTTCCTTCTTATTGGCACAGTTTTAGACTGTGCCTTCAGTATCTCCTTTTTAAGGAACTCCCATGCCTCCTGAACTCCTTTCCCTTTCACTATTTTTGACCACAGAATTCCAGCCAGCAGCTCCCTAAGTTTACAGAAGTCTGCTTTTTTAAAATCCAAGATGAGTGTCTGGCTACACGTATCTTCTCCTTTCCACTGAATGCCAAATTCCAACAGGGCATGGTCACTCCCCCCTAAAGATCCAACCACTTCTGCCTCATTATCAAGGTCATCCCTGTTGGTCAGGATCAGATCTAGAATATTTGATCCCCTTGTGGCCTCTTCCACCTTCTGGACAATGAAGTTGTCTGCAAGCCAAGCAAGAAACTTGCTGGACATTGCTGTCTTAGCAGAGTTTGACTGCCAGCATACATCTGGTAATTGAAATCTTCTATTATTACTGTATCTCTCCTCTTTGAATGTGCAGTCATTTGGTTGAGGAAAGCGTCATCCAAGTCCTCAGCCTGGGTTGGAGGTCTGTAGTAAACCCCCACCAGAATATCCCTATTGTTTCTCGCTGCCTTAATACTTACCCAAATGCTCTCGACCTGGCTTTCTGGGTTTAAGTCCTGGATCTCTTCACAGGTGAAAACATCCTTGACATACAAGGCTACTCCTCCTCCTTTGGTCTATTTTTACAAAATAGGCTATACCCCTCTATTCCTATATTCCAATCATGAGACTCATCCCACCAGGTCTCAGTGATGCCTATCAAATCGTATTTATTTTGTTGTACTAGGAGTTCAAATTCATCCTGCTTGTTTCCCATACTCCGTGCATTAGTGTAGAGACACTTAAGTCCCCGGTCCCTTCCTGCAAGTCCTGTACTATTGTTTCTACTCCTCCCGCCATTGGCCGCTTGTACTACTTGTCCAGTATCATTTGGGCCTTTTCCCCCTGCACTCGCCGAGTCCTTGCCCTGAATAATATTGTCTCCCTCTGTTACCCTGTATGTTGGGGGTCCCGGGAGGGGTGCCCAAATAACCAAATAAAACACAAGTTGGGGGAATTTAACTCGCGCACTCTCTCAGCTAAACGAGAGGCAGGGTAACTTTAGCAAGGATCTTTAACCCAATGTATACAGCGTCAGGTCAGAGAGCGGCTAGACAAGATTTTCAAAGTAACAAACAATATTTTATTAAAGACAAGAAACACGTAAGACAAGACATAAACTAACTAACTGAGAAATAGAAACGGAGAGTTTTTCAGGAAAGGCAATACGACACCTAGTCTCGTAGTCCTGGAGAGAAGCAGGGTTCCGGGGAAGAAAGCTCAGCGGGGCTCGCTGAGGGGAGTTTCTTTAGACAACAAGCAGCAAGGCGGGATGGAAGTCCAAAGTAGTCCGAAGATGTCCCAAAAGTGGGGACCTTATATAGGGTGGATTTTATCTACAGGCTATGTCATGCTCGGTGAGAACAAAGGACATTTGGAGTTGGACAAAGGAGTTGGAAAAGGTCAGGTTTTGCATGATGGCTTTAGCTCTTAAGACAATAGCTCTTAAGACAATAGCGTGGCTAGTCCGTTAATAGCCTGACATAAAGGAATGGCTTGGCTCTCAGACTTGGCTTGGCTTTGTGTGGATATGAGCAGAGCAAAACCTGTTTGCAGGGAGATTTTTCCCTAAAGCAATGGAGAGGCTTAAGCTGCCTGCCTGAATGAAGTTTTGGAACGTACAACCATTAATGGCCGCGCCCGTACGTGCTTGTCCAGGGGACCTCTGCAAACACGTGGAGTAGGGTGGCAGAGAAAGGTCAAGCAAAGGTCAAATTATTTGATATCAAAAGGATATCTAGTGCTCTCACCAGACATACCATAACCGAGATAACACCTCCCCAGCGGAACTTAGTTTAAAGACCTCTTAATCCTCCTTGTGAGACTGTTTGCAAAAACATTCCTGCCAAGTTTTGTAAGGTGCAGCCCATCTCTCGCCAGAAGCCCCCGTTCATGGAAATTCAGGCCATGTTCCAAAAACCCAAACCGTTGCCGGCAGCACCACATGTGGAGCCAGTTATTGACCTCTGCTATTGCCCTTTCCCTACGTGCGCCATATCCTTGAACAGGGAGGAGAGACGAAATGACCACCTGCACACCAAAGTCCTTAAGCTTCGTCCCCATAAGCTCATAGTCCTTTGCAATGTGGTAAAAGCTGCTCCTCGCAGTTTCATTGGTTCCGACCTGAACCAAAATGAGGGGCTTATGGTCAGTGGGTTTGACCAGCCTGGTTAGCCTCTCCTGGCCCCAGGAAGACAGCAGACCTCTCGATTGAGCTTGTCTGGTTTGCAAACTGCTGTTTCGGTTCCTCTGAGCAAACAGTCCCCAACAACCAGAACTCGCCTCCTCTGAGGCTTGTCCTGGACTCCTCGATGAGCATGTTCTACTAGGACTGCCTGGGCATTCTGTTGAAGCTGGGAGCGTTGATCTAGTTCCTGTTGCCAAAGTTGGATTCCTTCTTGTTGACATTCTGTTCCCTCTGCGTGGTGCTCCTCATTGTTCGTAAGGCCAAGAACTTTGAAGTGATTGTGTAGGTTAAGAGTCTCCTGGTCCTTCTACTCCTTCGTGTGACATTTGCCCAAGCCTCTGTTTCCTGGCACAGTGTGTTGACTTCCTGATCTGGCAGCTCCCCCGTGCATTCAGTCTTCTGGTAGGTCTTCTCTGCCCCCTCAACAGATGATTTGAAGGCATCCCCTCATGTCTTTCACACACCCAACTGCTAGCACTACAGGTGGTAAGACACTGAAAATTGTTCATACCTCAAACTCTTATATTTGTGATGTTTGCATTCCTTTGGTAACTTTGTTGTGTGCCTTCAAGTCCTCTTTGACGTATGGCAGCCCTAAGATAGACCTGTCACTGGGTTTTCTTGGCAAGATTTGTTGAGAGAGGGGATTGCCTTTAATTTCCTCTGAGTCTGAGAGAATGTGATTTGCCAAAGGTCATTTAGTGAGTTTTGATGGCTGAATGGGAATTTGAAAACTGGTCTCTAGAGCTGTAGTCCAGCAGTCAAACCACTACACCACCCTTGCTCTGTTGGTAACTTTATCTGCCTCTTTTTTTTGCATGCCTAGCCTGCATTTCCAAATACTCTCCTGAAGTTGCTACAATGCTATACATTTGGGGACTGAAAGAAATTTCATTTTAGAGGACAGAGTTCTTATTGCGGGCAATGCTCTCATCTTGCCCCCTCCCTGTAATTGCACTCCCTGAGGTAAGTGCTTCAAGGAAGATTGTCTTTGCGTGATATTCTACTCCTGCCCCCCAGTTGGATTATCAGTGGTGCAGTTGGAGCAAACAGTCAAGGGCACTCAGTTGCTAGAATCTGCACACTACTGCTGGAGCTGAATGCAGATACATTCTCCTTATACTGTGATGTGGAAGAAATTTTGTTTGGTCTAGTTTAGTCTGCAGAAGAGAAGGTTAAGAGAGGACATGATAACCATGTTTAAATCTTTGAAATGATGTCATATCAAAGAGGGAATGGGCTTGTTTTCCACTGCTCTAGAGATTAGGACAAGGAGCAATGGATTCAAACTACAGAAAAAGAGATTCCATCTGAACCTCAGGAAGAACTGACAGTCAGAGCTGTTCTGCAGTGGAATATGCTGCCTCGGAGTGTGGTAGAGTCTCCTTCTCTGGAGGTTTTTAAACAGAGTCTGGATGGCCATCTGTTGGGAGTACTTTGATGTGTGCTCCTGCATAGCAGGGGGCTGAATTCGATGGCCCCTGAGGTCTCTTCCAACTCTATGATTCTATGAAATACTGCTGGGTAAAGGGGGCTGTAGCTGTAGATTTTTCTCTCCTGGACGCTCGAAGGGTTGGTAGCATTTACTGAACACTTTCCAGATTGCAGGTGGGAGGCGGAGAAATGAGTATCCTGCCTTGGTCCACCAGGTGTATATGACTGTGGCAAAGTACAAGCTGAGAACTACAGCTCAAACATCTTTGCCAACCACACTGTTTGTACTAGCTCTAGTCTAATGAAATGAACACATGTTTCTAAAGACAAGAAGTTTTATGCATTCTTTGAAGAAAGGATAGGGAAGCTATTGCCTTGGAAAGGTTGTTAAATTCCAAGTCCCATCTTTGAGAAACAGTCAGGAGTGATGGAATCACAGGTTCCCATTCTGCTTGAAAGTGTGGGAGCACAGTTTGTTTTTGAGGATCCAGAGTACAGGATAGAGCACAGGCTTTTTGTGAAGAAGGCTGCCAGTTTCCATCCCTGGCATCTGCAACTTCAAGGAATCAGGTAGCAGCCACAGGTGATGGGAAAAGGTCTTGCAGAACCTCTGCCTGTCAGATGATGTTAGGTTAAATGATCCATGGGTCTGAGGGTCACACACACACACACTCAGACTTTCTGAAGAAAAAAAGCAGTCCAGTTGACTAATATACAGGCTGCCCTCCACATTCGTAGGTTTCACCTGATTATTTGTGAGTTTCTCCAACTTCTGTCCCCCCACCACCTCAGGCACTTCTTTCCTGGGGGAAATTTCCTTCTTGGTGGTTCTGATCAGGCCACACAGCCCTTCAGAAACCAACCTCTGGCTCTCTTCCTCCTTCACCAGCCTAGCAGCTAAGGATGGCTCCAAACCCTCTCCTGATGCCCCTCAGACACCTAAGGAAGGAGATGGGGAGAGGAAATATGAGGCCTCCAGGCCAACCCACTCCCTTTCCCCGACCTGGCTTGGACCCTGGGTGCTTGCTCTCGTCCCCATGCTTCGGCCCACTGCCCACAGACACACACTTTGATATTCGCGTTTTCCATTTTTGTGGGGACTCCGCGCCCCCACCCTAGTGAATGCGGAGGGTCAACTGTAATACAATGCGGCCAGTACACAGGTCCAAAAGGACTGAAACCGTACAAGACGGTGGGCGAGGAGGCTGCGCGCGCCCTCCGCCACCTTGTTCTCGCGAAGGCAGAAGCCGCGGGGTCGCCATCGGGCCCCGAGTGGGGCCACTGCCCTTGGCCTCCAGCATCGGCTTCGCCCGGCCTACGTTTCTATAGTAACTGCGAAAGTCTCTTTCTACTTTCCTCGCTCCTCCCCCTCCGCGCTTTATGTCCCACGGTGGGCCCGCCCACGATTCGTTCCGCCAATGAGAGCTGGCGAAAGTGGCCCCGCACCAAGCGTTGTGTTCCTGAGCGCGCACCGATGACGCGATGACGCTCGCGCCAGGCCGTAACCCCCGTTTGGGCTTGGGTGGACCCGGCGACCACCCCGTTGCGGGCTGAGGTGAGTCAGTGTGGGCAGCGCTGCCCCAGAAGGCGCAGAGCTCGACGTGGCGGTCTCCGTCCCCGGCCACCCCCCGCGTCGCGGAGCCCCTGCCGGCCGGGGAGGGGGGCCGTGGTGCCGCTGAACCCGGAGGGGCCTGCACTTCCCCGCTCCTCGTACGAGGACCGCCCTGCGGATGCCTCAGCCTTAGGCGACGCCAGGGGAGCCTCGCAGGGCGCCTGTCGAGTTCTGCTGTCCGCAAAGAGCATCTCGGGCTGCCTCGTTTCAGCCCTCCGAGTGGTTCTCTGTCGGGGCGTCCGAGCTGCGGTACTCCGGCAGCTTCGGCGAGCGAGCTTGAACAAATAAAACGAGAATATTGTTACCGCGGGGGCAGCGGCTGCTGACCGTTCGTGTCCCTGCCCCCTAATTCTTTTAGTTAACGGCGTTAAGGGCTGGGGCCGAGAGCAGCTAGCAAAACCGTTGAACTTGACGACTGGGCAGCGAGCATTTGTGAAGCCTCGTTCATGACACACTCTGGTGCTAGTAGAACATAAGCCCGGGTTGACTGTAGTCGGAAAACCCCCCGGGGCGGAATAGTAGACTCTTGTTCAATGGCTTTGACCAGAAGAGTCCGCTTTGGGTTTATTATATGCTGCTGCCCGTGTTGTTCTTGTTTAAAAATGCCATCTGGTTGGATGTAAAAATGAGTGTGGATTTCAGACAACAGTGGGCACGTGGTTCTTTTCCTCAGCATACCAAGAAAATAATCACAGAATCATAGGAATGTAGAGTTGGAAGAGACCACACGGGCCATCCAGTCCAACCCCCTGCCATGCAGGAATAGTTGTATAATTAGTTGTATTATAATAGTTGTATAAAATAGGAATAAAGGAGATTGGGACTTTTTTGCCATGAAAAATTTCTTCCTGCACATTCACTTCTCTGAGTCTTATGCCATTTCCGCACGAGCCTGTTATAGCGCGATGATTCCACTTTCAACATCCTCTGCAAACCCCAGGATTCCAGAGGATGTTGAAAGTGGAATCATCGCGCTATAACAGGCTCATGCGGAAATGGCCTTAGATGAAAACATTAAGAAAGCATTTAAGAAAGTGTCATGAAATAAGATGTGATAGATTTGTTCAGTACAAAGAATAATAGGTTTTCCAAAACTCAAATTAGGTTTCATACTGGGAAGGTACTTGACATTAATTTCATATGTTCACATTCTGGGAATTTATTTTTTTTTTAATTTTTTTATTTATTGCTGTTAGTAAGTCATTGATGATTTAAGGCAAAGGAGCCTTGAGTAGGGAAAAGGAAGCTTTTTCCTACCTTCATTAATATTTTTAGCATTGTCAGCTTTTTCAAAAAAAAAAAAAGTTCTGCAAAACTGAGAGAAGATAGCATTGCTACTTTAAAAGCTATTATTTACTGTTCTCTTCTGCTTGCAGTAGCAAGTAGAATTGTCAGCAAAAAGGAATGTCCAAAAGGACTAGTGGTGCAGCAGTTGTGCCTTCTCTCAGTGATTGAATGTTACCGAGAGAGGGGCACCATCTTCTGCTTAGCTTCCAGTTGCAAATTTATAACTACCTTTAAAGTCAAAACCAAAGAAGCATTTTACACTCTTGCCATGTTTTAGGAAAACATCTCATTGTGTTGATATTTTCCATCTCCTGTCTTGAGATTTGTGTAGGTTAGAAGGAGGCATTTATGTGCTGTTCTGAAATGCTGTATTAAAAGCAGATTCTTTGGACAGATTGCAATTTAAGAAAAGTTTGGTTCCTAACGTGTGGTCCATGGACCCTTGGGGGGTCTGCAGGGGGTCTGCAAAGGCTTGAAGAAATGTTATGAGCTTTACATTTAAGAAAGACAAATTTGTATGGAATCATTCTAAAGTATTATAATAGGAGTGTGTGCATTTACTTATTTCTCCCTTGTCTCCAAATTTGAAGACCCTTGATAAGCCACTTTAAATAAATATTTGATGCACTTTAGAGTTCTAAATCTTGAGCTTAGTCTTGGTGGTCTGTGGCAACAAAATACGTTTAAAACGGGGTCCATGGTAAAGGAGAGGTTAAGAACTGCTGATGTGATAAAAAAGATTAAAAGGCATTCCAGAGAGGAGTGCAGTTTGAATATGGCAACAGATTCCTGTGAAAACAGGAATGCTCAAGGTGTTAAATTTTCTCTTATGGGAGAAAGGGTGTGCTTGTGTGTGTTCTTTTTTGGGTGAAAGGTGTGTTTGCAGTAGCTGGGGTGAACATCATACATGAGCATGGAAAGGTAGTCTTTTTGGAGAATGGCTTCATAAATGTTTTATCAGTCTTGCTTCTAACAAACTCAAAGTTAAGTTTAGTTATAAAGATCACGCTTAGTCTGAATAATGCCACAGTTTCCACTATTCTCCTGATATTTTGAATGTTTATAAGTCATGTGCATTGCAGGTGTTTTAAGTTGCGATAAAGCATCAGTACAGTGGAATGAGACAGTCCTTGCCCTTGCATTTGGCTTCTTTTTCTAGGTCTTGAGCTTTAGGATCATTCTAGTCCTGTGCAAGGAGTTTTGAGTTTAAAGAGATTTTTAGGATTAAATCTTAACCTTTGAACACTGATCTCCTAAGCTTTTTGTTTGTATGAAAGCCTGAATGTTGTGTTTCTTTCTGCTATGCCTCTTAAAAAAAAACCCCTGCTTGTTCAGTTGTTCTGAATAAATGGGATTCTCACACAGTTGCTCAGGTTCCATGTACCTATGAGAAAAAGTAAAATAGAATTACAATAGATGTTTGAAAACACATTACAGCTTACTATTGCTTGAATGCAAGAGTTAGTTCTTGTTACATAAGCCAAATATGTGAAAACTTATGTCTGGCTGACAAACTGCCACAACATTTATGTTGTTCAAACTCTTACCTAGCTTTTCATAGAATTATAGAGTTGGAAGAGACCACAAGGGCCATTGAGTCCAGTTCCCTGCCGTGTAGGAATATACCATCAAAGCACTCCTGACAAATGGCCATCTAACTTCTGTTTAACAGCAAAGAAAGAGACTCCACCACACTCTGAGGCAGTGCATCCCATTGTTGAACTGTTCTTACTGTCAGGAAGCTCTTCCTAATGTTTCGATGTAATCTCTTTTCTTGAAGTTTGAAACCGTTGCTCTGTGTCCTAGTCCCTGGAGCAGCAGAAAACAGGCTTGATCCATCCTCCATATAACATCCCTTCAAATATTTAAACATAGCTATCATGTACCCTCTTAACCTTCTCTTTTCCAGGGTAAACATACCCAGTTCCCTAAGCGTCTCTCTTCATAGGGCATGGTTTCCAGGCCTTTTACCATTTTGATGGCCCTCCTCTGGATATGTTCCAGCTTGTGAATATCAATATCTTTGTTCTCCTCTTGGTGCAAAATTTGGTCAGTTGGGTGCAGATAGTTTAAAAAGACTGAACATGTTGCACCATTTTCTTACCAATTATATTGACCACCTCTGGGTATTTCTGGGCTGAACTAAAAGTATGCATTTTAACTTATAAGTAGCCTGGGACAGGTTTATTTTAAAGACTGCCTTCACACATATGACCCTGCTTGTACAATCCAATCTACTTCAGAAGTATGCTTGGTACCTGTCCACTATTTGTGGATCTACATTCCAGTTGATTCCTACTTATAGACATGCCTTTAAGAAGACTGAAAATGCATCTTCACTGCACCTTTGTATGTGTGTGAATGGGATATAAACAGTGTGTTTATTCATAGCAGTTTTTGTATTAATAACTGTACACATATCTTATGTGTCTAATTATATCTGGAATCATTTCTCTGTGTTGCTTTGTGAAGACTTGGTTCTAAAAAGTAAAAAATATCTTTATTGTGTATCTGGATGTAGTCAAATAGACAGAAGCTCCCACTCCACTGTCTGCTATGTGGCAGTGGGGTGAAGGAGGAGGATGGGATGTCAGGGGGTTTTGTTTATTGCATGAAGAGGGAAGAGAATCCCAACTTGCTTAATAATAACAACAACAGACATATGTAAATTGGACTTAGAACTGAATGTATCAATGATAGAGCACCAGCATAAGGTGGTATGATGTCTTAATTAGGCATATATTCAGAATAAGTAGCATTTATTTGAATAAGTATAAAACACTGAGCATACTCTCTTTTCTCCTCCTCCCCAGCTTTTCGGGATGTTGCAAAGGTTGGAATTGTTCCAGACATGGTTGCTGTGGTGTTGCTCTGGGAGAGCACCTTGATGAATGATTAGTACCATTCAGTGATGGGCTGTGGGACTAGCAAAGTACTCCCTGAGCCTCCCAAGGATGTTCATTTGGATCTTGTTAAAAAGGTTGAGCCATACACTGGTTATAAAACTGACATATATAAGCACTTCATCAAAGGAGATGGAGATCCAATCAAATCTACTATTCCTTCTCCTCCCTGTCACACCAACCCACATTTGGAACAGCCAGAGCCCCGCAAGAACAGAGTGGCAAAGTATCGTGCAAAATTTGATCCTAGAGTAACAGCCAAATATGACATCAAAGCCCTGATTGGGCGAGGTAGCTTTAGCAGAGTGGTTCGGGTGGAGCACAAAGCTACCAAGCAGCCATATGCAATCAAGCTGATAGAGACCAAGTACCGTGAGGGGAGAGAAGTGTGTGAGTCAGAGCTGTGTGTGCTGCGCCGTGTGCGGCACACCAACATCATCCAACTCATTGAAGTATTTGAAACTCAGGAGCGTGTCTACATGGTGATGGAATTAGCAACTGGAGGAGAATTGTTTGACCGTATCATTGCAAAAGGCTCCTTCACAGAAAGAGATGCCACTCGGGTGCTGCAAATGGTATTGGATGGGGTTAAATATTTACATACATTGGGCATAACTCACAGGGACTTAAAGCCAGAAAATTTGCTATACTACCACCCAGGCATGGATTCTAAAATAATGATCACAGACTTTGGGCTGGCAAGTGCTCGGAAGAAGGGAGATGACTGTTTGATGAAGACAACCTGTGGGACGCCAGAATATATTGCACCAGAAATCTTGGTCAGAAAGCCTTACACTAACTCTGTGGACATGTGGGCCCTGGGTGTGATCTCATACATCCTGTTAAGTGGGACAATGCCTTTTGAGGATGACAACCGCACCCGATTATACCGGCAAATTCTGAAAGGAAAATACAGTTACTCAGGGGAGGTAAGTGTGCCACAGGTTCAGTAAGGAAGTGTGTATTGTGCTGGAAAATTATGTGTTGGCCTTAAATCTCTGTTTTTCATGGGAGGCCTCTCAGCACCCTTAAATCTTAGTCCCTCTTGGAACCCACATTCTGAAAAGTTACTGTTACTAGAATGTAGTATGACTTTTGTTTCAGAAGATAGATACTCTCTGTAAAAAGGTTTAACTTTTTTAAAGAAATGGTGGGTGCCATTTTTGTTTAATCAGAGATAACAAATGATTTCTGAGCAGCATGAACCTCTTTCTCTGCTCCTGGGAAGTGGGACGAGGCTTTCTCAGAACAGGTGTTGGAGGTCCGCAACACATATCTTGATTGACTTTTATTTTATTTATTCTGTGTGCAGAACTTACGTCTCTTTTCAGATAAAAAAAAAAAGATTTACATAAAGAATGTTGTTGAGGAACCATTCAGGTAATATAGAATATGCATATCATTGCATAATTGTTACCATTTTCAGCGATTTGAGAAGCCTTCTTTTATTAGCTCTGCTGCAAGATGACAGAAGGAGACTTTTCAGTCTTTACAGCAGCCACAGTGAGGATGACTGCTTGTTGAATAATCAGGACTGATCTGGTGTCTCTAATAGTTTGCCTTCTGATCCCATGTTGGCCCCATTTAGGAAGCTGCATAGTGCCAAAGGAAGGGTGTCACTTCTCTTGGTGGTACCATGAAGATACCTTAGAGATGCCTTCTATGAAACTTTAGCATGTATAATTTCAGTCAGCCATTTTGCACGTTTGATCTGTTCATTCTTTGCATTGTTGTTATAATACAGAGACAAGGAACTTTTACCTCCCAGAAGCTTTGAATTTCAACTGTCCTAGCCCCTTTCCATTGGCTGTGCTAGTTGAGTCTTTAGAGACCTGAAGCCAAAAACATCTTGGAGAACCAAAGGTTCTGCACTCCTGTTCTAGGACAAATGGTTTTCCAATATGGAAATAGTCCTACAGTCTATCTCATTCAGGAAGTTGCTCTCAGAAATGTAACTAGTTTCAGCTCTTGCTGTAAGTGTATCCTAGTGAGACTTGAGCCAAATATTATATATGACTAAGCGAGCAATTTTTCAGTCAGGGGGATGAGAAATGACAGTAAAATAACTTTCAGAAAAACAAACAGGATACTTAATATTTTTGGCATTTTAGAAATATGAGGCTTTGATGGCATTTCAGTAATGGATGAAGAGTCTTTATGTGGTGATTAAATTGCAACATTTCTGATGTTAAATCAGGATGAAGTGAAACAGAAAAATAAGTTGTCCTTCTTTAAAACTTTAAGTTAAGAGAGTTTGTGCCTATGCAAGGCTTGAAATATTTTCCAGATAATGTACTATTAATCTTTCTGTGCTGTGTTTTTGTCAAGTGGCTTCCATATTCTTGTAGCTGGGCTCTGTCTTGCAGTCTGATTCAGAAATTCAGTGAGAGTGCAACTTCCAGATTCTAAGAGTTGTAGCCTGAAAAAGTAATTTGTTCAAGCTCTGAACAGCTTCCACAACTAAGTAGGTGACTTCCATTTCCCAGTGTGTGTTAGGCATGCTAATTGAACAAGTTAGTTTTGAAGCTCCTTTTATATTTCCTAATAAGATATAAATAAAATTCTGACTAGTATTGTATGCATGAGATTTGGTGAGCCTGAGCAAAACTCTATGAAAAAAAACCCTCATTATATTGAAATTATTTATTTAAATATTTATATCCTGCACTATATATTGGGATCTCAGGCCATTGTACAGAAATGCATTCTTAGATGATAATGCTTCTTACAACTATCTTTCTGTTTGAAATAATAAGTAGGCATTCCAAATTTTAGGGTAGGTTTTTTAATTTAATTTCCATTTCTTCTTTTAGTATACAGTCCATGCGTTTAGAGTATAGATCTTCTTTATATGATCTGACTAGCTTTTTCTGATTTGTGAATGACATCTGTCAATCTGTCAGTTTCCCTATCCTAGCACTGATTTAAACAATATGCTGCACAGTATTTGAAATGGATGATAAGCTGTGGAGACATGAGCTTCAAAGCTTGCACGGCAGTTTCCTGAAAACCATGGACCTCTGAAAGAGATGCTGGCTTCATTTTCTTGATTATTCTTGGAGAACTGCCTTTTGTTTCTTTCATTTTCAGTTTTAATGGAAAGAGTGATCATGATGGCTTACTGAAATATGTATGACCTTCCCACATTATATTCTAAATTCGTACTATCTCAGTGTTCAGTTGCCTCTGATAAACTTAAATGTAGGGTAGAGAGTGTAGGAAGAAGTAAAAGAAAGGGGTGGTGGAACTCGCTAGATGTTTTGCTCCAGCATCTGAAATAATGATGCCATTTCTCCTGAGATACTTCCACAGGACAACTCTTTGGAGCATTGATCATAGAGACATGGGCTCACCAGCAGTGACCCTCTGTGCAGTGGCATAAAAGAGTTGCTTTTGAACCAGGATGTGAGTGTCTTTTAACATAGGCTGTCATATAATTTCACAGATAGGCACTGAACATGCATCACAGAATAATCCGCAAAAGTAGAGGCTTGCTTTCTCCCAACTTCTCCAGGTGTACTTCCCAAGAAGCAGCTGAGCAACAATGGCAAGAGAAATGAAACCTGAAATTCAGGCTGACTGGTGAAGTATTCCCATTTTCTTAACAAGAAATGAGCTGACACACAACTAATGCAGTGGCTGTCTGAGAGAGCTTACTGTTGGGGTTCTATTCCTGGAGCACAGGGTCTATTTTCAAGAGGCTATTAAGCGATCGATGGGCCAGCTCATTTAGGTCTTGCTGACCTTAACCACTCTAATTATCATTCTTTGGCTCCTGCATGGTATTGAGTTGATGACAAAGGCGTGAAGTTTAAGACAGCCTAGGGAGAAGTGACTTGGCAAGCAGTTCGGATGATATTAGCTCCCTGGATAAGGGTTACACTGCTTATCAAAGCTGGATCAGTGCAGCCTATCCATCAGGAACTAATTGTGTTTCCTCCCCTTCCACATGGCTTCCTGCAGCTCTTTGCTAAATAAGCTGAATAGCTAAATTTTACTGTGAATTGTCCTACAAGTTACACAGTGGAAAGCTTTCTGCTGTTTTTTGGCGACACCTGAATTATAAGAGGACTCAAATGCTTTGCAAAAATAAACCTTGTTATTGTGAATTTTTGACTTACAAGAAGGCTTGGAATTTCTTTAAATGCTTGAACTCAAATGGAGAAGGACTTATCTGTAGTGTGGCATTTGTGACAGACAGGTTCTGGCAACTTTTGATTAATATAGATACTGAATACTTCAACTAGAGTAGTGTAGTGATAAAGAGACAATAGTATGAATCAGGAATATTCTGTTTTGAATCTCACTTCTGTCTTACCCACTAGGTGGCTTTAGGCAAGCCATATTTGTCAGCCGCAATTAGGTTGTCTGCAATAGGACAGAATTTGGAAAAAATCCATTTTTGGATTAGAGCTTCTAGCTAGCATGGCATGGCCATGGTGGCTGGATAATTTTAGAAGTTGTAGTTGTAGTAGAAGTTTTAGAAGTTGGAAGGGTGACCTTTTCAAGCTCCAAATACATAAAAAAAACCAGGCTGGTATCCCTTACAGCAGGGCAAATGCTGTGCCACAACACATTAGTGCGTCGCCTGAAGTGTGTACGTGTGTCACCTACAAACAGTGGCGGAGCTTGGAGGGTGTGGAGGGTGTATGTGAGAGGGCGGGGCTATGGTGTGACGGATATGGCCACAGTGTGTGTGGGTGTGGCCATGGTGCATGGGGGCATGGCCAGGGTGCATGGGACATGGCTAGGGCATGCGGGGGTGTGGCTGTGGGCTGGGACACCCTGAAAACATTGCCACTCGGGGCAAATCACTCCCCCCCCCGGTCGCTATGTGCCTGCCTACAAACTTGGGAATATATGTTATTATTTATAAATCATATATTTTTAAAAATATGTGAAAGGTTTTCATAAGATGTGTCCCCATACATTTGTTATTGCAAGCTATGTATGTGTCTGAATCTCTTGTAAGGGGTTAGTTTAACCTCCAGTTTGCTAGTAAAACTGAATTACTGTGTCGCAGAATGATGCATGTCTAAAAAGTGTGTCACAACATGAAAAGTTTGGAAAGCTCTGCCTTACAGGGTTTTTGTAAGGCAGTGGTTAGAATCATGTGGCCCTTTGGCTGATACTAGTGTTGGTTAGCACTGGCTATGCTTAGTAGGTCTGCTGGTAGTTGCAGTTCCACATGATTTCCACCTTAGTTGTAAGGATTATAACCAGTTAATGCATTTGAGAGCTGCTGTGGTGTGCGAACCAGTGTGGTGTAATGGTTTGAGCATTGGACTACAATCCTGCTGACCAAGGTTTGAATACCCCCCTCCACTAAGCCATGAAAACCCACTGGGTGACCTTGAGCAAGTCACACTCTCTCAGCCTCAGGAGGATAAAGGCAACCCCCCCACTGAACAAATCTTTCCAAGAAAATCCCAGGATTGGTTACCATAAGTCAGAAACAATTTGAACAAAAAAAATGCATTCAAACTCAGGAAAGTATGAATATTGTAAAGTGCTGTTCAGATACTGAGTATTACTGAATACAAGTAGGACCTGCAACAAATTGTTGAAGGATATCCTCAGGTTCAGTGTTCTCTTTCAAGGTTCTAGTAAATTATATCGTTGCCCCAGGGTACTCTTTTTACTCTACTCCTGTTTTCCACTGTATTTCATGGCTACTAAACTTGCAAAGGTTTCATTAGGCTGATTTTGTTTGGTTCCCCCCCTTGTCTTTTATCTTAATGATTAAAAAAATAAAATCTACAAACCTTGAGGTCACTGAACATGTTGTTACTTCCCCCGCTTCTTAATGTCCTTGATCCTGACAGGACTTGCTACTATAGTTGCATGTTAAAGTGAGTGATTATAAGGTGGGTAGGCGTTTATGGAGAAAAGTAAGAAAAATGGTATTGAAAAACTTATGTCTGTCCCATAGCTACATTCACAGTGACTTTGTGCTTGGTTGGGCAATATCTTTGATGAGAGCATGAGACCACTTGTGGTATGAGTGAACAAAGGTAGCATGGCTGCTGTGTTTTGTCATCTTTACCTTCTGCTCATTCTTTTTCCCCCCTCCAATCCCATATACATGTGAAATTAAACGCCTTAGGCATTTCATAGTTGTGTTGTAATAATGCCATTCAAAAACATTATATCCAAAAACAAAGTTCTGTGGCTGTGTTATAGCCCCGTTCACCCCCAAGATGG
This sequence comes from Ctenosaura bakeri, assembly GCA_948474755.1. Lineage (NCBI taxonomy): Eukaryota > Metazoa > Chordata > Lepidosauria > Squamata > Iguanidae > Ctenosaura > Ctenosaura bakeri. The sequence continues at coordinate 55,837 of CAOLHI010001083.1, read as the reverse complement.
TTTAATTGTCAAATATTTAATTGGCAACTACATCTAATTGACACTGATATAAAATGGAACTTGAGGTAATTGGAAGATCAAGCTGAACAGAGAAGAATTACTGATTATAAATGTGAGATTGCAAGGCAGGTCAGCCCACACCCCCTCTAGGTGCAACCAAAATCATTGTCAGGCAGATTACAAAGCAACTCTGGAGATAATAGGCTTATGCTGAAGCTGGACATCTCCATGCAGAAAGGGGAAGTTCCCACCAAATTGTGATTGTTTTAACCCTGTTCCCTCACAACTGGATGTTTCCCTGCTTTGTCTCTCAAAGCACTCCACAATACAGAGCTATTACAATAGCCATTACCCCTTTGTCACCTAAATACGAAGACCACTAACACCATCCAGACCTCCTTGTTTGTCTTGCAGCTCCCATTGTCTACTTGGCTGGGAGAGCGGTTCACAACCATACCCACAGGGAAGCTTTCGGGTATAAAAACCCTCAGTTTTGAGTGGTTCAGCACAGTCTCTAGCCTTGCTGAACACTGTGCTGTTGCCTGAATTCCTGAATGAGAACTGTCCTTAGATGCCTACCTAAGTCACATCGCCACTTCCCTTCGCTTCTCTCCAGACTGGTAATTATCACCTGAACCCTAAAAAGTCCTCTATCCACAACTTTTCTCCCTTTATCCTTTGGTTAATCCTTGTGTGAGTGTGTGGATCCTTTTGTGTGCATGTGTCAATCTTTAAACAAAACACATTTTTAGTTTACATTTTGGGTTCTCTGGCTGATTGTTTCCTGCACAACCTCAGAAACATTGGTGGAAAGATTTCATTAAACTACCCCCCTCTTCCAGGCCTCCTAATTTTGAGCTAATTAATTCCCCTCTGTTATGTGGAGGTACTGGTATCGTGAGTGGACCCCTGAGGCACCCATATTTTAGGGTAATAGCTATGTCATCTTAAAGGTGAAAGCATTTGTTATGTCATATTTGTTCATAAATGGGAGTATATTTCATTGTGTTGTAGACTCTAGTCCATAGAAGGTTATACCATAATAGATCTGTTAGTCTGTATCTCTCATCCAGGCCCCTTAAAAAAAAGCCCTTTTACAGAATTCTGGAGTATCTTCTGATTGGTTTATTTGCTGAAAATTCCAATGTGTGGATGTTTACCTCATGTCTACAGCAATGTTTTTGGATGAAGAATGAAGGGTATTCCACAACACACAAATATTCAGAGCCAGAAGATACCCCTTTATATGAGGCAGAATATTTGTTTTGTATAATTGCCTTCTCTTCTTGTTTGCAAAATAAGATAACCAACATAATGCATTGGATAAATAGGAAAAAATGATTGTTCTAGCCATTTCTGTACGAAAAAGGTAAATTATATATGGCAGGTATCTACAACACAGCAAAATAATTTACAATGCTTCAGATGATAATTGTTTTAACCCTGTTTGTAGTAATATTGTAGTTATATTTGTATTCTGCAACAGAACATGCGTCTTTACGACTAAAATGATCTAACTGCTTGAATAAAGGTTAAGGTGCAACTAGAATCTTGTGCTTACAGACACACACTAATATGGATTCTTATTATTATTGTTGGTCAAGATCCTATACCCTCACCTCAAAAAAACCCTTAAGCCAGGCAGAACACCAGCTGAAGGGTTTTCTAAATGCCCCAGTTTGGAGAGCTGAGGAGTGATGACTGCAGTGTTCTTCTGATTGTGGAGACCATTGAGACAGACAACTGGAAGGATCCCTTGGAATCCTACCACAACAGCTTGTCTCAATGTGCTCTGAAACTGGGAGAACATTGTAGTTGTCATTTCTTAGCACCTTGGTCTATAGTTTTGGAGACTCTTCAATTGGAGTGTTGCCCGTTTAAGAGGTGGGTTGGGATGGGGGGGTCACATTTGGGTCATTAACAACTGTAAATTTGTATCTCACAAGTTACAAGATCGCATGTCTGGCTTATGACTTTTCTCTTTGTGTCTGAGACCTGGTCTACATAAGCCACAGAATGAAATTAGGGTGTGCTAACGGAGATGGGGTAGTGTAATATGTGAAGCTGTGGGACAGGGAGATCACAGTATTGGATGCTCACCTAAATGTAAAGCAAGAGACCTCATTTTAAGTAGAAAATTAGTACAGCAAGGAGCAGCTGGAATGTTTTCTCTTGACATACCAGATTTTTTCCCCTTCTTTTTTGAAAGGGGGTTTGTACATGAAGGAGCAATCTGTTTTAAAAAGAGTGTCCTTCTGTCTACAGCTTGCAGTATAATAGACCTCTTTGCCATGTCGACATTCTGTCACCACATTCTACTACCACATTCTGTGCTTGTGCAGATTAGGCCTCATTCTAGCTATCTGAGTTGGGAGCATTGGCTCTTTCCAGTTACTCTGTTGTGTTCCCTATTTTTACTAAGGCAGGTTGACTGCTCTCTGCTGTAGAAAACACTTCTGCAATCCTATTCACCTTCTTTTCTCTTTATTTTGAATCGCTTTGCTTCCTTCTGTTGTTATATGGATTTTCTCCTCTTCTTTTGATAGTCACAAGTTACCCCTTAGCGATCCTGCTTCTTCCAGTGTTCTCAGTGAATAGAGAGTAAAACATTCTTTGGTCTCAGCAGTGCTGAGTCTATGATCTATTTCTTGTGGTAGTGGAGTATTGCCATGTTCTCTCTTTAGGCACTGCCACTGTACCCTTTAGATTAGTGGGTATAAGAAAGGTATTATGTCATGCCTTCCCCCAGTCATTTCTGTCCCTGTCATTGTGTTCCTACATCCAGAATGGGCTTGAGATTAGAGGGTCAGACTAGGGTTAGAGGGCCCTTGGGCTCACATCCCCACTAAGCATTGAAGCTTCCTGGACAGGCTTAACAGTCATTATTTGCTGCCTCGGAGTGTAGTGGAGGCTCCTTCCTTGGAGGTTTTTAAGCAGAGGCTTGATGGCCATCTGTTGGGAGTGCTTTGAGGGTGTTCCTGCCTGGCAGGGGGATGGACTAGATGGCCCCTGTGGTCTCTTCCAACTCTACATTTCTATGATTCTATGATTTCTCTTAAGCCATGCCTATTTCTTAACATTGTTGTGAAGAGAGTTGCAGGGAGCAAGGGCCACATAGGCCACTGAGGGATCTGAGAAAAGCTAGGTAAAAATGTAATGGGTTTGGTATTGTTTTGCCTTTTAAAATTCAAAATCTTTGTTTTACATAAAGCATAAAGCATGAAAAGTGAGAAATGTTTCTCAGGGTATGGATGGCATAAACTGGAAACAATATAAGCTAGCAAAAGTACATCATAAAAACTTTTCATCAGCATAATTTAAAAACGGATTGCATCATCTGTCTTAATGGGTGGCTGCAATTTATTGTCATTTTATATTTCTTGGCTTGTCAGGGAGAATGGTCCACCAACGTCACCCCCTCCTTTCTTGTTGCTTTGTGACTCACACTGCCTTTTATTCTCTGATGAATACCACCTCCAGATGGTATGAGACTTAAAACACCTTGACGCACTACGTGGGTCTTGGTGAAGATGTCCTGGAACACAGTATTGTGCATCATCATGTGCTGCTTTACATAAGCTTGAGGTAGTATAAAATGGAGATGTGGCCCATTGTAAAAGATTTGCAAAAGAATGTGAAGTCAATGCAAAAGGTATCTTTTTATTTATGCTCCTCCTCCTAAGAGCCTTAGAATCTGTACTGTTTCTATCAGAAACATAACCCCCTGGCCCCAGTTTCTTTGACCCAATTTGAAGGAAAACCAAGAAATTATAAATATCTCCTGAGGCAAAAACTCCACGTTTACTGTTATGGATTATGGATCTTGAATGGTAGTATCCAGTATATGATATTGCAGCTACCCCTCCACACTCACTGAGGTTAGGGGAGCAGGACTGGTGTAAAAGTGAAAAAAAACCTGCAAATATAAAAATGAATGTGAGTCTGTGTTTGTGGGCAAGGGGCTGAGGCATGGTGGTGAGAACAGGCAAAGCAGTGAGAGGGGGGAGCTCCAGAGGATAGTAGAAAACTGCATGCTGCCTTCCTCCCCCCACCAGTCCCCTCACCTTTTGCTTTGGTGCAGAGTTCTCAGTGCTGGAGCCAGAGGAGAGGGGGTGGGAGGGGGAACTCTGGAGGGCAGAAGGAAAGTGGGCAGCATGTCTCTCTCCCCCAGTGCCGTACCTTTTATCTTGGCACGCTTGCCTTCTTTTCTCCACAATGGCAAAGTGCAAGGGACTGGGAGAAGGAGAATGGGGGTGAGAGGCGTGAGGGTCAAACCTGCAAATGTGGGGGAGAACTGTACTGTACTTCCTCTTGCCCATCTCCTTCTGTGGGTGTGTGGGGAGCATTGAGAGAGGGTTTGTGGTACTGTGAAACTGGGCGGTGAGCCATCCTTAGCTGGCCAGGCAGTGGCTGGTGGAGGAGGAAAGGATCAAAGGTGATTTTTTGAAGGGCTGTGTATCAGAGCTGCCAAAACAGAAAGTTCCGTGGAAAAGAAGCACTTGAAACGGAGGAGGCAGGGGTTGGAGAACCTTGCAGATAATCACATCTGTGAGAGGGAACCCGGTGGATATGGAGGGCTGATGCTGCTGTGATATAAAGTGTTCTGATTCTGGGGGAGGGGGAAGAAAGAAAAGAATAAGATAGTGGTTTTGCATTTTTTCTACTGTAAAATATGTACTTGATTGATCATTAATTTTGTATTTTTGGATTATATATCCTATATGTTTACTAAAGCAATACTTGAATAACTAGTACAATGTTAACTGTATGTATGTATAAAAGATATAAATAAAAAAAGTAATGACTCACATTGAACACATTCATAAAAAAAATCTGAATGAATAAATCTCATTTAAAACAAAATAGGCCTTCAGTACTCGAATGTATTTATGTATGTATTTATCTCATTATGATCCCTGAGGACATGGGAGCATGCCTCTTCTGGGATTTCTTATATAAGAAGAGAGATGTGCACTTACATTAAAAGGAGTACCCTATTGTGCTAAAATATTTCTATTTTAGCGGCAAATTTGCTGGCAGCTTGCAATTTTCACTTTTATAACACACAGTATCTCCCCTTTCAGTTCATAATTTCCAGAGTGACTTTCTTTAATAATCCATAGCCAGCCAACCCTCTATTATAATAAAATGTCTCAGCAGCAACACCATTCATTCTAAGGCTCCAATCCTGTACCTTATTAGCCTGGGAGTAAGCCCCGTTGGACTTGGTGGGACTTACTTATAAGTAGGTATGTTTAACTTGAGAGCCAGTGTGATGGGCTACAACTCTGAAGACAAGGATCTGAGACTGCTTGGCCTTGGAAACCCATAGGGTGACCTTGCACAAACCACATTCTCTCAGCCCAGAGGAGGACAGAGGCAAACCTCCTCTGAACAAATCTTGCTAAGAAAACCCCGTGATAGGTTCACCTTAGAGTTACCATAAGCTGGAAATGACTTGAAGGCATACAGTACACACATGTGTGTAAGATTATAGTGTAAAAGCAAAACTGTTTGAATTAATGGAAACAGTTGTCTCTTCATTTTATAAGTGATCAAGGATATTTGAAAATCAAAGAAAACAATACAGCTGGAGACCTGTTGCTGAGATATGTAATGTAAAATTATGACTGCACATGTCATTTAATGGTTGTTGCAGAAAGAGATATTCAACACCTTTGTCTGCAACAACCTCCTTTACTCTTAACTTACCAATCAAGTGCCAGGGCACACTCCCTCGGTCATTTAGTGACTGGGGAAAGATGGAGTGAAAGGACAGGCTGACAGTGACTGGTTGTATTTCACCAGCCATCCATAGGAAGAAGACAGCATCCTCCTTCTGGACCAGTAAACTTCTAGATCATGTTCTGTTGGAAGAAAATCCTATCAGGGTCCTAAAATGCAGGGCAAAAAAAATTGTGAAATTATCCCTTAAAACCCCCTAGGGGATGATGGTTGTGCCGTTCCTGTGGAGCTCCTAACTAGAAACAGCTTTTTCTCCTTAATTATGGTCCATTGTTTATGAAGGCAAAATGTCACTGTTCACTGACAGAGCATGGAAGCGTGCTTCTTTTTGTCTGCTGTTAAGACATGTGTCTGATTTTACCGTTTGAAAGTGGTAATGTGCAGGTTGCGTACTGTATTTGTCAGTGTATAAGACACACCAGCATACACACCTCATTTATATGCTGGCAAATACTGTTTGCCGGCATATAAGGTACACTACCATATAAGATGCACCCCATTTTCAAACAGTATTTTTCAGGAAAAATGTGAGTGTTATTCGCCAGTAAATAGGATACTTTAAATTATTATTCCACACCACCGCTTACCTATAGAAAGAGTGTTTGAGGGCAAGTTGGGGTACACATTCATATTATCCATACTGGGTTGAGTTGGTTCCTTCTAAAATGACACAGGAAATAGAAGGTTGTGCCAATTTAAGGTCCCTTTGAAAGAGGTCACTGCTAACCTCTCAAGATATGGGTTTTGGGTGGATGTAAAGATCTATTGCATCAGAAGGTGCTCTTCAGTTCTTTCAATTATCAATCTGGAGGTCTTTAGATTTTTCACGTATGAGATGCATTAAATGTTATGGGTACCTTGCACTGCAGCCTAGAATTGGAACTGTGTGCACGAATGAACAAGTAAATCCATGAAAATTCTAACTGGAGTAAAGAGCAAATAGAATAGTCAGCTTTTAAGTATACTTGAGAGTTACTTTCTGTCTCCTGGAAAAAGAGTAATCCATTTAGAGAGGAATGTTCTCTTGCTTCCTAGATGTGAAGAGCACATTGAATGGGTGTAGGTAAGGCTACATGTGACCTGAGGGGCTTTCTTGAAGAGGCAGAATGTTCTGGGCTCTTTCTTTCATTTTCTTTTTTTCTTTCCCCTTTCTTTTTTTGGAAGGGAACACTGAATGGAGCCTGAAACAGGCTGCCTCCGTGCCTGAGGTGGAACGCTGAGGTCAGCCTGACAAATGCACACTCTTTAGTGAGACTCTGAAGTTCCTCTTGCTTTGCTTCTTATTCTTCTCTCCTTCCTTTTAATGCAAGTATTCAACTAAAGGCTAGTACAGATGCACTTCAGTAGCTTTTGTGCTAGCTTGATTAGCCATACTGTGTCCCCAGCCTTTTTGCAGAGTCAGCCAACTGAGTCAACATCCGTTGGTGCCAGGTAATCAGATATAGTGTGAGAGAGGATGTCTGGTTTCATAACTTTATGTGGACATATATTGCACTGTGCTTTATACCTTGTTCTGGGTGTCAATATACTGAACAAAAAATGTTAAAAAGACTAACAAGTCTTTGCTTATTTTTATCAATTTGTTAGTCCTGAAGATACTGCAAAGTTTTTGTTTTTGCCGCAACCTCCTCATGAAATTCATCATCAACAACCTTTATTGCAGTTCACAAACCATGAAGCACATCATTACCATTAAAATACTATTGTTAAAATACCTTTAAAATACATTTGCATCGTTAAACATTTGTGTCATTAAAATACATTTATTTATTTAAAATACACTAAAACCCAAATTGGAATCCTTAATAATTTACAAGAGTTTGATTAATATGTATTAATATGTATTTCTTAGAGATCTAAAGAATATATATTATCTAAGAGGATACTTTCTTAAAATGGGACTTATCAGTCTGAGTGGATCATCTTTGTAGAAGAAGCATTCAAAGAGGACATGTTGTATAGATTCCATTTTTCTCTCTCCACAAGGGCAAACACACTCATTATGTACCTTTCTTTGGTAACGACCCTCTAAGACAGTGGTTCTCAACCTTCCTAATACAGTTAATACAGTTAATACAGTTCCTCATGTTGTGGTGACCCCCAACCGTAAAATTATTTTCGTTGCTACTTCATAACTGTAATTTTGCTACTGTTATGAATCGTAATGTAAATATCTGATATGCAGGATGTATTTTCATTGTTACAAATTGAACATAATTAAAGCATAGTGATTAATCACAAAAACAATATGTAATTATATATTGTGAAATATTTATTTCTAATTACAAATAAATGAAATTTTGTCTTGAAGCATGGTGTAGCATGTGTAGCATGTGTAACAGTCTTAATATAACAACAGTAAACTATATTGCTACATTTTGCGACAGTATGCGTAAAAAGCCAACGTCAGTGCGAAGGTTGAGATTGCTTCTTTCTCACCAGATCAGAAATTCTCGGGACAGTCTTTGCAAGAGCACAACGAAGATCATCTTCCACAACAAGTCTACTTCTGTATTTAGACTTGATAACCAACAAGCTGGAAAACCCTGTTTCACAAAGATATGTTGTTGGAAATGGAAGAAGAAGGCGCAACACAGTCTCAGACAGAACAGGATATGACTGCAAACACTTGATCCAGAATTTTGTAACTGGCATTGTATCAGAAATCAGTTCTCGCTGAATCACTGTTAATAAGTTCAATGAACTCCTCTTGTGCTGTCTCAGGAACATCTTCAACTTTGACTGTGAATGGGCTTCTGGCAGGTGCAAATAGGGTGTCAGGTAGATTTGGAAAGTACGATGAAATTTCGTCTGCAAGCATGTGCAAGGGTTCTTTCACAGAAATTATCATCGTAATCCTTTTGTCTGGCTCAATGTCATGTTCCTCAAAGAAAGCGATAAGGTAGGCAACATGTAAATTTTATTTTCATCCAATTTTTTTTGCCAAAGCTGAGGTTTCATTTGGAATGATTGCGTCTTTTCAGACAAATTGAGGTATGTTGCATTTGGTCCTTGCAGTGATAAATTTAACTCATTCAAGATGACAAAGATGTCAACCAAGTAGGCTATTTTCTGCAGTTCACTTTTATCGCTGGAATTTGAACCGCGGTCTTGCTTTCTGATTAAAAAACGTTTTGAGTTCATCATGAAGCTCAAAAACATGAGTTCATCATGAAACTCAAAAACAGGCTTTGAAACTTTTCCTCTTGATAACGATCTGACTTCAGTGTGAAATAGCAGAGCATTGTTCGGCACGTCCAACTCGTTGCGCATTTGCGAAAACAGTCGACTGTTTAAAGTGCTCACCTTTACAAAATTGACAGAACTTATGACACTTTTCATTACTTCTTGTAACTCTTGTGGCAGCGTCTTCATTGCTAATATTTGCCGATGAATCATACAGTGAGTTCCGATGACTTTTGGTGACTCATTCAGTACCAAACGTTGAAATCCAGATCAACATCCTAGCATAGCTGGAGCACCATCCGTGCAAGCACCACAAACCTTTTCCCAAGAGATCTTATGCTCTTTCAGAAATCCTTCAGCTCACAATAGGAATGATTTACAAATGCGCCTAACCCTGACCAAAAGTGATTGCACTTAAAAGTATGTAGCTTCAGCTAGACTGTGGCATGTCTTTTAGCTGAAATGATGACCCCCTTCCCCACACACTGAGAACTCCATATCCATTTGTGTGTGGAATTCAAGTACATGCAGTGAGTTTAAAACCACAATAAAAATGTGTGTATCTGCCTGTTAACTTATGGCGATCTCATGAATTTCGTAGGAATACTCAGAGGTGGTTTTGCCAGCTCCTTCCTCTGAAACAGAGCCTACAGCATAAACCGGACTAAATGTAAAGTCTTGCACACCATGTATCAGATATCTGTCAGGTCCATTCCTCCAATTTCAGTAAACTGTAACATACTCTTCCTCACTGTATCTCTCTTCTTGAACTAGTGCATTTGAAGCAGAACTATTTCTGGCTGGCAAGAAAATGAGCATCAGGCTGCCTTGTGCCTCGTTCAACGTACTGTGAGTGCACTGTGTTATAAATGAGATCAACATGGTTGCTGAAGCCACCAAGTGGGGTGAAGAAGTACAGTGGGTCAAACCCACCGGCACAAAACCTAAAGAGGTCAAGACCACCCCAAGGAGGGCATGCTTTCTTTTGAGACACCCTCACACCTGCCTTCCCCCACCACCCCCCACCAGAAGACCACCTAACAACCATGACACCCCATGCCCTTAAGAAAGTTGATAATACTTGTTCCACTAGGAGTGAAAAACCCAAAATCCAAACTGGAATTACATACAATAATTGTGGGAGGACCTTAGCCTTAAATATCTTAACAGCTGATGGAATAAACTGTCTTCCTTTTGTATAGAAAAAAATGGGTAATTGATTTCCTAGTGTTTGAAGCTTGCATGACAGCTAGTTTATGCTGGAGAGTCCAAGATCCTGAGAAGTGGAAAGTGACTCCTAGATATTTGAAAGAATTAACTTACTCAATTTTATGGGTTGCAATACACCAGTTACTGTTGATCGTTTTCTTGAAAATGCTACAATTTTGGATTTGTTATAGTTCATGTTTAAATGGTTGTTGTTGCAATAGGCCACAAATGCTCTCGATGTTCATTTAGTGCCCACTTTTGTTTGAGACAAAAGGAGAGCATCATCTGCATAAAGGAGTAACAGGTATGTTCACTGTGGCCAGTTTTGGAGGATGATCGTCCTGGGAGTTAACAGCTGCTCCTTGGTCATTTAGATACAGACTAAGCAGTGTGGGAGCTAGAATGCATCCTTGACAAACCCCCCTTTTGATAGGGTTAGAATTGGTAAGTGTGCCTTGGGGGCCACATCTAACTGTGTAGTGGTGTTAGAATCACAATGGGGGAATGGTCTTAAATATTTTAAATATTTTTAAGGTTTAAGATTATACAGTTATCTACAGTTGACTTCCCTCTTCTGAAACCTGCTTGTTCTTCCCCTAGGTTTTTTTCTTATTCTGCCCAGTCCTGGAGATGATTATTTAGGTATCATGCATAAACTTTTCCTGATACTGATAATAGACTTATTGGTCAGTAGTTTTGAGGATCGTTCTTATTTCTTTTCTTATATATTGGGGTAGTGATACCATGTGACCAGCTATGTAGGAATTTGGCTGTTTGATTGATGTGTGTAGACAGAGTTGCCAGTAGCAGTGCCTATTGAGCCATAATGTTATAATGTACAGAATTAATTTTTTCTTTTGCCCTCACACTGCCTCACAAAATCCTGTTAATGGCTGTTGCTTGACAATGTAGAAGACAATGTAGACTGCACTACAAGTAGAGAAACTCAATCAAGGAAACCATGGCTGTTCTGAGTTTGCAAGATCTGAGCAGGACAGTTCATAACAGGATAATTTAGAGTTGATGTTGATTTGAGGCAGTTAACAACAACAAACTGGTGTTAGAGAATTAAAGGTACAAAAAATGCAACTGCTGCGGTTTTTAAGAACAAAATACAGGTATAACTTTTGAAAGAGCATTGGAGGTACAACACTAATCTGTTATTAGTCTTTGCTTGAGTAGACTCCGTAAATGGATTTACTTATGTGTTGACTCATTCACCATTCAACAACTGATTGAATGGATCTTGTTGGAACTAACCAACAAGATGCTAGCCCTTGTATATGCTGTTCCAAATTTCATGCAGCTAATGTCAGAAATTAAATAGAGTCATAGTTGAGACTTCTTCTAGAAGCAGGGGACAGAAGTTAAACTGGAACCTAATGGTAAGTAATCTGGATGATTTGAGGTAGGTCAGCATGGATTTCGGACTTCCAGTTGGTTAATAATAGCAGTGGCAACCTCCCTTCCAGTTATACTGCTGAACTTTTTAACAGGTTTGACATAACTAGGCATTGAGTTTAGTGCGGGAAGTGTTATGAAAACCGGGGCCAATTCCACACTAGAGATTTCAGATCCACTTCTCATCCCTGAGTTTTCTATCAATTTACTGCCTCTGAGACCTAAGCCAGCCCACATGTGGTAGTCCTTCACTTGCCTTCCTCTGTGTCCATTCAGCCTTTGTTGGGGAAATTCTGACCTATTCCAGGCTGCTCTAAGAGTCTGTGTTTCAAAGGCCAAACTTTACCCACTGGAACTTTTAAAACTTCACCCTTAGATACAATGCCAAAACAATAGCAGGTGACCAAGTGATTAAGAATGGATTTAAATACCTTTTCAAAATTTGAATAAATAGACTGCAGCACCAGAGGAAAGGAAAAAAAAATATTTTCATGAGAGAGGGAAGTTGAATAGCTATTTATACAAGAACTGTGTGGAGAGAGAGATTACAAGCAGACTGGACAAAGCAAGAAGGCTAATTTCTTTGGTTATACTGTACACATAATTACATAAGTGAAATGTTAAGATCTCAAGAACCAGAGAATGTAGAAAGTGCCGTACTTATCCACTAAGTAAAAGTGCACTAGTTAGTACAAAACATATCACGCAGTGCTTTCAGCTTGTAAAGTAGGCTGTGCAACAGCCTTTCCTTTCCTCTGTTTCTGGGATTCACATGAGAGATTTGGAGATAATTTTGCTTGGCTAACTTCCTGAAGTAACCTGCTACAGCTAATGAGCTAACAGTGAGAAGCTCAAAACAGCTTTTCTGAACATGGCTGAGGAAAACTGACCATGCTGCTTAACATATCAAAGGCAAATGTGAATGCATGAAAGCAGGCTTTTGCCTTACGGGGGCAATAAATTGACTTCTATCTTAGTATTCAAACCAAATTATTAGGCTTAGAATTTGTTATTTCTAGGCATATATCTTCCATATCAGGCTCCAGTTTGTGGATCACTGGATTCTAATTAAGAAATAGAAAGTAGAGGCTACAGGCCTAAAATCTACCCACTTCTAACAGTATTTGAAAACAGAATAAAGTAAGTAAAATATATTTCTTCTTCGTGGTCTCTGTGCCTCACACAATGGGAATCTTTGCGCATACACAGTAGCTTTTCGGAAAGTTCCAGAGCTGAGCAGCTTGGCAGGAACCCCTCCCCCATCCAGTACTGAGCATGCTCAGTCTCACCAAGCTAACGGTCTCTCTTCAGTTTCTTTTTGTCCACTGACCTGTTAGCAGCTCGGAAGGCTTCCTCGCTGAGCAGTTCCTCGATTCTTGACTTTTTTCTTTGTCTTTCATTCATTTTTCTTGTTTTTTATAACGAAAACTGTAAGAACTCTTCCCCCTTCTTATGTCTTCTTTGTTAAAGTTGTGTGTGTCTTGCAGCCGTAAGGTCTCCCTTTTGGATGCCCACCCCGAGTGCTTGTTCTGCCTTGGGGAGGGCCATAACGTTAGGGCCTGCTCTGTTTGTAAGGACTTCACCTCACAGACTCTTAAGAATAGAGCTTCTTGATTGAAATCCTATTGTTGGGAGCAGGCCCTTCGCATTAAGGAGCAGGCTTCTTCGAATACTGCTCTGTCCACCATGTTGGTATCGGCGCCTTCCACAACATCCCCTACGTCGGCTCCGAAGTTATCAGTAGCATCTGCTCCTTCGGTATCGACAGCCTTGGTACCGGTACCGACGGCAGCCATGTTGACCTTGCTGCCGATTTCATCTCTGCCTAAGATTCTGAAGCTCTCCAAGATGCCTACTGTCCAAGCCGCTGGAGATGCCACTTTGACCTCGCAACAAGTTTGCAAGGTCTCTACCTTGGCAGAGTGTAAACACGCCTCATCGCACCACTCTTCTGTTTCCTCCAACAAGGAAAAGTAGAAGAGGAGAAAGGAGAAACACCGCTCTCCTCCCGCTACCCATCTGTTGGCTACTCAACTTGCCTCTCTCGGTCCCTTACCAACTCCTCTGCCAACGCAGCCTGCGACATCCACCATCGAGGAGGATGATGCTCCCACCCTTTCGCCAGGCTATTACAGGACATTACTCAGCTCCTGGTACTGTTGGTCCCAGCTACTGTGGCTCTGGTTTCCAACTTGGACAGTCGACCCTCACCGTTGGCTTCCTTACCTGTGACCCCTGGCCAATCCAGAGATGGCTGCCTGCAAACTCCGATGGCTCTGACTCTCTCTTCTGGCCATCCCGAGTTCAACCGTCCACCTGCTTCGGACGCTCCTTGGGCTGTTTCCCGAGACCGACCACAGTTTAGTGTGGTGTGCTCTCCAGGATGTAGTGAACGGGGTAGATCCCCATGTCATTGGGACTACCAACATTGCTTATGAGCCTTTCCTGGTGAGAGTGGATTTGCCCTTTTCCTCGGCCTCCTATATCGCCAGGTACGGCCATGAACATCTTTGGAGAGAGCAGCGCGGCTCCTAACACTCTTAGTTGCTGGCCTGTCGCGATCAGTACCATCCCGATGTTTGTCATTGGTCTCCTTACTGCCCTCGATGCTTACGCTCTCCATCGCGGTCCCCTTCAGGATCTCGTTACCAGTGTTCCCCTTGGTATCGCCACTCCAGATCCCGTTCTCGGTCCCATTCAGCCTACTACTGCTGCTGCTCTCGGTCTCATGACCATTCACGAGACCCATCACCTCATCGTCGGGCCATTTCACCTCCTCCTTGGGTGACAGCCATGGTGTCACGTCCTACACTGGATACTCAACCTGCGTCCACTCTGCCAACATCTCTGTCGGCTTCATTGTCGACACAGTCTGTTGTCGCACTGATCCCGACCGTACTACCCATTTTGTCGGCATTGACTTCAGTACTGATTAGCACCTTGGCCTTGGTACCAGTGCAAATTCCAATCTCGCTACTGGCCCTGACTGTTCAACCGGCTTCTGGTCCATTTGCTGTTCTTTCTGCGACGGGACCAGCCCGACATCGTCAGTCTCAATCCCTTCGTCCATTGTCTCCTTCTTCCGGTTCTTATGATTCTGATGGTGATTCTATGGATTCCATACCGCAGTCTCACACCCTACCGCCTCTAGCATTTGGAGACCTGTCTCCTGATTCCACTCCTGAGGAGGTCAGGCAGTTCTCGGACATCTTAGGCTGCATGGCCACTGCCTTGGGCCTCGACATCTCTGGACCTGCTCCTAGTGTACAGGATTTGGTTTTCCACTATGTCGATACTCTCCCCCGTCGATGGCTCTATTCCATTTCTACCTGTCCTGCAGGAGGTTTTGAAGCACCCTCCGGCCCAGCCGGCTTCACTTCAACCAATCCCTCACAGCCTGGAGCACCTCTACCACACCCAGAAGAAAGACATTGATTTCCTCTTCAATCATCTGACTCCAAATTTGATTATTGTTGAGTCGTCACAAACTGAAGGGGGCAAAAGGGCTCATACGACCCTGCCTGATTGCGAGGGCCACCGTTTAGATGTCTTTGGCCATCACTTCTATTCTGCTTCTTTGTTGATTGCCAGGATCTCCAATACTCAAGCTTGCCTGGCGGCTTGTCAATGCAACAACTGGGATGGATTCTTTCCCCTCCTCTCCTACCTGCTGGATGATCACAAGACCACTGCTATTCAATATTTTAATGAGTCTGTGGCCCTTTCGAATCAACAGATTTTGTCCTCTTGCCATGCTGTTGAGGGTGCGGCGTGCGTGATGGTTGGTTCAATTGCTCTCTGCTGTTTCACTTGGCTCTGGTCCGCCGGGTTAACCGAGGATAGCCGAAAGCGTATTGAGGACCTGCCCTTTGACGGTCAAAGGCTGTTCCATGCCACTACAGATGAGGCGATGGACCAACTTGTGAAAGCTCGTCTGACAGCTAAAAAGATGGGCCTTCATCCTTTGACCCAGCCTAGAAGACCACCTTCATCACGTTTTTCCTGGAGGCACCCTTCCTACTTTTACAGATCATGCTCTCCTCGCCGCTCATCTCATCACAGAATCATAGAATTATAGAAATGTAGAGTTGGAAGAGACCACACGGGCCATCCAGTCCAACCCCCTGCCATGCAGGAACACCCTCAAAGCACTCACGACAGATGGCCATTCAGCCTCTGCTTAAAAACCTCCAACGAAGGAGACTCTACTACACTCCAAGGCAGCATATTCCACTGCTGGACAGCTCTGACTGTCAGGAAGTTCTTCCTGAGGTTCAGGTGGAATCTCCTTTCCTGCAGCTTGAATCCATTGCTCCTTGTCCTGGTCTCTGGAGCAGGAGAAAACAAGCCCTCTCCCTCCTCTGCATGGCATCCCTTCAGATATTTAAACATGGCTATCATTTCTCCTCTTAAACTTCTCTTCTGCAAACTAAACATCCCCAGCTCTCTAAGTCTGTCCTCATAGGGCATGGCTTCCAGGCCCCTCACCATTTTGGTCACCCTCCTCTGGACTTGCTCCAGCTTGACCATGTCCTTCTTGAATTGGGGTGCCCAGAACTGGACACAGTATTCAAGATGAAGTCTAACCAAAGCAGAGTAGAGTGGTACCAGTACCTCCCTCGATCTAGACACCATACTCCTATTGATGCAACCGAGAATTGCATTGGCTTTCTTGGCTGCCACATCACACTGCTGACTCATGTCCAGCTTGTGATCTATTAAGACTCCTAGATCCCTTTCATGCGTACTGCTATCCAGCCACGTGTCCCCCATCCTATATTTCTATATTCCATTTTTTCTACCTAAGTGTAGGACCTTACACTTCTCTCTGTTGAATTTTATTTTGTTCGCCTTGGCCCAGCTCTCCAATCTATCCAGGTCATTTTGAATTTTGATCCTGTCCTCTGGCATATTAGCAACCCCTCCCAATTAGGTGTTATCTGCAAATTTGATGAGCATGCCCTCTATTCCTTCATCCAAGTTGTTGATAAAAATATTGAACAGCACTGGGCCCAGGACAGAACCCTGTGGCACCCTGCTAGTCAGTTCTCTCCAGGATGAAAAGCAGCCATTCGTGATCATTCTTTGGGTACAGTCGGTCAACCAATTACTAATCCAACTAACAGTGGCCCTGTCCAGCCCACATTGTACTAGCTTCTTTGCAAGAATGTCATGGGGAACTTTGTCAAAGGCCTTACTGAAATTGAGATATGCTACATCCACAGCATTCCCTTCATCTATCAAGCTAGTAACTCTATCATAAAAAGAGATAAGATTAGTCTGGTGTGACTTTTTTTTTTTGTTGAGACCCATGTTGACTTCTCGTGATTACCGCATTGCTTTCTAAGTGATTAGAAACTGACTGCTTAATGATCTGCTCTAGGATCTTTCCTGGTATTGATGTCAGGCTGACTGGGCGATAATTATTTTAATATAAATATTATCTGTGCAATCTTCCTTACTGGCTTCTTCCCACCGTTCCTTTAGACATCACCAACCATCTTTTAAGAAATCCTCCTCGACTGCCAAATCTCGTTTTTGACTCCTGTTGCAGGTTGACGCCTCTGCCCCTCTTCTGCTTGCCCCGCCACACTTTGCCAGAACCACAGGGCTGGCCTGCCACCTCAACATCTGGCGCAACATCACTTCAGACTCATGGGTTTTCTCTTAACATTCTCAATAAATGAATTTGTTCCTTTTGTTGTATTCCGTAGGTTTGTACATCCATCTGAAATCTTTCCTTTAGCTATCTATAGAGAAACCAGCTTAATTTTATTCCTTCAGTTTCCAATTTCTCTCTTGATTTCATCTTCACACCGGAGTCATCTGCTATGTCTAGTAAGTCTTCATATCGTAACCATTTATCTGTATCTTTCCATCTCCCAAAAAAGGCTTCTTGCGGGGAGACCAAATTAGGTAACTGCCTTATATTCTTCTTCTTGTAGCCATTCCATATTCTAAGTAGCGATTTCCTTATAAAATGATGTGTAAAATTTTTGTCGACTGCTGCTTTTCCATAAAACATATAGGCGTGCCATCCCATTCTTAAGTCTGCTCCCTCTAACGCCAGCATCCTCGAATTTTGAAGATTAAGCCAATCTTTTAGCCATGTGAATGCCACAGCCTTATAATATGTTTGTAAGTCTGGCCAGCCTTGTCCGCCTCTTGCTGTTGTGTCCATCATGATTCTCCATTTAATTCTTGGTCTCCTCCCCTGCCATATGAACTTAGTTATATCTCTTTTCCATTGAACAAAAAGTTTAATGCTTGTTATGATAGGCGCATTTTGAAAAAGATAGTTCATTTTTGGTAAATCATTCATTTTTATCACTGATATCCATCCCAGCAAAGATATCTTTAATTGAGTCCATTTTTCCAAATCTTGAGTTATCTCCTTCCATTTTTTATCATAGTTGTTATGGTACAGTTCATTATTTCTTTGTGCAATCCAAACTCCTAAATACTTACCTTTCTGTCCT
Organism: Ctenosaura bakeri; assembly: GCA_948474755.1. Taxonomy (NCBI): domain Eukaryota; kingdom Metazoa; phylum Chordata; class Lepidosauria; order Squamata; family Iguanidae; genus Ctenosaura; species Ctenosaura bakeri. The sequence continues at coordinate 37,817 of CAOLHI010001083.1, read as the reverse complement.
TTATTGAATCCTGTTATTTATTTAAATTCAGCTTCTTCCTTCTCCCTCATGTTTTTTGATATATATACTGTTTTTCTTTGTTAATTTTAAAACCAGAGTAATCTCCATACTCTTGAATAATATCCATCAATCTTTGAGCGCTCGTGAGGGGATCATCCAAAAAAAATACCAAATCATCAGCAAAAGCTTTGAGTTTATATTGAAATTTCTTTATCTGGACTCCTCTTATTGCCACATCTTCTCTTATATTATTGTTAAGTGTTTCTAATGTCAAACTAAATAACAGAGGTGATAGAGGACAACCCTTCCTTGTGCCTCTCAAAACTTCAATTGGCGCAGTACGCTCTCCATTTATAATTAATCTTGCTGTTTGTTGAGAATAAATTGCTTCAATCCATGAAATGAATTTTTCTCCCGGTTGTACTTGCTTAATAGTCGTCTTCAAAAATGACCAATTGACCATGTCAAATGCCTTCTCTGCGTCAACAAATACCATAGCCAACTTTCTTTCATTATGTTTTTCGTAGTATTCAATTATGTTTAAAACTGTCCTGATATTATCACGCATCATTCTCTTAGGCAAAAAGCCATTCTGGTCTTCATGAATATGTTCTTGAAGTACTTTTTTAAGTCTCTCTGCCACGATGGCAGCAAAAATCTTGTAGTCCGTATTTAATAGTGAAATGGGTCTGTAATTCTTTACATCCGTTATGTCTCTGCCTTCTTTTGGGATCAATACGACATTAGCTTCTTTCCATGTTTCTGGTATGCCTTCCTTCTTAATCTCATTTATTGTTACTTGAAGTGGTACTGAGAGTTCATGCTCCAAAATTTTGTAATATTTTGCTGTAAAACCATCAGGTCCTGGGGATTTATCATTCTTTATGTTCCTGATAGCTTCTACTATCTCCATCATTGACACTGATTTGTTTAATATCTCTCTTTGTTCAACTGAAAATTTAATTTTTTTCTTCCTCTCCAAGTATTCGTCCAATTCTCTTTGGGTTTTTTTCGAGGAGATATTGCTTAATAGCTTTGTGTAATAAGAATAGAATGCTTGTTTTATCTCCTCTTGCTTTGTTGTCTTCCCCTTCTTCATTGTAATCTCTGTTATTATGTTTCTTGATCTTCTTTTCCTCAAGAAGTTAGCCAAAAATTTTGAGGGTTTATTTGCCTGTTCAAAGAAAGTGTGTTTCAATCTGCTTGACACGCCTTTATTTTTCTGCTTGACACGCCTTTATTTTTTGTCTTGTAGTATTATCTGCCGGGTTTTTCCTCATCTGTTTCTCCAATTCTTTCATTTCTCCCAGAATCCTTTCTTCTGTACGCTGCCTTTGCTTATTGATTTCCGCAGACCATCTAATAAAGTTGCCCCGCATCACTACTTTGCTTGCATCCCATACTGTCTTCACAGGCAGTTCAGGTGTCGTGTTTTCATTAAAGTACTTAGACTCATAGGTTTTGACCATAGTTCATCTTGGTTACACCATTGAGTTTTGAAGTATTCCTCCTCTCAGTGTCTTTTATTCCACCCCTGCCAGCCCGGCTCTCCTTGAAGAGGTAGACACTCTCCTTCTCAAAGGGGCCATAAAGGGACTTTCATCTGCAGAAAAATCCACGGGCTTCTTCTCCTGGTACTTCACAGTACCTAAATCAGATGGCACGCTCCAACCCATTCTAGATCTCAGGGGAGTGAACTCCTTCATTGCTCCCCAGAAGTTCCAGATGGTCACCCTGTCTTCGAGTCTACCTTTTCTGAGGTACTGGGACTTGTTCGTGTCCATCGATTTACAGGATGCCTACTTCCACATTTCCATTCGCCCCCAGCACAAGAGGTACCTCCTCTTTGTGATTGACGGCGTCTGCTACCAATACAAGGTTCTTCACTTCGGCCTCTCCACTGCCTCCTGGGTCTTCACAAAGTGCCTAGCTCCTGTTGTGTCTTACCTCTGCATGAAGAATGTTCTGGTCTACTCCTATTTGGACGACTGGCTCCTGGTGGCGTCCTGCAAACAAAAGCTATATGAGGACATCCATATTGCCCTCTCCCTCCTTTCTGATCTCGGACTCAGAGTGAATCCTAAGAAATCCCACCTCGAGCCCTTGCGCATCCTAGATTTCATTGGGGCCACCCGACTCCACTCGAGCCAGGGCCTTCCTACCTCTGAGGCATGCACGGACTCTGCAACAGGCTGTGGCTGCTGTCCTGTGCAATCCATCCATTTCCACCTGCAACATCCAACAGCTCCTAGGCTACATGGCTGTGACAACGGTGGTCATCTGTTCTTCCCACCTTTGCGCTCTCCCTCTCCAGCAATGGTTTCTCCAGTGTTTTGACCCACTCCTTGATGATCAATGTCGTGTTCTTTGGGTGCTTCATCCGATGTGGGACTCACTTCATTGGTGGCTGTCCCCAAGTCCTCTCTTATTGGGGATGCCATTTCGGGAGCCCCGTCTGACTCTCACTATCACGACCAACACGTCTCTCCTGGGCTGGGGAGCTCACTGTCATGGTTGCTCAGTCTAAGGCCACTGGGCCTGGCTGGATTTGCATCCTCATATCAACGTGTTGGAGCTACTGGCGATTTTCAAAGTGCTTCAGGCTTTTTTAAAACCTCGTTGTCGGATGGACCATCCAGATCCTATCAGACAATACAACAACTGGCTGTTACATGAATTGACAGGGAGGCAATCACTCTTCCACTCTCCTCCATCTGGCTCTACGCATCTGGGACTGGTGCATTCCACTACGAATACACCCCGTTGCAGTCCACCTCGCGGGGAGGGACAATGTGACAGCGGACACGTTGAGCAAGGACACAGTGTGTGATCATGAATGGTCCCTGTCCAATGCCACCTTCTGGCGGATAGTGTCCCGATGGGGCACTCCAGCCGTCGATCTCTTCACGACCAATGGCAACAGGAAGTGTTCCTGTTATTGCTCAAGAGCCAGCCTGGGCCCCAGCTCTCTTGGTGATATGTTCTAGTTTCCTTGGAACAGAGAGTTCCTTTACATCTTTCCACCGTTTTCTCTCCTAGGTCAAATGGTGGCGAAGATCACGACAGACAAGGCAGACACCATCTTCATCGCTCCCTTCTGGCTGAGGCAGTACTGGTTTGGCCTACTCCTTGCCATGGCGTGGGGCCACACCTTGAGGCTCCAGAATGTGCTGGACTTCCTCTCTCATTCGGGGGGTTAGGTACTGCACCCGGACCTCCCTCTTCTCTGCCTGCATGCTTGGAGATAACGTTCTAGACTCTCCCGCTATCCAAGCTGTTATCACGGCTGCGAGGAAAGAATCAACTCGCAGGTCCTATGAGTACAAATGGAAGAAGTTTGTGGCCTTTGCTATTTCCCATGATGAGCCTGCTTCTCCTACCTCCCTGTCCACAGTGCTTCACTTCCTCCTGGTGCCATGGGATCAGGGCCTTCCCTTCTCCTCTCTGAAAGTTTATCTCTCTGCACTCGTGGCCTATCAGCCACGGGGTTCTCCTTCTTCTGTCCTTTTCCAGAACGCTACAGTGAAGCAATTCCTCGAGGGCCTGCAACACCTGTATCCTCCTGTCACTCCACCACTTCCTCCATGGTCACTGTCGCTTGTCCTGTTCCAACTCATGCGCTATCCCTTTGAACCGACGGCTGTGTCTGATGACACTATGAAGATGGCGTTCTTGGTTCCTGTCACTTCAGCCAGGTGGGCAGGAGAGCTAACTGTGTTGCATTGTGATGAGCCGTTCCTGGTGTTCCACTGGGACAAAGTGGTCCTCTGTTCCGATCTTTCTTTTCTTCCTAAAGTAGTCTCCGATTTCCATATAAATTAAGACTTGATTCTACCTACTTTCTATCCAGACCCTGCATCACCCCTCGAGTACTCTCTTCACTCGCTTGACATGCGACGTGCACTTGCCTTCTACCTTCAACGGACCTCCATCTTCCATCAGACTCTCCACCTTTTTGTGTGCTACAGTGGGCGTCGGAAAGGTCATAAAGTCTCCTCTCAACGGTTTTCCAAATGGGTTGCCCAGACAATTCACCTTGCCAGGCAACCTACCCCAGCTTTGCTTCAGGCCCATTCTACCAGAAGGATGGCCTCCTCAGCAGCCCATCTCAGGGGAGTTGACCTACAGGAGCTTTGCCATGTGGCTACATGGTTGCGGCCTTCAATCCTCATCCGCCGTGACGCTCGTTTCAGCCATGCGGTGCTGTTTTCTATCCTCTAGGACCTGACCCGCCATCCAACAGTAAGCTACTCAGTCTCCCATTGTGTGAGGCACAGAGACACGAAGAAGAAGAACAGGTTGCTTACCTGTAACTGTGGTTCTTCGAGCGGTCATCTGTGCCCTCACACACACCTGCCCAGCCTCCCCTCTTTCAGGTCTTGCTTTGGTGGACTTCAAATCTGAGGAGAGACTGTTAGCTTGGTGGGACTGAGCATGCTCAGTACCGGATGGGGGAGGGGTTCCAACCAAACTGGAACTTTCCGAAAAGCTACTGCGCATGCATGAAGATTCCCATTGTGTGAGGGCACAGATGACCACTCGAAGAACCGCAGTTACAGGTAAGCAACCTGTTCATCTAACATCTACTGACTTTATGTCTTTGGTGGTTTCAGAAAGTAATAAAACATTGCCAGTTTCAACACATCTGTTCATCTTCACTTTGTCTTCTGAATTTACAAATTTAGGCCTGATGGTACAATCAATTTATTTTTATTTTATAGTTGCAACCTTATTAAACTCTCAGTATACCTCATATCTATAAGCACTCTAGGTTGACAAATATATACAGCCTAATATGTAATAATTTCATATTGCAGCCATTGTAGAAGCAGAAACATGAATTGAACTAGTAAAACAAAATAGAACAGGTTTTTCATCCAACTTGTTCAAGTATGTATCTAGCATTTTGACCAAGTTCTGATTCTCTCCCCCTGCCCTTTGTATGTCAGTCTCTTAATGGAAATAGATAGCTTTGCTCCCCCTTACCTCCCTTTTCCCCTCCTGTGGCTGTGGGATACTGACATTCTGGAGTTCCCAAACACGTTTTCCAATTAGTTCTTTGTTAGGACATAAATTCTTTTGTGGAAGAATTGCAGGGTTCTGCTGAAACCTGAGAATCAGCTCGAGCCAATGATCAGTGTTGATTGGTGGACTGGTAAATTGTGCAGACAGTTGGTCTTGGGGAGGAAGCTTCCTGCTGTTGTTATATTTCTAGTCTTGGCAGTGTGGATTCATGCCTGATAGCTTGTAGCCTACAGAGTTCCCACACTATTGCCTACAGCATACACAAAGATATTTTTTCCTGGGGAGCCATTATTTTGATGTATTTCAGTTGTTTGTTTTCAGAGAGTTATTTGGTAACTAACCTACAGCTTGCTTTCCATGTCCAAAGAGAGTTACAATCTGGAAAGGTTTTATGATGGATTCCAGTTCAAACGGTTTATCAAACCACTGTCTGTTTTGAACTTTATGGGATAGTAGGTAAAACCTGGATCTTTTAGTGGCTTCACTGCTGCCAGTGAGTGTTCCTTTTTACTCATCTAGTGTCAAAGCTAGTATTAGCATAACCATTTCTCTTGCACTGCTATAAGGCAAGCCTTTGTTTCCCAGGTAAGACCACTGGATGCATCTTACATCCTTTGTGATTCATCACTGCCAAGTTACCAGACCCTGGAAAAAGTAGACTCTTCTCTGTTTTTGTAGTTGGTGTGGACAACATATAAGATACATTCCAAGAAGCATAATTCTTGTTTAAACAAAAATGCTTGGCCTCCATGCACATTGTTTGATAAATAAAAGACTTCAAAAAATTTTTTTAAGCTGGAAACATAATAGTATATGTCAGTTGATGAAGTAGATATGTTCCTGAGCATTAGTTCTTTAACAGAATATTTGGTATCAGAGGCAGAAATAACACAAGAAGATTAGGAATAGGTTTCTATATCACAAAAAGGAGAACAGTTCAACATGTTTCAGCAATCTTTTTATCCAAAATTAGCAAAATGCACATGCAAAATGAAACAACCATCCCTGGGAAACCTTGCCTAAGTAAAACAGAAACAGAGGCTACTAGAAAGTGCCTTGCAAGATGCATCCAGAGATGATAATATTCTTTCACCAGCTTCTGCCTTTCTTAATGGTTCCATTTTGGTGGCTGGACTTATAGAGCTGTGCTTTTTAAATAGTTTTTTTTTAAAAAAATGTTAAATAAGAAACAGCACAATCCAAACATACAAAACAAAACAAAAACTAAAAATATATACATACGTATATGCATGCAAACATTAACAGACATCTACACATAACTAAAACAAATATTAACAAAACAACCAAAGCTGGTCATATTAAACATTTACACCTATTAAGTCATACATTTTATACCATAATTATTAATTATTGCTTATCACTTATCATTTTACTTACTTACTTAATTTCTGAAGTTCATAATTAATTGTTAACTTATTCAAGATCACCTTATACTAATGATCAGTCTTCTAAAAATAATAATCATCTATATAAAAACAACATTTTAAATCCTGATAGTCAAAGTGTGCATTATTCCAGACTTTCTCTACCATCCTCTCTAAGCAGATGCTGCTTTAAAAAAAACTTCCAAGTAGATAGAGGGTAAGGATGAAAACGGAGATGAGGACATCAAAAGACTTTGTAAAAAGGAGCATTTTTGTCAGAGCTTTGTTAGCTGAAGTACATATGTACTTCTGGCAATTTCATCTTTCAGCAGGAGAGAATGATATGACCCATGTAGGGTTGACACTTGATCTCTGCACTATCCAGTGTTGACCACTTTTGCTATATTCTATCTTGTTAACAAAAACTACTAATGTGAGCCCTGTGAAAGCATTCCTGAAACATGTTATTTAAATGCACAAGAAAGGCGAGGGAGTTCATGATGGATAGGAGTTTCTTAAAAGGGAGATACTGAAGACACAATTTAAAACTCTTCCAATAAGGAGGAAAAATGGAGGGTGTCTATAAGGAAACCAGAATGGTTGACTAAAGAGCTCTCAGCTGAGCTAAGTGTTAAAATAAACATATACAGGAAATGGAAGAATGGTGAAATCACCAAAGAGGAATTCAATCAGATAGCCAGGATATACATGGAAAAGGTCAGAAAAGCTAAAGCACAGAATGAACTCAGGCTTGCCAGAGAGACTGAAAGCAATAAAAAGGGCTTTTAAAGATATGTTTACAGCAAAAGGAAAAACAAGGAAATGGCAGGGTTGCTGCGTGGAGAAGATGGCCAGGTACTTACAGGAGGCAGAGAAAAAGCAGAGCTACCCAACACCTTCTTTGCCTCAGTTTTCTCCCAAAAAGATAGAAGTACTCAACCTTGGGGGTAGGGAGCAGGTGGGGAAGTGGGGGAAATGCAGCACAGAATAGATAGAGTAGTAGTACAGGAATATCTGGTTACACTAGATGAATTCAAGTCTCCAGGGCCATATGAACTACATCCAAGAACATTAAAAGAACTGGCAGAAGTAATTTCAGAGCCACTGGCAATAGTCTTTGAGAACTCTTAGAGAACAGGAGAAGTCCCAGCAGACTGGAGGAGGGCAAATGTTGCCCCTATTTTCAAAAGGGGAAAAAAAGAGGACCCAAATAATTATTGCCCAGTCAGCCTGACATCAATACCAGGAAAGATCCTAGAGCAGATAACTAAACATTCAGTTTGTAATTACTTAGAAAGCAATGCTGTAATCACTGAAAGTCAACATGGGCTTCTTAAAAACAAGTCATGCCAGACTAATTTTATCTCTTTTATCTCTTTCTCCCATACGATAGAGTTGCAAGCTTGATAAATGAAGGGAATGTTGTGGACATAGCCTTTGACAAGTAAGGCCTTTGACAAAGTTCCCCATGACATTCTTGTAAAGAAGCTAGTAAAATTCAGGTTGGACACTGTTACTGTTTGGTGGGTTTGTAAGTGGTTGACCGACCAAACCTAAAGAGTGCTCATCAATGACTTCTTTTCTTCCTGGAGAGAGGTGACTAGTGGGGTGCTACAGGGTTCTGTCTTGGGTCCAATGCTGTTCAACGTCTTCATCAATGACTTGGATGAAGGAGTGGAGGACATGCTGATCAAATCTGCAGATGACACCAAATTGGGAGGGGTTGCTAATACCCCAGAGGACAGGATCAGAATTCAAAATGACCTTGACAGATTGGAGAGCTGGGCCAAAGCTAACAAAATGAATTTCAACAGAGAGAAATGTAAAATCTTACACTTGGGCAGAAAAAATGGAATGCACAAATATAGGATGGGGGACATGTGGCTGGATAACAGTATGTGTGAAAGAGATCTAGGAGTCTTGGTAGATCACAAGCTGAACATGAGTCAGCAGTGTGAAGCGCCGCCAAGAAAGCCAATGCAAATTTGGTTGCATCAATAGGAGTATGGTATCTAGATCAAGGGAGGTAATGGTATCACTCTATTCTGCTTTGGTCAGACCTTGTTTGGAATATTGTGTCTAGTTCTGGGCACCTCATTTCAAGAAGAATATTTGTCAAACTGGAGTGTATCCAGAGAAGGGTGACCAAAATGGTTATGGATCTGAAGGCCAGGCCCTATGAGGAGCAGCTTAGGGAGATGGATATGTTTAGTCTGCAGAAGAGAAGGTTAAGAGGGGACTTGATAGCCGTGTTTAAATATTTGAAAGGATGTCATGTCGAGGAGGGAGCAGGCTTGTTTTCTGCTGCTCCAGAAACTAGGACAAGGAGCAGTGGATTCAAACTGCAGGAAAAGAGATTCTTCTTAAATCTCAGGAAGAACTTCCTGATGGTCAGAGCTGTCTGGCAGTGGAATATGCTTCCTTGGAGTGTGATGGAGTCTCCTTTGGAGGTTTTTAAACAGAGACTGGATGGCCATCTGTTGGGAGTGCTCTGATGTATGTTCCTGCATAGCAGGGGTTCGGACTGGATGGCCTCTGTGATCTATTCCTGTTCTATGATTCTGTGATTCTAGTTTGCTCATGTGAAAGTGATGAGTCTGGAGAGAACTCTTCTACCTATAATAGCTCTCCATAGGAACTGGAACAGATTTCCCCGTATTTTTACTTGTTTGGAGAGTACATCATGTTAATGTGAGCAAAGTGTTGGTAGAATGGGTGGGCTTAAATAGCATGATTTAGAATTGCTTGAATAGAGATGTAAGCAATGCAAGATAAGCACATGAGGGCATCCTGACAATTTCATGCCCTTTGTTGTTATGTGCCTTAAAGTCATTTCTGACATATGGTGGTGACCCTAAGATGAACCTATCATGGAGTTTTGGGGACCTGAAAGTGTAACATGCCAAAGGTCACCTGGTTTGTTTCCATGGCTGAGTGGGGAACTGAACCTTGGTCTCCAGGGTCATTGTCTAATGCTCAAATCACTACAATATGCTGGCTTTCTTCATGCCCCTGAACCCACTGTAAATACCTGATGTAGATTCAGAGTTTTCTAGTAGTGTTTTACAAATGTTTTGACCATTCAACTGGCTCTGTTTTTCTGAAACCACTGCAATCTGTTCCTCAGTAGCCATTCATTTTTTTTCCTCTAGTGTACAGAAGGGAAAATAATAATGCTTGCTTGAGCGGATTGAAACTTTTAGACCTATGCTCTCCCAGGGCTTGGCTTTAAATGTAGATGCTTGTAATTGTATGCAGTGTGACATCATGCAACTCAAAGTAGGAAAGGTTTTGTTGGTGTCTTCTTACCATAAACTAGGTGTGTTTGTGTGGGTAAGTGAGGGAGCAGTTGGAGTCCCTTTCTGGCAAGGTGTGAATGCAAGGGAAAACCATGTTGGCTATTTCTGTTTGAAAAGAAAAAAGAAGGTTATAAGAGGTGATGGCAGCAGATGGTCTTGTACTTTAGTACAGTGGATTAGTAAAGAGTTTGGTCTGCTTTTATTCTTTCATTCTTCCCCTCCACATTCTAAAGTGCCAGACAAGGCATAGGGGAAAACCTGTCCATTGTCTCCGTTAAGAGTCTGGGAAGAATCTTAGGAAGGTAGAATAGTGTGTGTCTTAACTGAAAGCTGCTTGCTCCTCAACAAGCCTGGTTCTAGCATGTGGTCTGTCCTTGCTCTTTTCCTCTTTTCCTCTCTTGTTGGCCTTTTGTGCACAAAATGCTGTCATGTTCACAGTTTTATGCACAACTTACTGCTATGCTCTTAGGTGTTGACCTTGTGAAGCCAGAAGTGTTGCAAAGTAATTACTTCTAGCCTGGCTGATTATGTCAAAAGCACTTGGCAGGAGTCAACAAACTGGTGACCCAAAGGATGTTTGGCCAGAGCCATACGTTGAAACAGATTGATACTGAGGATGGAGACAAGTCACAGAAGGATGATTGAGGATCATGTTTTTTTCCCCCTCATGAAAGAACAAGGCAGAGTATGTGGAACCAATACGACTACCTTCAACCCCGTTTTTCTGCTTCTTCTTGAGCTGGCTTCTGGAACAAGATTGCCCTGGTTCAACACAAGTGCCTGTGAACAAGGCTACAGGTTACTGAAGCAATAGCTAAGGATTCCAAGAGCTGCCACAGACACTTCTAGTGACCTCCTTCATTCATTTCATGGTTATTGTCCATTTGCTTCCTCTTCCTTCCATTTTAGCCTTCATAAACTTGGAAGAATAGAATTGAAGAAGGAAGTTATAGTGTTCTTTAGCTGCTGCAGACCCGTTTTAAATAGATCCAGAATGCACCACTTTTTTTTCTTTCACAACTTTAAAAGGAATAACAGGTAATTCATTTCTTTCCCTCTTCCAGGGAACTGTCACCCCTGGCCAAAGTGCATATGCTGCCTCTGGATGTCTGCATATGCTATGGCAAAGTTATTTTGAAGGGCTTACAACATACTCACTTTTTTGAATGCAGTACTGACTTGATGCAAATAATTGATGTTATAGCCATGAAAGTTCATGCAAAAATAAAAACTAGTTAGTCTTAAAAGAACGACCGTATTTTCCTCTCCTCCTTCCTTCTATTCTGCAAGAGATTAACATAGCTACTTCTTTGAGAACTTAACAGGTGATCTAAAAATAACTAACTAACTAACTAACACGGGGCATGGTCCAACCCTTCTGAATTGGACTAAAACATACATCACAGCATATTTCACAGTTTGGAATGTCCTTGTTCTACATTCTTTGAGAAGTTTACAGTGGAATGCCAGACTCTGATCTGTGTTTGAGACAAATGGTCCAGACAACTTGCTTACTGTCCAGTTTGTTTTAAGCTGCCTATTACATGAAGAGTGATAGTTTGAAGAGGCATCCATGACAGTGATGGGGTGGAAGGCAGTAAAACTGTTTGGTGCTGAAAGCTTCTTATGGACCAAGAACTTTTAGTCGGGTTTTAAAACTAGATGAGTGGTTCAGATTTTCTTTAATCTTCCATAATGTAAGATTAAAAGCAAGATTAGAAAGTTCTGGTGGCAAGACCAGCTCCTTGGGAGCTTATTGCAGGATTAAGAGTGTATTTTTTCTTGCTGACCAGAAATGTCCCTTGTGCTATAGCAGACATTAACTCATTGTTTTGCTGTGAAAGCTTATAATCCACTTTTTACTAAAGCAATCCTAGTGTTTCAGGGCTTAGTGCCACACTGAGTTTCCGCACCAAGAAATCAGAGAATGTGCAGTTACAAAACTTCTTTCCCCATAAGGTTTCACTCTATGGGCTGATACACCTTTACCTTCTTCAGACTTGGACTTTAGTGGGCTATGCAAAAGAAAATGGCACCAAATACCAACTAAATGTGTTTATTCTTGCTCCAAAAACAAGCATTCAGATTTAAATGCTAGAGTGTTATTTGGAAAATGAACATATGAAAATGACATGGATTTGTTCTTCAGTTTGTACCTATGCAAAATGTGTGGGTTAACTTCTGGGATGGGCAGCTGTGGCCCACCAGATGTCTTTGGACTGGAGTTCCATAATCTCTCATCATTGACAGGGTTAGCTGGGGCTTATGGGAGTGATAGGCTAAAAACTATCTGAAGAATGTCAGTGATCCACTCCTGATTTAAGCTTATGTTGAGTTGATTGCACCTTTTAGCTGTCATATGAAGCTGCCTTATACCAAGCTAAACCTTTGGTCCACCTAGCTCAGGGGTAGGCAACTGCATGGGTGGCAAAATCACCTCTGCTTAAATCCCAGCAAACCTGAGTACCTCAGTTTTCCTCTGTAGTCCCCCTGAAAATCGTATCAGGAAGTGAATTGTGTGGCTTCCTGTTATCATTTTGAGAGGAACTGCAGAGGAAAATGCAATATTTGCAGATAGTAAGGGATTCTGGTGTGCCTGTAAGGGTAGAATCATAGAATCATAAAGTTGAGAGAGACTGTAGGGGCCATCCAGTCCAACCCCCTGCCATGCAGAAACACACATCAGAGCACTCCCAACAGATGGCCATCCAGCCTCTGCTTAAAAACCTTCAAAGAAGGAAACTCCACCACACTCTGACACAGCATATTCCATTGCCAAACTGCTCTGACTGTCAGGGAGTTCTTCCTGATATTCAGGTGGAATCTCGTTTCCTGCAGTTTGAATCCATTGCTCCTTGTCCTAGTCGCTGGAGCAGCGGAAAACAAGCCCGCTCCCTCCTCGACATGACATCCTTTCAAATATTTAAACATGGCTGTGATGCCCCCCTTAACTTTCTCTTCTGCAGACTAAACATATCCAGCTCTAAGCCACTCCTCATAGGGCCTGGCTTGCAGACCCTTCACCATTTTAGTCGCCTTCCTCTGGATACGTTCCAGCTTGTCGATATCCTTCTTGAATTGAGGTGCCCAGAACTAGACACAGTATTCCAAATGAGGTCTGACCAAAGCAGAATAGAGTTATACTACTACCTCCCTTAATCTAGACAACATACCCCTATTGATGCAACAAAGAATCGCGTTAGCTTTCTTGGCTGCTGCATCACACTGCTGACTCATGTTCAGCTTGTGATCTACCAAGATTCCTAGATCCCTTTCACGCATACTGTTATCTAGCTACACGTCCCCCATCCTATATTTATGCATTCCATTTTTTTCTGCCTAAGTGTAGGATTTTACATTTCTCTCTGTTGAAATTCATTTTGTTAGCTTTGGCTCCTCTCCAATCTGTCAAGGTCATTTAGAATTTTGGTCTTGTCCTTTGGGGTATTAGCAACCCCTCCCATTTTGGTGTCATCTGTAAATTTGATCAGCATGCCCTCTATCCCTTCATCCAAGTCATTGATGAAGATGTTGAATAGCATTGGGCCCAGGACAGAACCCCGTGGCACCCCACTAGTCACTTCTCTCCAGGATGAAAAGCAGCCATTGGTGAGCACCCTTTGGGTTCAGTTGGTCAACCAATTACAAATCCACCAAATAGTAGCAGTGTCCAGTCTGAATTTTTACTAGCTTCTTCGCAAGAATGTCATGGGGAACTTTGTCAAAGGTCTTACTGAACTAAAGATATGCTACATCCACAATATTCCCATCTTTCAATCTCGTAACTCTATTGTAAAAAGAGATAAAATTAGTCTGACATGACTTATTTTTGAGAAAGGTATGTTGACTTTTAGTGATTAAGGCATTGTGTTCTAAGTAACTACAAACTGACTGTAATTACTTAGATAGCAATGCAATAATCACTAAAAGTCAAAAGTACTTGGCCATCTTCTCTATGCAATGACTCTATCATTTCCTTGTTTTTCCTTTTGCTGTGGATGTATCTAAAAAAGCCCTTTTTATTGTTTTCAATGTCTGGCAAACCATTCTGATTTCTTTAGACACCTCCCATTTTTCCTCCTTATTGGAAGAGTTTTAAATTGTGCCTTTAGTATCTCACTTTTAAGAAACTCCTATCCGTCAGGAAATTCTTTCTCTTTTAGTATTCTTGACCACGTAATTTCAGCAAGTAACTTTCTAAGTTTAGCTCAGTTTGGTCCAGCTACACTTGGCTTCCCCTTCCCACTGGATGACAGAATAGAGCATAGTCATTCCCACCTAAGGATCCCACAACTTCCACCCCGTTGATAAAGTCATCCCTGTTAGTGAGGATCAGATCTAAAATAGTTGATCCCCTTGTTGCCTCTTCCACCTTCTGGACCATAAATTTGTCTGCAAGGCAAGCAAGGAACATGGTGGACCTTGTGGTCTTGGCAGAGTTTGACTTCCAACATATATTAGGATAGTTGAAATCTCCCATTACTATTGCATCTTTCCTTTTTAAATATGTGGTAATTGCTCCAGGAAGACCTCATCCAAGTCCTCAGACTGGCCTGGAGGCCTGTAGCAAACCCTCACAATCATGTTCCTATTCCTTCTTGCTCCCTTAATTCGTACCCAGATGCTCTCGACTTGGCTTCCTGGATTTAAGTAAGGGATCTCTTCACAGGTGGAAACATCCTTGACCTATAAGGCTACTCCTCCTTCTTTCTTGTTTGGTCTGTTTCTGCAAAACAGGTTATACCCTGCTATCACTACATTCCAATCGTGAGACTCATCCCGCCAGGTTTCAGTGATGCCTATTAAATCATATTTATTTTATTGTTTTAAGAATTCAAGTTCATCTTGCTTATTTCCCATCCTCTGTGCATTAGTGTAGAAAACAGAAGATCATGTGTCCTTCCCGGAAGTCCTGTACTAAAGTTTCTTTTCCTCCCTCTGTTGGTCTCTAGTACTACTTGGCCTGCTCTGTCTATATCGTTTGAGCTATTTTTCCCAGCACTCGCTGAATCCTTACCCTGAATAATACTGTCTCCTTCCCCAGCTGAACTCAGTTTAAAGACCTCCTGATCTGTTTTGTGAGACTGTTAGCAAAAACGTTACTGCCAACAGTTGTGAGGTGCGGCTCATCCGTTGCCAGAAGACCATCTTCGTGGAAATAGAGATTGTGATCTATAAACCCAAATCGTTCCTGGTGGCACCATCTGCAGAACCAGTTGTCCACCTCCACTATTTTTCCCTCTCTTCATGGGCCATATCCTTGCACAAGCAGGAGAGATGAAATGACAACCTGCGCACTGCGGTCCTTCAGCTTCCTATCCATAACCTCATAATCCTTTGTGATGTGCTTAAAGCTGCGCTTCGCAGTGTCGTTGGTTCTGACATGAACCAAAAGGAGGAGGTTACGGTCAGTGGGCTTGACCAGTCTTGTTAGCCTCTCCGTTACATCATTGATTTTGGCCCCAGGGAGACAGCACACATTGCAACTCATCCTGTCCACGTTGCAAATTGTTGGTTCTGTTCCTCTCAGCATGGAGTGCCCCAACCACCAGAACTCATCTCCCCTGAGGCTTGTCTCAGGTTACTCGGTGAGCAGATTCTTCCACGGTTGCCTGGACATTCTGTTCAGGCTGAGACTGTTGTTCCTGCTTTTGGATTTCGTCCTGCTGGTGTTCGAGTTCCTGTTGCTGATGTTCAATTTCTTCTTGGTGATGTTCCATTACCTCCTGCTGTTCCATTACCTTTTCTTCCTGTTCCACATTGTCATTAATAAGGTCGAGAACTTGGAAGCGATTTTGTAGCTTGAGAGTCTCTGTTTGGTTCTTGGTCCTTCTAATCCTTCGTGTCACATTCCTCCAAGCGTCTTGTCTCCTGGTTTTGTGAACCAACTTCCTCATCCGCTAGCTCCTCCATGTATTTCATCTTCAAGAAAGTCTTCTCTGCCCTATCAAAGAACTCTTCACCCTCCCTAATAATCCAAAGACTAGAAACCCAGGCCTCCAGCTGCCAAACCTTCTCCTCTAAGAGGGCCACCAGCTTGCATTTACTGCAGGTGTACCCAGTGACATCTAGTGGAAGAAAAGAAACATGCCACAGCTGTTGCAGGTGACTGCAGCATTTCCCTCACCCTCCATACTTGATAATCTAGACAGTCAAATTAGAAAAAGTGAAACTGGCCTTCATCTTCAAACTCCCCTGGTAAAACCTGCATCAACATGCCTGTTTGCCAAGCCCTTTTTGTCAAACTATCAGGACTGAGGGTGCAGTTCTATAGTAGCTCTAGTTACTTCCCCAAGCTGCCCAACCCACTTAGATGTTGCAATCAGGCAGACTGCCTCAGGAGGGCTTCAACCCAAGAAACAATGAACTCTTACTAAACTTGTACAGCCAAACTATGTGCGCTGAAGGCGATTGCTGTTGGGAGTAGATATAAAGAGCTAACGGCTGCTAGCTCCTCCCCCAGCTAGTCAGTTAGACTGTGTGCCCACGAATTTATTTTCTCATAGGTAATACTTATTAGGAATTACCTTACCTTATCTTACCTTACCTTAGGAATTAGATGCAGTTGACATACACAAATTTGAGATCCTGTGTCTGTAATTCCCCAAACGGCCTTGTCCAGTATCTGTAACTTTTCCCCATATTCCCCAATCCAATCTGTATTCAGAGTTGTTAACATACAGAGGTTGGGTTTCTAAGGGAATACACTGGTTGTCTCCTTGCTGCTAGGCTTCATTTCCATAGGAACCAGGAAGGCCCAAGAGCTCTCTGGCTGAAAATTCTAAAGGCCCCTCCCAAAACTGCCAACCCCAGGATTCCATAGATCTTCATAGGCAGCCAATCATGAGCTCTTCTTCCCTGACACAGTCAGTCTTATAGATCTTCGCCTGGCTGACACAGACAGACTCCCAAACTTTGACTTTTATATATTAGCTATAAAAGCAACATAACACCAAACACAACAGAATATATCTACTAAAAAGACATTTAAAAAGCAACAACCAACCAACCAGAATACATGACCATAATAAACCAACCTATATTTTTATCTAAACTAGACTAATGGGTTAACTAAGTATAAAGAAGGGGAAAAAAGAAAAAGAAAAAACTGGTTCCTGCCCCAAGTATCCACTACTGATAGTATTCTATATATATACTAGTTTAGTACAATAAACACCAAATACAAAAATACTGTTTGTTTCACAGTCTTAATTCTATAATATAAAATAATTCTATGTAATGTAAAATGTTTCTAATATGAATGTACAACCTTACTTATATCAATACTTAACTAACAATTTTTAATCTAAGATTAAAAATATTTTCCTCATAGAATCATAGAGTTGGAAGAGACCCCAGGGGCCATCGAATCCAACCCCCTGCTATGCAGGAACTCCATCAAAGCATTCCCAACAGATGGCCATCCAACCTCTGCTTAAAAACCTCCAAAGAAGGAGACTCTACCACACTTCGAGGCAGCAGATTCCACTGCCAGACAGCTCTGACCGTCATGAAGTTCTTCCTGAGGTTCAGGTGGAATCTCCTTTCCTGCAGCTTGAACCCATTGCTCTTTGTTCTAGTCTCTGGAGCAGCAGAATACAAGCCCACTCCCTCCTTGACATGACATCCCTTCAAATATTTAAACCTGGCTATCATGTCCCCTCTTAACCTTCTCTTCTGCAGACTAAAAATCCCCAGCTCCCTAAGTTGTTCCTCGTAGGGCCTGGCTTCCAGACTCTTTGCCGTTTTGGTTGCCCTCCTCTGGACATATTTCAGCTTGTCAATATCCTTTTTGAATTGAGGTGCCCAGAACTGAACACAGTATTCCAAATGATGCCTAATCAATGCAAAATAGAGTAGTACCATTACCTCCCTTGATCTAGACACCATACTCCTATTGATGCAACCAAGAATTGCGTTAGCTTTCTTGGCTGCCGCTTCACACTGCTGACTCATGTTCAGCTTGTGATCTACCAAGACTCCTAGATCCCTTTCACATGCACTGCTATCCAGCCATGCATACCCTCATCCTGTTTCATATGGTATATATGCATATATAAAGGAGATAGTAATATATAGAAACAAAATAAAGTCATCCATAATATTCTCGTACATAGTTGCATGAATTGTAAATTCTCTTTATCTAAACAAAACAGAACAAGATAACAACAGCAAGTTCAGAAACCCAAAATCATGATTTCACCCTCATTTTCCCTTAAATACTTAGCGAGTAAGTACCAATTATCAACAAACTCATGTTCTTTTGAACTTTTAAGTCTTTCTGTCAGTCTGTCCATTTCTACAATTGTCATTAACCTGCTAAAAAATTCATTTATGGTTGGGTTTTGAGTATTCTTCCAATACTTTGTGTAGACCAGTCATGCTGCCAGTAACATGTACTGAATCATTCTTTGCCTTTGCTTGTCATAGTTTGAATCTTCCTGCCAATTTCCCAATAAAAACAATTCTGGGGATTTTGTGATCTGAATTTTCAAAAATTTTTAAATTAAATCCTGTATTGTCTTCCAAAACTTTTTAGCCTTTTCGCAAGTCCGCCAGATATAGTACAAAGATCGAACATATCCCAGGCACTTCCAACAGATATTTTTCATTTCATTATGCATCTTAGAAAGTCTTTCTGGAGTAAAGTCCCAGTGAAATTTTGTAATAATTTCCTTGTAGGTCATAACAAAGTATGTTTTTAATTTCTTTTGTCCATAATCCTTCCCATTGGTTATTGTGTGACCAAAATTCTTTGCGTAGTTAATCATATATTTCTTTACTTTTTCTTCTTCCATCTCCATTTTCAGTAACATTTTATACATTTTTGTAATCAAATGCTCTTCACTATCACATAGCAGAAGTTCCAAATCTGATTTGGCTCTCTCAAAACCTTTACTTTTTTTTGTCTTCTAAGAATCTTAAGTGATATTGTCTGTGTGATAACCATTGTAAAGGATATCCTTCTTCTTCAAGTTGTTGTAGTGTTTTCATCTTGTAATTTTGGCCTTGCTTCATTAACAAATTGTAATAAGTTAACCATGTCTGATCTGTCCTCATTTCCATCCTATAAAAAGCCTCTTGTGGTGAAATTCAAAGTGGTGTTTTAGGACATAATCTCGGTTTATATTTAGTCCAAAATTGTATTAGGGCAGGCCAGATACAATGATTATTAAAAGGAACATTAACCCTAACTTTTTCATACCATAGATGGACATGTCATCCAAATCTTAAGGCATGTCCTTCTATGTTCAAAAGCTTATTATCTTCCAAGGTATCCATTTTTTAAATCCAAGTAATGCATATCACTGCAAAATAGACTTTTAAGTTAGGTAGTCCAAGACCACCTCTCTCTTTAGCATCTTGCAGGATCTTAAGTCTCATTCTGGGTTTCTTCCCTCCCCGTATAAATTTAGAAATATCTTTCTGCCATATTTTAAATGGCATTTCTTTTGTTAAACTTGGAATTGTTTGAAAAAGAAATATCTTGAAGAGTATATTCATCTTAACTGTAGAATTTCTTCTCAATAAAGACAGGTTTAGTTTCTGCTGTTTTATCGTATCTTCTTTGGGATAAGGTTTTAAGCGCTTCAGACATGGCTGCACAGATCTCCTCTTCCACTGTCACACAGACCTCGCGTTGGCCCTTGGTTCAGTACCGTCCCTCAGTACCGTCTGGGAAGAAAACTCCATCAGCATTGAGGATGACACCTGACTGTCTCTCCGCGTCCTGCCTTCAGCATCCTTCTTCTCCCAAGTGTCAAGACTGATGTTCCTCAACTCCAAAGGAGACTTCATATGTGGCCTGAAAGGACTGCAAGTGGTTCACACCAGCTCCTGACAAGTCTTTGGCCACCCCCTTGGCCAAGAAATACAAATTCTTCTTTTTGTGTTTCTTGGCCAAACTAAGGAGCTGCCTTACTTGTTTTCTACTGGTCCCTTATGGTAGCAGCATTATCTGGCTAAAGGGGCATCCTCTGAAAGATTGGCCCCATACCAATCACCTCAGGAATCGGTCCAGCTGGCGTATCAAGGCTTAGCTTCCCTGCAGCAGTAGGAGAAGGTCTCTATCCTGGCACCTTGAGAACATAACAGTACCTCAGAAGTCCAAGGTACATCAGATGGTGAGATTGTCGACTCTCCAGTCAGTATTCTTACTTAGCCAACTCAGATGGAATTTGGCCATCTATGGTCTTGTCCTCCAGCTTCTCCATTTCCAGAGTGTTATGACTTTACACAGGCCCAAGTGCCTCCTCAGGTACTGTCTTGGGACCGTCGCTGTGTACCATCTTGTCACCAACATCTGGCAGCTGCTCATACTGATCTTGGCTTCGTTCCCCAGATTGTAGGTCTTAACATTATTCTCAAAGGGACCAATAGGACCATTCTTACTCTTACCAACGCAAGTCCTTGTAAGATTCTGTGGACCTCTCTACCTATCTAGAGGACTACTATTACTTCCATCATCATTGCCACCACTGTTGAGCTTACCTCGAGGAGCCTCGGTACCGTCATCACTGTTGGTACTACTCACCATCTCCTACACCTACCCTGTTGTGTCCAACTAAGCAGCGATGCACCAACTGAGATCATCATCTTGAGGTCTCAGCATGGTCTGCAAGAGAGCCAACTGTGACACCTGTGACCTCCACTTAGATTCCTCAAACTGCCTCACTACCTACAGTCAGCAGTTTCCAGAAACATCTCTGGTCATTGCTTCGGTGTCTCCTCAGCATTGTACTTACCATTGTTGATCATTCTCCACCTCATCTTTGACTTCATAATCATTTAACAAACAGTTACCTGATCGCTCCCTACCATCTCTGGTCTTCTCACAGGATCTGGTCACTCTGATGGATGATGTCTGATCCTTTGTGAACAGATGCTGAAGATGGCCCATTCACTTAACCTTCAGATTGATTGCCACAAGGAGGATATGCAAGTTCCTGTTTTTCAGCAGCCACAAGATCAGGCTTCAGTGACTGTATCTATTTCGCCTTTTCTATATCTTCTTCATCTGCTCAAGAAATCTTGGACATCGCCATCCTCCATACTGTCTATCTCCAAAAAGTTAGAGTCTCTGTCCTTTCTTTTGGATTCAGATCTCAATCAGCTGGTGAGCCACCCCAAGCCAAATTCCATCATAGTGAATGCTGCCCAATCCGAGACTTCCGAGAGGCTTCAGACTTCTCCAGCCAACAAGGAGGGCAAAAAGCTGGATGCCATTGGAAGAAAATTCTGTTTGAATGCTGCCCTCCTCTTTAGAATTTCCAACTATGCAGCCTGTATGAGTGCCTACCAGCAGTTCTTATGGAGCAAAGTGAAGCCCTACGTAGACCATTTAGCTGATGAAGACAAATGGATTGTCACTGTTCTCTATGGGGAGGTTTACCACCTGGCATCTCACCGAATTACCACCTTTAAGCATGTTGCAGATTGTAGCATTAAGGCATCAGTGCTTCAACGCCATGCCTGGTTCTGTTCTTCTGGATTATCTCAGCAAGTCATGTCCATGATTGAAGACCTGCCATTTGATGATGCTGGCCTCTTTAACATGCCCACGGATGACAAACTCGAACATGCTCAAAAAATGAGATTGATGGCCAAGGACTTTGGATTCCAACTTGCCCTGACTTCATGGTTTCAGTACCGTAGATACTATTCACAAATGAAGCATGTCTCTAGCTTAACCTCCACTCAACAACAGAGGACACTCCAACCATCACAATAGCAGTCCTCTAGGAAGCTTCTTTCCCCTTTGTTTCACACCTCACAGTATAGGAAATACTGTTCTGAAACATCTAAGCATTGTGTTTGATGTGATGCACCACAGCCTCATGTACTGCCTCTTCCACCATCTGCTCTTTAGCCACTGGTACCGAAGATTCCTTGGTTTCTTCCATCTTTGACGCTTCCTTTGACGCTACAGATACTGACACAGAACCTTTGTCTTTCCATCTTGATGACTCCATCTTAGATTTGATAGCCTCTATCGGCACTCCCTCGTGCCCTTTTGGACACAGACTAAGCGAAGACCATCGTGCTTGGGCCTCTATCACAATAGATTCTTGGGTACAGAGGGTACATGGTAGAGTTTTGTCATCTCCATCCAACAGGCTGTCTTTGAGTCATGCAACTATCTTCAGTTCTCAATGAGGAGATTGCAATATTGCTTGAGAAGGAAGCTGTTGAGTGCATTCCACTGTCAGCTCGCCATCACAGCTTCTTCTCACAGTACTTTCTAGTGTCGAAGGATGGTGGTCTTCATCCCAATTTGGATCTTCACGGAGTCAATTGTTACATCTGATCAAAGCATTTTTGAATGATCACGCTTGCATTCATAGAATCATAGAAATGTAGAGTTGGAAGAGAACACAGGGGCCATCCAGTCCAACCCCCTGCCATGCAGGAACACCCTCAAAGCACTCCCGACAGATGACCATCAAGCCTCTGCTTAAAAACCTCCAAGGAAGGAGACTCCACTACACTCCGAGGCAGCATATTCCACTGCCGGACAGCCCTGACTGTCAGGAAGTTCTTCCTGAGGTTCAGGTGGAATCTCCTTTCCTGCAGCTTGAATCCATTGCTCCTTGTCCTGGTCTCTGGAGCAGCAGAAAGCAAGCCCTCTCCTTCCTCTACATGGCATCCCTTCAAATATTTAAACATGGCTATCATGTCCCCTCTTAACCTTCTCTTCTGCAGACTAAACATCCCCAGCTCTCTAAGTCTATCCTCATAGGGCATGGTTTCCAGGCCTCTCACCATTTTGCTCGCCCTCCTCTGGACTTGCTCCAGCTTGTCAATATCCCTCTTGAATGGCGGTGCCCAGAACTGGACACAGTATTCAAAATGGGGTCTAACCAAAGCAGAGTAGAGTGGTACCAGTACCTCCCTCGATCTAGACACCCTACTCCTATTGATGCAGCCAAGAATTGCATTGGCTTTCTTGGCTGCCGCATCACACTGCTGACTCATGTTCAGTTTGTGGTCTATGAAGACTCCTAGATCCCTTTCACACGTACTGCTATCCAGCCACGTGTCCCCCATCCTATATTTCTCTATTCCATTTTTTCTACCTAAGTGTAGGACCTTACACTTCTCTCTGTTGAATTTCATTTTGTTAGCCTCGGCCCAGCTCTCCAATCTATCCAGGTCATTTTGAATTTTGATCCTGTCCTCTGGCGTATTAGCAACCCCTCCCAATTTGGTGTCATCTGCAAATTTGATGAGCATGCCCTCTATTCCTTCATCCAAGTCATTGATAAAAATATTGAACAGCACTGGGCCCAGGACAGAACCCTGTGGCACCCCGCTAGTCACTTCTCTCCAGGATGAAAAGCAGCCATTCGTGATCACCCTTTGGGTTCGGTCAGTCAGCCAGTTACAAACCAAACTAACAGTAGCCTGTCCAGCCCACATTTTACTAGCTTCATTGCAAGAATGTCATGGGGAACTTTGTCAAAGGCCTTACTGAAATCAAGATATGCTACATCCACAGCATTCCCTTCATCTATCAAGCTAGTAACTCTATCATAAAAAGAGATAAGATTAGTCTGGCATGACTTATTTTTGAGAAATCCATGTTGACTTCTCGTGATTACCGCATTGCTTTCTAAGTGATTAGAAACTGACTGCTTAATGATGTGCTCCAGGATCTTTCCGGGTACTGATGTCAGGCTGACTGGGCGATAATTGTTTGGATCCTCTTTTTCCCTTCTTGAAGATGGGGATAACATTTGCTCTCTTCCAGTCTGCTGGAACGTCTCCTGTCCTCCAAGATTCCTCAAAGATTATAGCAAGCAGTTCCGAAATGACCTCTGCTAGCTCTTTTAATATCCTAGGATGCAATTCATCTGGCCCTGGAGACTTGAATTCATCCAGTGTGGCCAGGTATTCCTGTACCACCTCTCTCTACCTATTATGTGCCTCATTTCCTTTGCTTCCTACCCTGCTCCCCAACCGCCAGGTTGAGTGCTTGTATCCTTCTGGGAAAAAACTGAGGCAAAGAAGGTGTTAAGTAGTTCTGCCTTTTCTCTTCCCCCTGTGAGTAATTCGCCATCTTCTCTGCGTAGCGACCCTACTGTCTCCTTCTTTTTCCTTTTGCTGCGGACATATTTAAAAAAACCCTTTTTATTGTTTTTAATGTCTCTGGCCAGCCAAAGTTTATTCTGTGCTTTAGCCTTTCTGACTTCCCCCCTACATCTCCTAGCTACTTGCTTAAATTCTTCTTTGGTGATTTCCCCCTTCTTCCATTTCCTATACATGTTTCTCTTAACACTCAGCTCAGCTGAGAGTTCTTTAGTCAACCATTCTGGTTTCTTCAGATGCCTTCCATTTTTCCTCCTTTTTGGGAACATTTTTAAACTGTGCCTTCAGTATCTCCTTTTTAAGGAACTCCCATGCCTCCTGAACTCCTTTCCCTTTCACTTTTCCCTGACCACGGAATTCCAGCCAGCAGCTCCCAAATTTTTACAGAAGCCCCTTTTATTTAAAATCTAAGATGAGTGTCTGGCTACACTTCTCCTTCCCACTGAATGCCAAATTCCAAGAGGGCATGGTCACTCCCCCCAAAAAGACCAACCACTTCTACCTCATTCAAAAGGGTTTTACCCCTGTTGGTCAGGATCAGATCTATAATATTTGACCCCCTTTGTGGCCTCTTCCACCTTCGGGACCATGAAGTTGTCTTCAAGACAAGCAAGAAACTTGCTGGACCCTGCTGTCTTGGCAGAGTTTGTCTGCCAGCATATTGGCTAATTAAAAGCCCCCCATTTTTTACTGTATCCCTCCTCTTTGAATGTGCAGTCATTTGGCTGACGAAGGCGTCATCAAAGTCCTCAGCCTGAGTTTCTGGGTTTTGGGTAGTAAACCCCCACCAGAATATTCCTATTGTTTCTCGCTGCCTTAATTCTTACCCAGATGCTTTTTCCAGGGTTTTGGGTTTAAGTCCTGGATGTCTTCGCAAGTGAAAACATCCTTGACATACAAGGCTACCCCCTCCCCCTTTTCTTTTTTGGGTCTGTTTTTACAAAATAGGCTATCCCCCTCATTCCTATATTCCAATCATGAGACTCATCCCACTAGGTCTCAGTGATGCCTATCAAATCGTATTTATTTTGTTGTACTAGGAGTTCAAGTTATCCTTCTTGTTTCCCATACTCCGTGCATTAGTGTAAGAGATTTAAACCCCCCGGGCCCCTTTTCCCTGCAAGTCCTGTACTATTGTTTCTACTCCTCCCCCATTGGCCGCTTCTGCTATTTTATCCAGTATCTTTTGGGGTTTTTCCCCTCCTCCCAAAATCCTTGCTCTGAATAATATTGTCTCCCTCCCCAGTGGAACTTATTTTAAAAGACCTTTTTTTTTTTTATATATATATTTTTATAATATTTTTATTAAGAAAAAAAAAATTTTTCTATTTCCATAATCGATTAAATTGTTTGCATTTTTTCCAAGCATTTTAAAATTAATAAGTACGAACATATTAATATATAGACCTCACCTAAAATTATCCATTCCAATAATCAAATCTATTTAGGGTCTATGCAATTCCTCCCTCCCCCATCCATCACTTCCTTACTTACTCCAGGGTAAATCTTTTAAAACGCATAAAAAAACAGGTTTCTCTTTAAATTTTGTTAAGCTGAACATTTTTCTCGCCTCTTAAAGTATTATATCAACACTTTTTTGTAATTAACAATCACCCGTGCCATAATAAAATCATATTTGTTAAATTTATCTCATTTTGGGAGCAAAAATTCCTCTACTTGCTTCCACTCTTTTTAAAATTTAATAGCTTGACCCCCCGTCACGGATTTTCCCCTTTAATTTTATCCATCTCTCTATATTCCATCACTTTTACTTTCCAGTCATGGATTGGAGGAGTACATGAGTTTTTCCATTTGCTGGCATAGAAAATTTCTAGCCGCTGTTATCAAATAGTAATATTCTCCAGCATTTCTTTCCCTCTGTGTCTATCTTTTGTAAAATTTTTAAAAAGAAAAATTTCCGGCAATAATGGGATATTGATTTTTAAGGCCTTTGAAATCATTGTTTAAATTTTCCCTTTCCCAATATTTTTTCGCCTTCTCACACGCCCCACCACACGTGAAAAAAACGCCCCTTTATTTTATCACACTTCCAACATTTTCTGTCTTTTTTTTTTGTATATTTTTTTTATTCTAACTGGATCAAGGTGCCATCTGTAAAACATCTTAAAGTAATTTTCTTTCAAATTTTGGGCAACAGTAAATTTCTGGGTGTCCCCCCAAACTTTTTTCCCAATGTTCCAACTGTATTTCACGACCAATATTCTGCGCCCAAGTGATCATTGGTGCCTTTATTTGTTCTGGTTCAAGTTCTCTTTCCAGCAAGAACTGATAGATTTTAGAAATCACGTGGTTCTGCTCAAAAAAATATAATTTTTTCAAATGCTTTTTCCTCTTTGCGAAGGTCAAAACCCTCCAACTTCATATCAATCTTAAATCTTTCTGAAAGCTGTCTATGTAGAAACCAGCCGCATTTAAAAATTTTCCCATTTTCCAATTTTTCCCCTTTTTTTATTCTGATTCCCGAATTAGCAGTCTTAACTAGTAGATCTTTGTATCTTATTATTTTCTCCTGGGGTTCACGTCGTGCTTAAAAAAGGCCTCGTGGGTGGATATCCATAAAGGAATTTGACTGTAATATTTTCTTTTAAAATCGCTGCCAATTCATTAAGAGGGATTTTCTAAGATAATGGTTAAGAAATTTTTATCAGTTTTCCCTTTTTATCCCAAATAACGCGTGCCCCCCATACGAAATTGGGGCACCTTCAAGCTTTAATATGTTCCTTTTTAAGGTTACCCAAAGTCTTTAATCCATAGCAAAGCACTTGCCTGATAATAATTTTAAATTTCGGGTTACCCCAAGGCCTCCTTTTCCTTTCTTTTCAATAAGCATCTTCCTTTTAACCTTGGCTTCTTGTTTTCCCATATGAATTTAGAGATCTCTTTTGCCAATCAATAAATGGTTTGTCACTTGTAATAATAGGCAAGTTTTGAAATAAGAAATTCAACTTTGGCAAGACATTCATTTTAATTGCTGCTATTGGGCCCGGGAAAAATAATCTCAATTGTTTCCATGTAGTGAATAGGTTTTAAATTTTTTAAATGATTTTATAGTTGTTGTCATATAATTCATTATTCCTTTTAGATATCCAGAAGCCTAAGTATTTAACTTTCTTTTCTATTTTGAACCCCGTTTGCCCTTAAACCTTTTGTTTTTCCCTGCTTTATGTTCTTTGTTAATATTTTCGTCTTTTCTTCATTGTTTTAAAATCCCCCCAGTTCACCGAATGACTTTAATTTCGTTATTAAGTTGTTATAGCTGTACTCGGATCTTCCAGAATTATAACTAAATCATCTGCAAATGCTTGCAGCTTAAATTTTGTCCCCTTTTCACTTTACAGCCTCTTATACTTGAACTTCTTTTGATCATTTTCAGCAATACTTCCAACACCATTATGAATAATAAAGGAGAAAAGGGGCCATCCTTGTCTTGTCCCCTTCATTATCATTTTCTTTTTCTTTTTCCATTTATGATCAGAGTGGCTTCTTGTTTATTGTAAATCTCTCTCATCCAATTCATATAATTCTACCATTTTTATTTCATCCAGCACTTGCATCAAAAACCCCATCTCACGTTACCCAAAGGCTTTTTCCGCGTCGATAAAGACCCAAAGCTAATTTTTTTCTGGTTGTTCTTCTCATAATGTTCAATAATTTTTTAAGATTGTCCGCATATTGTTTTTTAATTGTCTTCCTGGCAGGAAGCCGTTTTGCTCTTCTCCTATTTTTCTTGTAAAATCTTTTGGTCCTCTCAGCCAAGATACTCATGAAAATCTTGTAGTCTACATTTAGTAGAGATATCGGTCTGAAATTTCCCGGATCTTTAGGATCTCGACTTTCTTTTAGTATCAGCGAAATTGCAGCTTCCTGCCAGGAATCTGGTTTCCCTCCCTCTGGGATTTGATTGAATAGTTTGAACAAATATGGCAACAAAATTTCTTGCATTTGCTTATAGTAGGACCCGAAAGCCATCTGGGCCCGGCGCTTTAAAATGCTCTGTTTCTTAATTGCATCTGATATTTCCTGTAAACTTTTTTTTGGCTTTTAAATTTTTGTTGTTCTTCTGAGATTTTAGGTATCTTATACTGCTCTATGAAAGCTGATATCTTGCTATTAATCTTCCTTTCCTTTACCTTGTAAAGTAGACTGTAGTATCTATGGAAGACTCGTCTAATCTTTTTGCTATCAGTTATAACTTTTCCCTCTTTTTTGTGATTAGATTCTTTTTTCTTTCTTTTAAATTTTTTTGGCTAACCATTTCCCTGGTTTGTTAGCCTGCTCAAAGAACCTCTGCTTCACTCTTCTCAAACCCTTTTATTTCCTCCTGGTGTTCAATTTTAATTGTTCTTGTAACATCTTCAGTTCTGTTTTAATTTGGTAATCTTCTGGATTTTTTTTAAACATATCTTCTCTTTGACTTATTTTTTCTATGATTAGTTGATGTTTTTGGGCTTCTCTTTTTTAATTCAGTCCCCCATTGAATAAAATGGCCCCTCAAGACCGCCTTGCTGCTTAAAAATTTTATGCATTTTAACCTCATCTGTCATATTATTATGGAAAAAAAATTTTAATTGTTTGTTTTATCTTTTCCACGTATACTTGATTCTGGAAAATTTCATCATTTAACCTCCATCTCATCGGTCTTCTAATTTAATTTTCAATTGTATCGGATGATGATCTAAAGCCTCGGAAGGATTTCCATTTCGGATACTTTATTTAGAATTGTATTGGAGATTAGATACATGTCGTTTTTTGACATGGACTTATGCGTTTCCAGTAAAATGTATATCCTTTGGGTGTTTATTTGGTTTTTTTTGAATCCCGCAATGACATTGTTTCTGGAAGATTAAAGAATGTTTTTGGAAGTTTACCATGTTGCTTTTGCTCTAATTTCTTTCCACTTCTATCTTCTTAGGGTTTTGTACTCCATTAAAGTCCCCACAGAGAAGAAACTGTCCCTGATTATTTTCCCGGGGTAATTTAATAATTCTTGAAAAAAAATTTTTTGGAAAAAAACTTTCTTTCCTTCTGTTGGGGAGTAAACCCCAACTACTAGTACATTCATTTCCGGAAGAACAATTCCCCTCCCACATAATGTCCTTGATCATCCTAAATTTCAGTACTGATTTGTAATTCCAATTTTTTTTACAAGGCTACTCCTTTTTTTTTTTTTTGGGCAGCTATAAAAGCAATTCCCTAATTTAGGGTTACGAAGATATTTTATGTCTTTGTCTTTTATTTTAGTTTCTTGCAGGCAGATCACATCAGCCTTTGTCTTTTCGATGTAATGAAACACTAGTCTTCTCTTATAGTTCGAGTTTATCCCTTTAACGTTCCAAGATAGTGTTTTAAATTAAATGGTTTTTGATTGGGTTTCTTTTTTTCTTCTACGAAGATCTTTTTATCTCCAACTCTGGATCTTTTAATTTCTATCCTTTCCCCTTTTTTCCCCTGTTTCACTGTTTTTGGGAAGTCCGTTCCTGTTCTTCATTATCTTGATTTTGATCTGAATGAAATTCTTATTAGATTTCCTTCCTGAATTCCCCCTCCCTTGAACTTGTTTTTTCCACATCATCACGTCTTTTCCTATCTTCTAGTTCTCTTTTTAGCTTTGTATATAATTCTTCAGCTCTTATCTTGTTGTTAATACGATATCTTCTTTGCTTTTAAGTAAAGGATAGTCCCACTATCCTTTCCCATTTGTACATTATTCTATGCTTTTGTAAGAGCTGAGTTAATGATTTATAATCTTGTCTCTTCTTGAAAAATTTCATAGGGGACATTTTTTAATATCTTTATGGTCTTCTCTCCAATTTTCAATGGTTTCTCATAGTTGGTTTGAATTATTTATCTCTTATTTTAGTTCTAGTACAAAAATAAAAAATTTTGGGCCAGCCCTTTTCTCTTGCAAGATTGGAGCTAGCCCAAAATTCTTTTTTTATTTAAGTTCCATTCTATCATTGTCTAATCCTATATACACTGCCAAAAACAGGAATTATCTTTTCATACAAATTTTCCCCCGGGTTTCTTCCATCCCTCTGAGTTTCACACATCTATCGCGATATCTCCCAAATTTTTGCGGAGTCTCAATACTTCTTTTTCTTTTTGTTTATTTTGAAGTATCTCCTTGTCTTTTTCTAAGTAATTAGTCTTCTGCTGAAGTTCTTGAATTTCTCCCCTTTTATTGTTTTTATTTCCTTATTCAAAACCATTCTTTTCCCAATCACATCTATCTCTTTTTTATCTCTGCTTTGATTTCTGTTCTTGTTTCTTTCATTTCCTGTCTGATTTCTTGTTTAATTCCTTTGACTTCTTGAAGTATTTTTGCTATTTGTTGACTCATTTCAATTGATGTTCTTCTAGAAGGATCTACTAACTCCAACTAGTTTGAGTCTGTGCCTTAGCACCTTTTCTCGTCGTTGCTGCCATATTTCTTTTTCTAAAAAATTTACAGCTTATATCCCCTGTAATTTCCTCCTATTACCAGCAGGAGGCACCAATGGCTTAATTTCCAAAAGTAGTCTACCTAAGGGTTAAGTATTGTAATCAAGTCTTGCTTTTGTTCCTGTTATCTAAAAAACCATTAATCTCAAGGTCACCTTTTGTTACTTTTCCCCCCCCCACAATTTAAGAAAAACGTATTTTCAATTTTCCTACAGCAAATAAATTTTTATATGAACAATACAATATACACTATTATCAGGACAATTTCTTTTACAAAGTACTACTTAATATTATTATATTATTGTATCTGTTTCTCAATAAACAATAATAGCTAATATATTGTAGTTCTTGTCTGCTAAAGATCTTATACAATTTCTTACAAACCCCATACCTTACACTTTTTTTTTTTTTAAAAAATCTTTTCCCTTCCTCCAACCCCCTATTTCCACCCCCTTTGTATATTTCTTTAGTGTCACAATCAGATAACTTGTACAATTTATAAATCTATCATCAAGAACATTTAACACATTTTAGCCTTCTAAAAAACATAAACCACCAGTTGCAGCTTAATCTTCACCGTTGTTGCCAATTTTCGGGACTTTAAATCTTGAACCCCCAGCCTGTCCTTGTAAATTCTGCCATGTTAGGGTGTTTCTCGTCCTCTGCACTCTTCGGCGATAAAAAAATTTAGCCCTCTGGGGAGCTTTTGGCCCCTTTTTTTTTTTCCCCTTAAATTATCAAAACTTTGTCCTCTAAAACCCCAAAGTTCACAGTTTGTTTTTCGAGGGTTAAAAACCCCCAAATAATAGTCAGTCATTTATAATCAACACCACATAGTCATGGGGGGAGGAGAGCAGGAAAAAAAAAAAGAAGATCCAAAGGAAAAAAATAAAAGCTCCTCTTCTATTTCGTCTTGCCGGTAAGCTAGAACGCTTATCAAAAAAAGGATTTCCTCAAAGCTGGAAAAAACTTTATTCCAAGATCCTCTATCTTTTCCTTTTAAGTCTTCGCCACCATTGAAGCTCCTAATTAAACAGTCTTTCTCTTCCTTCGAACTTTCCTATTAATGTCTTAGTCTCCCCCCTTTTCCTTCCCCGATTTCCTCGTAGCTGTTTGTGGGGTCCTCTCATCGATCTGGCTCTTTCTTTTTCCCCTTTTATTTTCTATTTCCCTTTAGCTCGAAACCTTAAACCATCGGGATTTTAAAAATTGTTACCCGCTGGAGTTCGTTTCAGAGTTCTATTTCTAAATTTGGATGTCTATTTCAAAAGGTAAATTTAAAAAAGTTTCACAGCGTAGTTTCTGGAACCCAGCAACTTACACGCGGCATGAAAGTCTTCGGTCCCCTCGCCTTCTTCCGACCATCCGAGTCTCCCCGCAGCGCTCTTTAGCCTAGAAGGCGGAACGGGCCCCCGCCCAGCTTCCCTGAACCCCCTTTACCGGGGGGATTCTTTCCAGCCGATCTGCCGCTGGATTAGCCGCGTGTCGCTGGGCCCCTTCAGCGGGGTTTTGCGCTGAGGTGGCTATCGCGCCGCCATTAAAAAACCCGGGAAAATTCCCTTTTCCCTACTTAGTTTAAAGACCTCTTAATCCCCCTTGCGAGACTGTTTGCAGAAATTTTTCCCCGCCCAGTTTTGTGAGGGAAACCCATCCCGCCAGAAGCCCATGTTCATGGAAATTCAGGTCATGTTCCAAAAACCCAAACCATTGCCGGCGTCACCACGTGCGGAGCCAGTTGTTTGCTATTGCCCTTTCTCTATGTGCGCCATATCCTTGAACAGGGAGGAGAGACAAAATGACCACCTGCGCACTGAGGTCCTTAAGCTTGGTCCCCATAAGCTCGTAGTCCTTTGCGATGTGGGAAAGGCTGCTCCTCGCAGTGTCATTGGTTCCGACATGAACCAAAATGAGGGGCTTATGGTCAGTGGGTTTGACCAGCCTGGTTAGCCTCTCCATTATGTGGTTGATCCTGGCCCCAGGAAGACAGCAGACCTCTCGATTGAGCTTGTCCAGTTTGCAAGTTGCCGTTTCGGTTCCTCTGAGCAAAGAGTCCCCAACAACCAGAACTCGCCTCCTCTGAGACTTGTCCTGGGCTCCTCGACGAGTATGTTCTACTAGGACTGCCTGGGCATTCTGTTGGGGCTGGGAGCGTTGATCTAGTTCCTGTTGCCGAAGTTGGATTCCTTCTTGTTGACATTCTGTTCCCTGCGCGTGGTGCTCCTCATTGTTTGTAAGGCCAAGTACTTTGAAGCGATTGTGTATGCTAAGAGTCTCTGTTACCTTCCTGGTCCTTTTACTCCTCCATGTGACATTTGCCCAAGCCTCCGTTTCCTCGCACCGTGTGCTGACTTCCTAATCTGGCAGCTCCTCTGTGCATTCGGTCTTCTGGTAGGTCTTCTCAGCCCTATCCAAAACCTCCTCCCCTTCCCTAATAAGATGGAGATCAGAAATTCGTGCCTCCAGCTGGCGAACCTTCTCCTTCAAGAAGGTGACCAGCTTGCACTTGGTGCAGGTGTACCCGAGAACCTCTTGTGGCAAGAAAAGGAACGTGCCACAAGTGTTACAGGTGACTGCAGCAGCTCCCTCACCTTCCATCCTTGGAACTACAGAGAGTAGTACAGGACGAAGCTCTAGAATGAATAACTGGGCTTTCTTTCTGAAATTCACCTGTGTAAGGTATGTCAGCTGTATTGATTGCCAAGGGTTAAACTTGGAGGTTTGAAGTAAAGGACCTCAAATGCGCGTGCCGAAGGCATCCTCCTGCTGCTCCAAGAAAAGGACCTGTTTGCCACCTTGGACCAGAAAGATGCCTATTTCCACATCCTGATCAGACTGACCCACAGATGGTACCTAGCTTTCATGGTTGGTCAGAAGGTGTACCATTTTCGCATCCCGCCATTCGGTCTCACCACAGCTATGAAGAGTCTTTACAAAGGTAATGTCAGTGGTGGCAACTGTACTATGTCAACTTGATATCATCATGTTCCCATATGTCAATGATTGGCTCCTGGTTGTTTGATCCTGAGCCCAGCTTCATGTCAACATCAACATGACCATCAAGCTTCTTCATTCTTTAGGCCTCCTGATAAACTTCAAGAAATCTCATCTGAATCCCTGTCAGAACACCAAGATCATCAGTGTCCATCTGGATTCTTGATTCCAACAAGTGTTTCTTCCACATGCCAAGGGGATCATCATTCACCAAACTTTTCATGCCCTGCCTTGGGGACTGTGGCAGCAAGGAGGAGGATTCTGACTCCGTGGGAGAGGCTTCCCCACAGGCTGAAGTGTCCCCAGAATCTGGTCCAGAGGGAATTAATGCACAACAACAACAACAAGGGCCTGAGCCAGGGGAACAAATAGAGGAAGTCAGCTGACAAACCTACCTCACAGCAGAGACGCTGTGAAAGGGAGGGCTTGTGTTGCTTGGCCCGTTTAAATAGTAAACGAGTCCTAATGAGGGAACACCTGTGGTGGCAGCAGCCATAAATAAAAGAGGGCTCCAGCTGACCTTTCCTCCCAGGGTCAGCAACTGGTCTCTTTGGCCCTGAAGCCCTGTGCTCTTGGATCTAGTTGTCTTGGAACTCTGCCTGTTTGGACTACGATTTGGATTTGCCTCTTTGGATTTGTTTGCTCTCGGCTGCCTTTCTGTTTGGACATTCACTGACTCTCACCTTGTGTGTATGAGCTGTGCTGTTTCTGAGTAACTGCCTGCACTGCCATAGACACAACAGATTGCTGACCCTCCCAAACATAAATCTTGGTAGGGAGATAATGGAGGAGAAAGCATTGTTAGCTTATCAGCAGCTACTGAAGGAAAATAGCTTACTTCCTCAGCAAGTGTCTCAGCTGGCTGCTGCTGTAGCAGAGCTCCAGGCAAACATGAATCAGCCAGGTGCTCAGGCTGCAATGCCTCCCCTCCCTCTGGCAAGGCATAAAACCCCTCTGTCTTTACCAGAGAAATTTTCAGGCCACTTGTCAGGACTGATGTTGGCTCAATGCCAGCGGTATACCTCCATGCGGGCAGTTGAATTCCCCAGTGATGAGAGTAAAGTTGCCTTTATCTGCAGTCTCCTAACTGACTCTGCCCAGAAATGGGTCCTGCTCCTGCTAAGACGTTCTGACCTTGTCTTATCTAATTATCCTGCATTTCTGGATGAATTTAGGAGTGCCTGGAGTGACCTAGTGCGAGCTGAGACTGCAAATAGAAAGATTTGTGGTCTGCAGCAAAGCGAAGGAAGTTTATTGGAGTATCCTGTTGAGTTTCACCTCTTAGCCCAGGTCTTAGCCTGGAATGATGCAGCTTTGCAGGATCAGTACTGGGCCGGCTTATCAGATGAAATTTTGGATAAGCTTTCCCAGACTGCACCTCCCAATACCCTGCAACAGCTGATTGAGTTGTGCCTGCGCATTGATGGCCATCTAGAAACTGGTCGACAGGCCCGTGGGGCCACTGCCTCCCGGCCTTGCCCTCTCTTGCCAAGTCCAGCGTTGTTAGCTCCTCCAGCAGCTCCACCAAGCCCAGCTTCTGTGGAGGAACCCATGCGGCTGGGCAGAGCCCGGCCTCTTCTTTCACCAGAGGAGAAGAAGTGACGTAGGCATACAGGGGCCTGTCTGTACTGTGGGTGGTCTTGGATGTTGTCGGGGGCTCCGGCCCGGCCGGCCCCCCCGGCGGCAGTTCGGAGGCCGCCGCAGACGCAGTCCTCAGAATGGAGGACGGCCCGGACGACTCCCGGGTCGCCGCGGAGGCTCCTGCCGCTGTGAAGGGCCACCCAGACGCCGCAGAGGCCTCCACCGCCGGGAAAAGCTGCCCGGATGCCGCGGAGGCTGCTGCCGCCAAGAACAACTCCGTGGAGGCCTCCACCGCCGGGGAGGGCTACCCGGACGCAGCGGAGGCCGCCGCCACCAAAGAGGACGCCGTGGAGGCCTCCGCCACCAGGGAGGGCTGTCTGGACGCTGCGGAGGCTGCCACCGCCGAGGAAGACACCGCGGAGGCCTCCGCCGCCGGGAGGGGCCACCTGGACACCGCGGAGGCCACCGCCGCCGAGGAGGAACGCCCGAGCAGTCTGCCGGGGTGGGCGGGACCCAGGCTCCATCTTGGGGCATCACCCACCCGCGGCCCCGATCCGGAGGAGGCTGCTGGCCTTCCTCCCATGTTCCAGCGGCGGCAGCAGGCCAAGGAGGCCGCCCGCCGCTCCCGACGGCTGCTGGAGTGGCGGCTGCTGGCTGAGAGCTCTCAGCTGGCTGAGGGCTCGCAGCTGTGAGCCCGGCTAAGGGCTTGCAGCTGCGAGCCAGCTGTCAGATTGGCTGCCACCAACCCTGGAGGCCTACTTAAGGTCAGCGAGAGGCAGCAGCAGGCACGGAGCAACAACCGTTGGCCCTCCGTGCGACGTCCGTCCGAGCCTGGTTCCAGCCACGCCTGCCTTCGACCGTGCGTCCGTCCAGAGACCCTGCCAGCCCCGCCTTCTGCCAGCTTTCCAGGTGAAGTAACCCTTTCTGACTTTCCATTGTACCTGCTGCAAGGACTGTTTGTGTTTGCCTTTGACCGCTGGCAGGGGCCTCCACAGGCGAGACTCCTGTGACTCCTGACCCACCCCTGCTCGACCCTAGCCTGCCGCCGACAGATGCTTTGCTTGGAATTGCCCAGCAAAGAGATGTGACCCTGCCCCGCCGGGAAACGAGCACACCCAGGCCTGAATGGGCTCTCAAGTCTGGGAGAGAGGGGTTTGAGTCCGCCTAGGACCCCCTAGTGAGCCCAAGCAGAATTCTTTGCTCGTGCCAGCTACCTTATGGGACCGTCAAGGCCAAGGAGTCCACGTGGGGGCCATGATTGACTCTGGGGCTTCCAACAATTTCATGGACCTCGCCTTTGCAACCTGGCATCACATTCCAATCTAGCCTCTGCCGATGCCTCGGCTGGTTGAGACCATTGATGGCCGGCTTTTACGGTCTGGGCCAGTAGCTCATCAGACTGCCCTGGTGACTTTGGAGATCCAGAGCCGTGTAGAGCAGCTGTAGTTCTGTGTGGTAGCTGTGGCTCACTTCCCCATGGTTCTCAGGATGCCCTGGCTGGCCCAGCATGACCCTCATATTTCCTGGTCCCAAGGGGAGGTACTCTTTGCTTCCGAATACTGCCAGGAACACTGTTGGCCTGCATGCACTCTGCCTCAGAGCTGGGCCCAACAACTCTCCTTGTGGGATTACCAGTGAAGTATCATGACTTTGCAGATGTGTTCGACAAAAAGGAGGCGGACCGGTTGCCTCCCCATTGGCCCTATGATTGTGCCATTGTCCCTGGGCCCCCGATTCCAGATGGTCACTTGTACTCCTTATCAGCGTTATGGGACTTCCTCAAGCAGAACTTGTGCTGTGACTTTTGTAGGCCCTCCACCTCACCAGCAGAGGCCATGTTGCTGTTTGTCAAGAAGAGAGACGGCTCTTTACGGCTTTCTAATGACTACCATACTTTGAACAGGATCACGATCCACAACTGGTACCTGCGCCTGATTCCTGAACTCTTGGAGTGCTTGTGGCATGCCAAGGTGTTCACCAAGCTGGACCTCTGGGGGGCTTACAATCTGGTGAGAATTTGGGCCGGTGATGAATGGAAGACTGCCTTTCAGACACAGTATGGCCACTGTGAATATACTGGCATGCCGTTCGGTCTTTGCAATGCTCCGGCAGTCTTCCAACACTTTGTCAATGACGTCTTCCGGGACTATTTAGACCGCTTTGTCATCATCTACCTCAATGACTTTTTGATTTACTCCTCCAACTAGGTAGCCCATGATGCCCACGTCCGTGCCATACTCCAGCACCTCTGGCAGCACCGGCTGTATGCCATACTAGAAAAGTGTGCCTTTGACCTCATGGAGGTGAACTTCCTGAGGTATCAGATCTCATCGAGGGAGATCAAGATGGACCCTGCGAAAGTGGAGTCGGTGACTTCCTGGCAGCCTCCTTGTAACTGGAAGGAGGTGCAGTGGTTTTTGGGGTTTGCCAACTTCTACTGGAAGTTCATTGCCAACCTTGCCTCCTTGGCAGGGCCCATTACCCAGTTGGTCCATGGCAAAGTACCTTTTCGGTGGACCTCCGAGGCCCAGCAGGCCTTCCAGACGCTCAAGGCTTGCTTCACTTCTGCACCTATCCTGCAGCACCCAGACCCCCGGACTCCATTTGTGGTAGAAGCTGATGCGTCTGATGTGGCTATTGGAGCAGTCCTCATGCAACCTGTTGGCTCTGACCTCCTGCCCTGTGCCTACTTCTCTCGTCAGCTGACACCCTCTGAATGCAACTACACCATCTGGGAGAAGGCACTCCTGGTGATCAAGGCAACGTGGTGCCACTGGCTCAAGGGAGTGGCTCACCCAGTGGAGGTCCACACTGAACATTGCAACCTGGGGCACCTCCAGACAGCATGAAAGATCAACCAGTGCCAGAAACAGTGGGCTGCCTTCTTTGCCCATTTCAACTTCAAGTTGCAATATGTGCCTCGCTCCTGGAACCGGCAGGCTGATGCTCTGTCACAGAAACCCGAATATGTATCTGCACCTGGCAC